>JARQOD010000004.1:368894638-368964140 GCA_033576555.1 Oophaga sylvatica | reverse complement strand
CCAGTCCTGTGGTATAGACCCCGTTATTATGGAATCTTTAAAGATTAAAAATAATGGTCTATCTATGACTGTACTTAATTCCTGCAGTACTTGGGGGTGTATCCCATCCGGGCCCAGGGATTTGTCAACTTTAGTGATTTTTAGATGCCGCCGTACTTCCTGCTGGGTTAAGCAGGTGACATTACTGGATACTGGAGCATCATCCATGGGGCCCATCATATACTGGAGCATTCTAAATGGGGCAGATCAGACACTGGAGCAGCATATACAGGGCCCATTATACACTGGAGCATTATAAATGGGGCCCATTATATATGGAGCATTATATTGGCCCATAAGACACTGGAGCATCATCCATGGGGCCCATCATATACTGGAGCATCATATAGGGTTCATTATTTATGGGGCATCATATAGGGTTTGGAGCATCATATGGAGCACATATGGGGCTTATTCTGTATGGAGCATTATATGGAGCCCATTCTGTATGGAGGAATATATGGGGCCCATCATATACTGTATGGAGCTTTATATGCGACTCATTATACTGTTTGGAGCAAGAGGTGGGGCTCATTCTACTCTATGGGGACCGTCCTATACTGTATGGCACATTACATGGGGACCATCATATACTGGAGCATTATGTGGAGCTCATCATATACTGTATGGAACATTATATGGGACCAATTATTCTGTATGGAGCAATATATGTGGCTCATTATTCTGTATGGCGCACTATGTGGTGGCCATAATACTGTATGGAGGAATATAGTGTCCGGTTTTTGAGCTATTGTAGATTTTAAAACAGATATCAGTCATATCATGTAAGAAGTGAAGCTTTTGTCATTGTACTATACCTATATTTCTGTGCTGTATCGAAGCATCATGAATTGTGGTATGTGTTAAAGGGGCGCAATGACACTCTTTGGCCTGGGGCACACGAAAACCTGGAGCCAGCCCTACCCCCCCACAACTTTAGCCAAATAACCCCCAGTATTCAATGTGTAACTATTATTATAAAGTAAATTAAGGCTGCCAAGCTTAAGTAATAAGAATTGATGTCGTTGGTATTGAAATGGGCACTGTAGGTGTGTTTACTGTCCTCCACTCCATGGCGACTTTGCTTCCTCATTGACTTGCATTGGGTTTCGTGTTTCAGTCGGACCTCCGACTTTTTCCGATAGTCGGACGATTTCGTTCGACTCAACTTTTGAGAAAGTCGGGTTTCATGAAACCCGATTTGACCCTAAAAAAGGCAAAGTCGCTCATCTCTACGCCTAAGGAATCAGAGGAGAGGAAGCAACACAATAACAACACAGGGAAATTAAAGTGTGAGGAGAGACACGAGAACCCAAGGTGAGAAACTAAGACATTCAAATAAGTTGGAGGGGTGAAAGTTAAGGAGTTCCAAAAATAAACGAAACAAGAAAGACCTCCCAAGAACCTAACAGTGGAAAAAGGAAAAGATTCTGGGAGGAAAAGCAAACCAACTTCCAGCAAGAATAACTCTGGAGTTTACCCAGCAAGGTAAACCCCTAAATTAAGGATATGGAACTCCTAATTATATATCAAACAAGAAAATATAGCCAGCAAGAAAGTGCAGAAAAGGGACACTATGTAAAGCCCCACCCAGAACATGATAGTGAAACAAAAATGGGAAAATGGAAAATACATGAAAAAGGAACAAATCAAGAAGGGAGAATAAGAATAAAGAAAGAATCAGCATTTAGACAGGGAAGGAAAAGAGCCATAGTTCTGTAGGCAGAAAAACCGACCTTGAAGCAACAGGTCACTCACTAGATCAAATCCCCAAACCGAGCCATGACACCAGCCCATCGCTGAATTTGATTAAAAAAAAGGTGAGAAGACTCACTAGTGCTGCTAAGAGGCTACAGTTGACAACAATCCTTTCAGAAAGAATATCTTGTTTTAAGGTGAAAATTTAGACTCAACAGAAAAACAGCAATTCAAGTGATTTGTTTTTTTTTTACTTGCATTTAATTTCCTGGTTAAATAATTTTATATTTTCAATGATCAGAAATCTATGGATATGACAATGCTAAATATGTGTATTTTAATTGTTTTCATTTGTTTTATTTTTGAATTGGAGGAAGCAGG
The DNA here is from genome assembly GCA_033576555.1 of Oophaga sylvatica. Lineage (NCBI taxonomy): Eukaryota > Metazoa > Chordata > Amphibia > Anura > Dendrobatidae > Oophaga > Oophaga sylvatica. Next base: position 368,962,022 of record JARQOD010000004.1, on the reverse strand, counting down.
TAATTTAAAAAGTTTTATAGTATTTCAGTTACCTGTTTTTATATTTTTAAAACATTTGTCAAGATGTTGAACCTTCATGGTAAATTTAAAGGCTGCCTTGCTGACTGGTAATAAAGGTAAAAAAACAAAAATGTGTTGTCATAAGACAAACCCTTAAAGTAATACACTATCCATTAAATATTGTAAATGTGATCTGCAGTGCATTTCTACTATTGATTTTGGAAGTAGGAGCTAATTATCCTTTATAAGTCCAGATATAGATGTAGCACATTCTGTTTGCAGCAGAGGGAGCCAAATAACCACAAAAACTTTATACTGGAAAGCCTAAAGCATGTTTAGACTCTATTTGCAATCCCTCATTGTTTTTATACAGTGCCTACAAGTAGTATTCAACCCTATGCAGATTTAGCTGGTTGACACATGCGGAATTAACTTGGCATTGTGACATTTGTACTGTAGATCAGCCTGGAAGTGGGAAATGCACTGCAGCAAAAAAAATTTAAAACATTTTTTTTTTTTTTTTTTTTAAAAACGTTAAAAGTTAATTCAGAGTGTCATTTATTATTCAACCCCTCAAACCACAAGACTTCTGTTTGGTCCCCCTAAAGTTTTAAGAAGTAGTTCAGGCACCAAGAATAATGAGCTTCACATGTGTGGATTAATGATCTCTTTTGCCAGCCTTTTCTGACTATTTAAGACCCTCCCCAAACTTGTGAACAGCACTCATACATGGTCAACATGGGAAAGACAAAGGAGCATTCCAAGGCCATCAGAGACAAGATCGTGGAGGGTCACAAGGCTGGCAAGGGGTACAAAACCCTTTCCAAGGAGTTGGGCATACCTGTCTCCACTGTTGGGAGCATCATCCGTAAGTGGAAGGCTTATGGAACTACTGTTAGCCTTCCACGGCCTGGACAGCCTTTGAAAGTTTCCTCCCGTGCCGAGGCCAGGCTTGTCCGAAGAGTCAAGGCTAACCCAAGGACAACAAGGAAGGAGCTCCGGGAAGATCTCATGGCAGTGGGGACATTGGTTTCAGTCAATACCATAAGTAACGTACTCCACCGCAATGGTCTCCGTTCCAGACGAGCCCGTAAGGTACCTTTACTTTCAAAGCGTCATGTCAAGGCTCGTCTACAGTTTGCTCATGATCACTTGGAGGACTCTGAGACAGACTGGTTCAAGGTTCTATGGTCTGATGAGACCAAGATCGAGATCTTTGGTGCCAACCACACACGTGACGTTTGGAGACTGGATGGCACTGCATACGACCCCAAGAATACCATCCCTACAGTCAAGCATGGTGGTGGCAGCATCATGCTGTGGGGCTGTTTCTCAGCCAAGGGGCCTGGCCATCTGGTCCGCATCCATGGGAGGATGGATAGCATGGCCTACCTGGAGATTTTGGCCAAGAACCTACGCTCCTCCATCAAGGATCTTAAGATGGATCGTAATTTCATCTTCCAACAAGACAACGACCCAAAGCACACAGCCAAGAAAACCAAGGCCTGGTTCAAGAGGGAAAAAGTCAAGGTGTTGGAGTGGCCTAGTCAGTCTCCTGACCTTAACCCAATTGAAAACTTGTGGAAGGAGCTCAAGATTAAAGTCCACATGAGACACCCAAAGAACCTAGATAACTTGGAGAAGATCTGCATGGAGGAGTGGGCCAAGATAACTCCACAGACCTGTGCCGGCCTGATCAGGTCTTATAAAAGACGATTATTAGCTGTAATTGCAAACAAGGGTTATTCCACGAAATATTAAACATAGGGGTTGTATAATAATTGACCCACACTTTTATGTTTAAAATTTATTAAAATTCAACTGAGCAACATAACTTTTTGTTTTGTAAGATTTATGCTTCTGTTAATAAATCCTACTCTCGTTTGCAGTTTGAAGGCTCTAACTTATTTGCATCTTATCAAACCAGCTAAATCTGCAGGGGGTTGAATACTACTTGTAGGCACTGTAGCTACTCTTATCTTGGTTCCATTTTATGACAACTTATTGAGCCAAAACCAGAAGTTAATCAAGTAGGAATGAGGAGTGTAAAGTTTTTCTTTATATTTCTAATTTCTTTTCAATTCACTCTGGTTTCAGTTAAAATAAAAATAAAAAAATAAAAGAAATAAATGTAAAGCTGAATTAGTATTTCTATAAAATCACGTGTGATTCTGTTCTCCAAGAAGCTTAGGAAGCAATCATAATACCTTACCTGTGGTCATAACTCACCATTAGGTTGGATTCAAATGAGCCAATTAAAAATCATCCGATTTTCATCCTGTAAAAAAAACCTAATGATTTTCATACAGATTGTCATCTGCATTGCACACATTGCATCCATTTGCAGCAGCATTTTTGCCAATGATTTTATTGAGACAGTGACCCAGGCAATTTAAGTAAAACATCCTTTATTGTTCATTTACTGCACATATGAAATTGCTCACCTCTGGATTGCTGCAGGGAATATGTAAATAAAGTCCAGTGTAACTTGCACTTGGACCCCCATAAAGTTCTCAGGTGCTATCGTGGTTATGTAACAAGGGGAGACCAGGATGGAAGTCCTGACTAAGCTCACCCACTAAGCACAGTTAGAAGACACCCCGACCCCTTGTACATGCAATACAGGACTGACGCAGCTTTTCCCCACAGGTTACCTTCTCCTCTGGTCACATCAGTCCAGGAGATTTAGAGTCCACAAAAGCAACTGTTGTCCAACAGGGAAATAATTTTTTAATGAACAGTGGTGAAGAAGAGAGGCACAAGTACAACACTGGTTTTCCTGCTCTCTCCCTGACACTCTCTCCAACTGCACTCACAGCAGCTGCAGCAGCCGAAGATTTGCAGAAGTCCACACTCTTGGATCTGGGCGCTTAAAACCCCTTCAGCGGGGGGCCCTAACAGATTCCTGGGGCCCGTGTTGCAGTCCTTAGTCCCTTTGTTTTAGTCCTTAGTCAGGGGCAACAGACCTCTCCCGTCCGGGGTCTGGCAGTGCCCCATCGGAAAAATCACATCTGACCTGGCCAATGTATCCGGGTCATTCTGAGGAAGCAGCACCTTCTTCTCTTCTCGTGGCTGCAAGTCCAGCCCCCATATTTAACTAATTCTGTCCCTGGCACTAGACAGGCATTAAAGGGGAGCGTGCACATTACAATACAAATACAGCATATACAGCTCTGGCAAAAATTAACAGACCACCACATCAAAACACTGTAATGGGCAGCCCTTTCTCCAGACCTAAACCCCATTGAAAACCTCTGGAATGTAATCAAGAGGATGATGGATAGTCACAAGCCATCAAACCATGAAAACTGCTTAAATTTTTGTGCCAGAAGCAGTGTGAAGGACTGGTGGAAAGCATGCCAAGATGCATGAAAGCTATTTTTACAAATCATGGTTATTTCACAAAATATTGATTTCAAAACTCTTCCTGAGTTAAAACATTAGTATTGTTGTTTCTAAATGATTATGAACTTGTTTTCTTTGCATAATTTGAGGTCTGTTTTTTTTTAAATTTTGACCATTTTTCTTTGTCAGAAAAAAAATACAAAATTTATTGCTTGGAAATTCAGAGACATGTTGTCAGAAGTTTATAGACTAAAAGAACAATTTACATTTTACTCAAAAATATACCTATAAAGAAAAAAATCAGACAAACTGAACATTTGAAAGCGGTCTCTTAATTTTTGCCAGAGCTGTATATGACTTTAAGACTAGTAATGAGCGAGTATGCTCGTTGCTCGGGTTTTCCCGAGCACGCTCGGGTGGTCTCTGAGTATGTGGAAGTGCTCGGAGATTTCGTTTCTGTTGCCGCAGCTGCATGATTTGCGTCTACTTGACAGCCTGAAAACATGTGAGGATTGCATGTTTGTTAGGGAATCCACACATATATTCAGGCTGTCAAATAGCTGCAAATCATGCAGCTGCAGCAACAGAAACTAAAACTCAGAGCACTTCCAAATACTCGGAGACCACCCGAGCATGCTCGGGAAAACTACAGATCTCTGCAAAACTAAAAACCAGTACAGGTTTTCCTAAACTGACTTTTTCAAATAACTTGAACCAGTTCTCATTTACTTTTATTTTGTATGGTAACCACAGCCGTGGTTGTGATTACAATGCACTCCAGCAGTTCAGTATGCTGCTAAGCATATTCTGGGGGATGCATAGCTGCCATCACTGCCTCAGAATCCACATTAAATCTGTTTTACCCATTTTATTTTTAAAAGAAACCTGGCTGGTTTTGGCAAGAAACACATGCAGTGGGTGCAATAAGTATTGAACAAGTCACCAATTTTCTAAGTAAATATATTTCTTAAAGAGCTGTGGTCATGAAATTCTCACCGGATGTCGTTATCAACCCATCCAATCAACACAGGCAAATAATTCAAACCATAGATGTCCAAAAATTAAGTTATGTAATATAATGAGAAATGAACCAGAGGAAAAATTATTGAACAGAAAGAATCATAGAATGTTAGAGTTGGAAGGGACCTCCAGGGTCATCTTGTCCAATCCCATGCTGTATGCAGGGATCACTTAACCATCTCAGACAAATGTCTGTCCAGCCTCTGTTTGAAGTCTTCCACTGAAGGAGAATTCACCACAGGGGTAGCCTGTTCCATTCATTGATCACCCTCACTGTCAAATTTTCTTTCTTCTAATATCTAATCTTTATCTTCTCTCTTAAACACCCTTACTGTAATGTATTTATTACTTCTTACAAAATTGTTTGCTCGAGATGTCAGCTTGAAGATGCCGCCTGTATGGAAATCTAGTCTAAGACATTGATGACGTGTGATTTTGGCCCATTCTTCCACACAAACACTCTTCAAATTCTGAAGGTTAATTTTGATCCCTCTGTGATCTCTGAGTTTTAATTCCTTCCATAAATTTATTTTCTATTGAATTCAAGTAAGGTGATCGGCTCAGACATTCTTGTAGATCAGATTTTTTTCTCCGAAACCAATTGTGAGTTTCCTTGCCTGTGTGATTGGGATCATTGTTTTGCTGAAGTGTCAATTCTCGTTTCATTTTAATCATTCTGGTAGATGGCAGCAGATTTTAATCAAGCATGTCTTGTACATACAGTATGTCCATTCATTTCTCTTTAATTATATGAAGTTTGCCAGTGCCTTATGATGAAAAAGAACGTCACACCATGATGTTCCCTCTTCCAAAAGTCACTGTTTTTATGGTGTTTTGGAGGAATATGCTGTTCCTTTTGACTTCCAAACATGGTGCACATTATGTCATTCAAAGAGTTTGATTTTGGTCTCATCTGTCCAGACTTTATTCTTCCAGTATTTCACAGGCTTGTCTAAATGTTAATCCTACAAAAACTAAGCTTTATGCCAGAAAATCAGATTTTATTAAACAAATTCATAAAAAATATATTACAGAATGATGTATATAAATATGGGGACACAAAAATGCAAAAAAGAAAGGCCTTTAGAGGGTACAGAGGGTGGGAGGATATGGGAGCACAGTGTCAGTTCATTAAAGCAAAAGCTAAATACATGGGTTACAATATCAGTTCATTAAAATAGATGTTAAACATATGAATCACAGTGTCAATTCATTAAGGCAAGTGCCAAACATGGAACTGATAGTAATAACACTCCAATGAATGAATCACAGTATATGGATTCCTTCCTCAATAAAAAACCCTCCCATCGAGTAATAAACCGGCAGCAAGATCCTTATTTAATATTGGCAAAAATATGTGTGTGATTTGCAAAAGTACATAGTGCAAGTGCTAAATAAAGGCGCTATAAAGAGAGCATATAATTAGCCTAAAGAAAGAACGTCATTGCTGGTGTGCAGATGTCATACCTGAAAGGCCGTGCACTATGCACTTTTGCAAATCACACAAATATTTTTGCCAATATTAAATAAGGATCTTGCTTCTGGTTTATTACTCCATGGGAGGGTTTTTTATCCTAAGTCATATTACAAGACTCGTTAAAGGGTTGATTGACTTGTACTTCCAATAGGTGGCACAATAGAGTACAAGTCCTTTTTTTTTGAAGAAGCAATTTGCATATAACTTTCTACAAGTATCTGAAGGGATGTCACAATGTAGAGGGATCATCCTTATTCTCCTATGCTCATGGAAACACAAAAAGCAATGGAATGAAAGTCATAGAGAGAAGATAAAGATTATATATAAGAAAAAAACTTTTTTACAGTGAGGGTGATCAATGAGTGGAACAGGATGCCACGAGAGGTGATGAGTTCTCCTTCAATGGAAGACTTCAAACAGAGGCTGGACAGACATCTGTCTGCGATGGTTTAGTGAGTCTTACATTAAGCAACTCTAACATTCTATGATTCTTTGTGTTTAATACTTTTTCCCTGTATAATTTCCTATGATTACACATAACTTAAGTTATGGACATATATGATTGCATTTCTTTACCTGTGTGGATTGAATGGGTTGCTACCAAGATCTGATGAGAATTTCATGTCAATTGTACCTTTAGACAATAAACAAAAAAGTTGCACTCTGTAGTGCTAAAACATGTCAATATGAAATATGAATAACAATACTGCTTCTGGATACTAGGAAAAAACTGAGACGCTTAGCACATAAATTGGCCAATTCATGCATGACCAACAGCCAATGAGAAGGTGGTCTCAGATCTGCTGGGTCCTATGCATCTAGTGTGAATACCTCTCTAAGACTAAAGTCTGAATTTCTAGGTAGATGTGAATACCTCTTTTTAAAGCCCAAATTTAACGGTAGGTAGGACCCTGTTGAAATTAAAATCTACCACATGCTGGAGGGCGGAGTGCTCGGTCAGAGATCTAATATACAAATGACTAGTGATGGGCGAGCACTAAAATGCCCGGGTGCTCATTGCTCGGGTCGAGCAAATTGGAATACTCAGGTACTCGGACAGAACAACGAGCCCAATGTTAGTCTATGGGAGACCTGAGCATTTTTGTCCCGATCACCCCTGGGGGTCCTTTTAAAATCTAAAAACGTCTGAAAATGATGGAAACACTGCTCAAATGACGCGGAGACATCATGGGGATCGCCCCAGGAAGCATTCCTGACTCATAGTTCACAGCTTTAACCCCAGACCAAAATGTTCCTCCCCCACCTGAGCTATGTTGAGACGCAGAGTTTTTTAAGCATTTTTCAACTTTAACATTGCTTTCAACCAAAACAAATGCATTCACTGGGAAATGTCATTGTTACATTTAACAACCCTAGCTGGCCATTTGTTGTGTGATACATGAGCAGACACATCTTGTTTCATTAATGAAGGAGGGACTCTTAAAGTCACAGAGCATATTTTTACTGGTGTATCAGGCAGCATTATTCTGCTTAAAGGGTCATTATTAAACAGTGGGTCTCCTAAACTGCTATAGCCTATGCAGTGAGTGGATGGACTGCCAAGAATTATGACGCACCACAATACCCCTTGCACGAGATGTCCAGGATGGTTTCCATTAAAAATGTTGCATTGAATGCAAGGCCTGCCCTGCTACCAAGTTATATGCACCCAATAAGCCTTTGTACTCAGGTACAAGGAAAATCCATTTCACATTATTCATTTTGTCCTCCCATTCTGTTTTTTTTGTATTGACTGCAAGGCCTGCCCTACTGGCAAGTCATCTGCACCCCAATGAGCCTTTGAACACACATACTGGATGGGCACAGGAAAATCCACTTCACATTATTCATTATGTCCTCCAATTCTGTTTTTTATTGGATTGACTGCAAGGCGTGCCCTGCTACAAAGTCATCTGCACCCCAATAAGCTTTTGAACACAGGTACTGGATTGGCCTAGGAAAATCTACTTCACATTATTCATTTTGTCCTCCCATTCTGTTTTTTCGTATTGACTGCAAGGTCTGCCCTGCTACCAAGTCATATGCACCCCAATAAGCCTTTAAACCAACATACTGGATGGGCACAGGAAAATCCTCTTCACATTATTCATTTTGTCCTCCAATTCTGTTTTTTATTAGATTGACTGCAAGGCGTGCCCTGCTACAAAGTCATCTGCACCCCAGTAAGCCTTTGAACCCAGGTACTGAATGAGCCCAGGAAAATCCACTTCATATTATTCATTTTGTAATCCAATTCTTTTTTATTTGCATTGAATGCAAGGCCTGCCCTGCTACAAAATCATCTGCACCCCAATAAGCCTTTGTACCCAGGTATTGGATGGGCCCATGAAAATAAACTTCACATTATTCAATTTGTCCTCCCAGTTTGTTTTTTTTTGCATTGAATGCAAGTCCTGCCCTGCTACCAAGTCATATGCACCCCAATAAGCCTTTGAACCCAGGAACTGGATGGGCCCAGGAAAAGCCACTTCACATTATTCATTTTGTCCTTCAATTCTTTTTTTTTGCATTGACTGCAAGGCCTGCCATGCTACCAAGTCATCTGCACCCCAATAAGCCTTTGAATCCAGGTACTGAATTGGCCCAGGTAAATTCACTTCACATTATTCATTTTTTCTCCCAATTCTTTTTTTTTTTTCATTGACTGCAAGACCTGCCCTGCTACCAAGCAATCTGCACCCTAATAAGCTTTTGAACCCAGGTACTTAATGGGCCCATGAAAATCCCCTTCACATTATTCATTTTGTCCTCCTATTCTGTTTTTTTTTGCATTGACTGTAAAACCTGCTCTGCTACCAAGTCATATGCACCCAAATGAGCCTTTAAAACCACATAATGGATTTTCCCAGGAAAATCCAATTCACATTATTCATTTTGTCCTCCAATTCTGTGTTTTTTTGCATTGACTGCAAGGCCTGCCCTGCTACCAAGTCATCTGTACTTCAATAAGCCTTTGAACCCAGGAACTGGATGGGCCCAGGAAAATCCCCTTCATTTTATTCATTTTGTCCTCCAATTCTGTTTCTTTTTCAATGACTGCAAGGCCTGCCCTGCTACCAAGTAATCTGCACCCCAATAAGCCTTTGAACCCAGTTACTGGATGGGCTCAGGAAAATCCCTTCACATTTTTCATTTTGTCTTCCCATTCTGTTTTTTTTGCATTGACTGTAAAGCCTGCCCTGCTAACCAAGTCATATGCACCCCAATAAGCCTTTGAACCCAGTACTGGATTGGCCAGGAAAATCCCCATCACATTACTCATTTTGTCCTCCCATTATGTTTTTTTTTGCATTGACTGCAAGGCCTGCCCTGCTACCAAGCCATATGCACCACAATAAGCCTTTGAACCCTTATGGACGGGTCCATTTAAAATCCCTTCACATTGTACATATCATTTTGTACTCCCATTCTGTTTTTTATATATTGACTGCAAGGTCTGCCCTGTTACCAAGTCATATGCACTCCAATAAGCCTTTGATACAGGTACTGGATGGGCCCAAAATTCCTCCTTAACATTATTATTTTTGTCCTCCCATTCTGTTTTTTGTTGCATTGACTGAAAGTCCTGCCCTGCTACCAAGTCATATGCACCACAATAAGCCTTTCAACCCAGGTACTGGATGGGCCCAGGAAAATCCCCTTCATTTTATATTTTGTCCACCAATTCTGTTTCTTTTGCATTGACTGCAAGGCCTGCCCTGCTACCAAGTATCTGCACCCAATAAGCCTTTGAACCCAATGCTGGATGGGCACAGGAAAATCCACTTCACATTATTAATTTTATCCTCCAATTCAGTTTTTTTTTGCATTGACCCCACGGCCTTCCCTGCTACCAAGTCATCTGCACCCCAAAAGCCTTTGAACACAGGGACTGGATTGGCCCAGGAAAATCCACTTCAATTATACATTTTATTATTCCAGCTCTTTTTTTGTGCATTGACTGCAAGGCCTGCCCAGCTACCAAGTCAAAAGCACCCCAATAAGCCTTTAAACCCAAGGTCCTGGATGGACCCAGGAAAATCCCGTTCATTATTCATTTTGTCCTCCCATTCTGTTTTTTTGTATTGACTGCAAGGTCCTACCCGCTACCAAGTCAATGCACCCCAATAAGCCTTTAAACCACATACTGGATGGGCACAGGAAAATCCTCTTCACATTATTCATTATGTCCTCCAATTCTGTTTTTTATTGCATTGACTGCAAGGCCTGCCCTGCTACCAAGTCATCTGCACCCCATAAGCCTTTGAAACCCAGGTACTGGATGAGCCAGGAAAATCCACTTCATATCATTCATTTGTAATCCAATTCTTTTATTTTCATTGACTGCAAGGCCTGCCCTGCTACAAAATCAACTGCACCCCAATAAGCCTGTTGTACCTAGGTATTGGATGGGCCCATGAAAATAAACATCACATTATTCAATTTGTCCTCTCATTTTGTTTTTTTGCATTGAATGCAAGTCCTGCCTTGCTACCAAGTCATATGGACCCCTAAAGCCTTTGAACCCAGGAACTGGATGGGCCCAGGAAAATTCACTTCACATTATTCATTTTGTCCTTCAATTCTTTTTTTTGCATTGACTGCAAGGCCTGCCAAGCTACCAAGTCATCTGCACCCCAATAAGCCTTTGAATCCAGGAACTGAATTGGCCCAGGTAAGTTCACTTCACATTATTCATTTTTTTCCAAATTCTTTTTTTTTGCCTTGACTGTAAGGCCTGCCCTGCTACCAACCATCAGCACCCCAATAAGCGTTTGAACCCAGGTACTGGATAGGCCGAGGAAAATCCACTTCATATTGTTAATTTTGTTCTCCAATTCTTTTTTTTGCATTGACTGAAAGACCTGCCCTGATACCAAGTCATGTGCTCCCAATAAGCTTTTGAACCCAGTTACTTATTGGGCCCATGAAAATCCCCTTCACATTATTCATTTTGTCCTCCCATTCTGTTTCTTTTTTTTGCATTGACTGAAAGACCTGCCCTGCTACCAAGTACTATGAAACCCAATAAGGCCTGACATGTTACCAAGACATATGCACCCCAATAAGCATTTGAACACAGCTACTAGATGGGCTCAGGATAATCCCCTTCACATTATTCATTTTGTACTCCCATTCTGGTTTTTTTTTTTGCATTGACTGCAAGGCTTGCCCTGCTTCCAAGTCATATGCACCCCAATAAGCCTTTAAAACGACATACTGGATTTTCCCAGGAAAATCCAATTCACATTAATCATTTTGTCCTACAATTCTGTGTATTTTTTGCATTGACTGCAAGGCCTGCCCTGCTACCAAGTCATATGCACCCCAATAAGCCTTTGAACCCAGGTACTGGAAGGGCGCAGGAAAATCCCCTTCAGATTACTCATTTTGTCCTCCCATTTTGTTTTTTTTTTGCATTGACTGCAAGGCCTGCCTTGCTACTAAGTCATATGCACTCCAATAAGCCTTTGTTCAAAGGTACTGGATGGGCCCCGGAAAATCCCCTTCACTTTATTTATTTTGTCCTCCCATTTTGGTTTTTTTTTTGCATTGACTGCAAGGCCTGCCCTGCTACCAAGTCATATGCAGCACAATAAGCCTTTGAACCCAGGTACTGGATGGGCCCAGGAAAATCCACTTCATATTATTCATTTTGTACTCCCATTCTGTTTTCTTATGCATTCACTGCAAAGCCTGCCCTGCTGCCAAGTCACAAGCACCCCAATAACCCTATGAACCCAGGCACTGAATGGGACCAGGAAAATCCCCTTTATTTTATTCATTTTGTCCTCCCATTTTGTTTTGTTTTTTGCATTGACTGCAAGGCCTGACATGTTACCAAGACAAATGCACCCCAATAAGCCTTTGAATCCAGCTACTAGATGGGCTCAGGATAATCCCCTTCACATTATTCATTTTGTACTCCCATTCTGGCTTTTTGTTTTTCATTGACTGCAAGGCCTGTCCTGCTACCAAGTCATCTGCACGCCAATAAGCCTTTGAACCCAGGTACTGAATGGGCCCAGGAAAATCCATTTCACATTATTTATTTTGTCCTCCAATTCTATTTTTTTGTGCATTGACTGCAATGTCTGCAATGCTGCAAATTCATCTGCACCCCAATAAGCCTTTGTACCCAGGAACTGGATGGGCCCAGGAAAATCCCCTTCACATTATTGATTTAGTTCTCCCATTCTGTTTTTTTTTTTCACTGACTGCAAGGCCTGTCCTGTTACCAAGTCATCTGCACGCCAATAAGCATTTGGACCCACATACTAGATGGGCACAGGAAACTACATTTCACATTATTCATTTTGTCCTCTAATTCTGTATTTTTTTTGCATTGACGGCAAGGCCTGCCCTGCTACCAAGTCATCTGCACCCCAATAAGCCTTTGAACCCAGGTACTGAATGGGCCCAGGAAAATCCATTTCACATTATTTATTTTGTCCTCCAATTCTATTTTTTTGTGCATTGACTGCAATGTCTGCAATGCTGCAAATTCATCTGCACCCCAATAAGCCTTTGTACCCAGGAACTGGATGGGCCCAGGAAAATCCCCTTCACATTATTGATTTAGTTCTCCCATTCTGTTTTTTTTTTTTCACTGACTGCAAGGCCTGTCCTGTTACCAAGTCATCTGCACGCCAATAAGCATTTGGACCCACATACTAGATGGGCACAGGAAACTACATTTCACATTATTCATTTTGTCCTATAATTCTGTATTTTTTTTGCATTGACGGCAAGGCCTGCCCTGCTACCAAGTCATCTGCACCCCAATAAGCCTTTGAACCCAGGTACTGAATGGGCACAGGAAAATCCATTTCACATTATTTATTTTGTCCTCCAATTCTATTTTTTTGTGCATTGACTGCAAGGCCTGCAATGCTGCTAAGTCATCTACACCCCAATAAGCCTTTGTACCCAGGAACTGGATGGACCTAGGTAAATCCCCTTCACATTATTCATTTTGTTCTCCCATTCTGTTTTTTTTTTCATTGACTGCAAGGCCTGTCCTGCTACCAAGTCATATGCACCCCAAAAAGCCTTTGGACCCACATACTAGATGGGCACAGGAAACTCCATTTCACATTATTCATTTTGTCCTCCAATTCTGTTTTATTTGCATTGACTGCAAGGCCTGCCCTGCTACCAAGTCACCTGCACCCCAATAAGTCTTTGAACCCAGGTACTGAATGGGCCCAGGAAAATACATTTCACATTATTTATTTTGTTCTCCAATTCTTTTTTTTTTTTTGTATTGACAGCAAGGCCTGCCCTGCTACCAAGTCATCTGCACCCCAATAAGCCAAAGGACCCAGGTACTGGATGGGCCCATGAAAATCCCCTTCACATTATTCATTTTGTACTCCCATTCTGTTTTTTGCATTGACTGAAAGACCTGCCCTGCTACCAAGTCATGTGCACCCAAATAAGCCTTTAAAACCACATACTGGATTTTCCCAGGAAAATCCAATTCACATTATTCATTTTGTCCTCCAATTCTGTTTTTTTGCATTGACTGCAAGGTCTGCCCTGCTACCAAGTCATCTGCACCCCAATAAGCCTTTGAACCCACATACTTGAAGGGCTCAAGGAAAATCCACTTCAAGCTATTCATTTTGTACTCCCATTCTGTTTTCTTTTTTGCATTTACTGCAAGGCCTTCCCTGCTACCAAGTCATATGCACCCCAATATGCCTTTGAACATCGGTTCTGGATGGGTCCAGGATAATCCCCTTCACATTATTTATTTTGTCCTCCCATTATGTTTTTTTTTGCATTGACTGCAAGGCCTGCCATGCTACCAACCCCAATAAGCCTTTAAACCCTCTTAATGGATGGGCCCATTTAAAATCCACTTCACATTATTCGTTTTGTACTTCCATTCTGTTTTCTTATGTATTCACTGCAAGGCCTGCCCTGCAACCAAGTCATCTGCACTCCAATAAGCCTTTGAACCCAGGTACTGGATGGGCCCCGGAAAATCCCCTTCACATTATTCATTTTGTCCTCCCATTCTGTTTTTTTTTTGCATTTACTGCAAGGCCTGAGCTGCTACCAAGTCATATGCACTCCAATAAGCCTTTGATCCCAGGTACTGGATGGACCCAGGAAAATCCCCTTCACATTATTCATTTTGTCCTCCTATTCTGTTTTCTTATGCATTGACTGCAAGACTTGCCCTGTTACCAAGTCATATGCACCCCAATAAGACTTTGAACCCAGGTACTGGATGGGTCCAAAAAAATCCCCTTCACTTTATTCATTTTGTCCTCCCATTCTGTTTTTTTGCATTGACTGTAAGGCCTGCCCTGCTACCAAGTCATCTGCACCCCAATAAGCCTTTGAACACAGGTTCTGGATGGGCCCATGAAAATCCCCTACACATTATTCATTTTGTCCTCCCATTCTGTTTTTTTTTCATTGACTGCAAGGCCTGCCCTGCTACCAAGTCATCTGCACCCAAATAAGCCTTTGAACCCAGGTACTGGAAGGGCGCAGGAAAATCCCCTTCAGATTACTCATTTTGTCCTCCCATTATGTTTTTTTTTGCATTGACTGCAAGGCCTGCCTTGCTACCAAGTCATATGCACTCCAATAAGCCTTTGTTCAAAGGTACTGGATGGGCCCCGGAAAATCCCCTTCACTTTATTTATTTTGTCCTCCCATTTTGTTTTTTTTTGCATTGACTGCAAGGCCTGTCCTGCTACCAAGTCATATGCAGCACAATAAGCCTTTGAACCCAGGTATTGGATGGGCCCAGGAAAATCCACTTCACATTATTCATTTTGTACTCCAATTCTGTTTTCTTATGCATTCACTGCAAAGCCTGCCCTGCTACCAAGTCATAAGCACCCCAATAACCCTATGAACCCAGGCACTGAATGGGACCAGGAAAATCCCCTTTATTTTATTCATTTTGTCCTCCCATTTTGTTTTGTTTTTTGCATTGACTGCAAGGCCTGACATGTTGCCAAGACAAATGCACCCCAATAAGCCTTTGAATCCAGCTACTAGATGGGCTCAGGATAATCCCCTTCACATTATTCATTTTGTACTCCCATTCTGGCTTTTTGTTTTTCATTGACTGCAAGGCCTGTCCTGTTACCAAGTCATCTGCACGCTAATAAGCCTTTGGACCCACATACTAGATGGGCACAGGAAACTACATTTCACATTATTCATTTTGTCCTCTAATTCTGTATTTTTTTTGCATTGACGGCAAGGCCTGCCCTGCTACCAAGTCATCTGCACCCCAATAAGCCTTTGAACCCAGGTACTGAATGGGCCCAGGAAAATCCATGTCACATTATTTATTTTGTCCTCCAATTCTATTTTTTTGTGCATTGACTGCAATGTCTGCAATGCTGCGAATTCATCTGCACCCCAATAAGCCTTTGTACCCAGGAACTGGATGGGCCCAGGAAAATCCCCTTCACAATATTGATTTAGTTCTCCCATTCTGTTTTTTTTTTTTCACTGACTGCAAGGCCTGTCCTGTTACCAAGTCATCTGCACGCCAATAAGCCTTTGGACCCACATACTGAATGGGCCCAGGAAAATCCATTTCACATTATTTATTTTGTCCTCCAATTCTATTTTTTTGTGCATTGACTGCAAGGCCTGCAATGCTGCTAAGTCATATGCGCCCCAATAAGCCTTTGTA
Organism: Oophaga sylvatica; assembly: GCA_033576555.1. NCBI lineage: Eukaryota > Metazoa > Chordata > Amphibia > Anura > Dendrobatidae > Oophaga > Oophaga sylvatica. The sequence goes on along the minus strand of JARQOD010000004.1, from coordinate 368,946,504 downwards.
CCCAGGAACTGGATGGACCTAGGAAAATCCCTTTCACATTATTCATTTTGTCCTCCCATTCTTTTTTTTTGCATTGACTGCAAGGTCTGCCCTGCTACCAAGTCATATGCACCCCAAAAAGCCTTTAAACCCACATACTGGATGGGCACAGGAAAATCCTCTTCACATTATTCATTATGTCCTCCAATTCTGTTTTTTATTGCATTGACTGCAAGGCCTGCCCTGCTACCAAGTCATCTGCATCCCAGTAAGCCTTTGAACCCAGGTACTGGATGAGCCCAGGAAAATCCACTTCATATCATTCATTTTGTAATCCAATTATTTTTATTTTCATTGACTGCAAGGCCTGCCCTGCTACAAAATCAACTGCACCCCAATAAGCCTTTGAACCCAGGAACTGGATGGGCCCAGGAAAATCCACTTCACATTATTCATTTTGTCCTTCAATTCTTTTTTTTTGCATTGACTGCAAGGCCTAACAAGCTACCAAGTCATATGCACCCCAATAAGCCTTTGAATCCAGGAACTGAATTGGCCCATGTAAATTCACTTCACATTATTCATTTTTTTCCGAATTCTTTTTTTTTGCCTTGACTGTAAGGCCTGCCCTGCTACCAAGCCATCAGCACCCCAATAAGCGTTTGAACCCAGGTACTGGATAGGCCAAGGAAAATCTACTTCACATTATTAATTTTGTTCTCCAATTCTTTTTTTTGCATTGACTGAAAGACCTGCCCTGCTACCAAGTCATGTGCCCCCAATAAGCTTTTGAACCCAGTTACTTATTGGGCCCATGAAAATCCCCTTCACATTATTCATTTTGTCCTCCCATTCTGTTTCTTTTTTTGCATTGACTGAAAGACCTGCCCTGCTACCAAGTCCTATGAACCCCAGTAAGGCCTGACATGTTACCAAGACATATGCACCCCAATAAGCCTTTGAACACAGCTACTAGATGGGCTCAGGATAATCCCCTTCACATTATTCATTTTGTACTCCCATTCTGGCTTTTTTTTTCATTGACTGCAAGGCCTGTCCCTGCTACCAAGTTATATGCTCCCCAATAAGCCTTTGAACCCACTTGCTGGATAGACCCAGGGAAATCCCCATCACATTATTCATTTTGTCCTCCCATTCTGTTTTTTTTTTTGCATTGACTGCAAGGCCTGCCCTGCTTCCAAGTCATATGCACCCCAATAAGCCTTTAAAATGACTTACTGTATTCTCCTAGGAAAATCCAATTCACGTTAATCATTTTGTCCTACAATTCTGTGTATTTTTTGCATTGACTGCAAGGCCTGCCCTGCTACCAAGTCATATGCACCCCAATAAGCCTTTGAACCCAGGTACTGGATGGGCCCAGGAAAATCCCCTTCACATTACTCATTTTGTCCTCCCATTATGTTTTTTTGTGCATTGACTGCAAGGCCTGCCTTGCTACCAAGTCATATGCACTCCAATAAGCCTTTTATTCACAGGTACTGGATGGGCCCCGGAATATCCCCTTCACTTTATTTATTTTGTCCTCCCATTTTGGTTTTTTTTTTGCATTGACTGCAAGGCCAGGCCTGCTAGCAAGTCATATGCAGCACAATAAGCCTTTGAACCCAGGTACTGGATGGGCCCAGGAAAATCTACTTCACATTATTAATTTTGTACTCCCATTCTGTTTTCTTATACAATCACTGCAAAGCCTGCCCTGCTACCAAGTCATAAGCACCCCAATAACCCTATGAACCCAGGCACTGAATGGGACCAGGAAAATCCCCTTTATTTTATTCATTTTGTCCTCCCATTTTGTTTTGTTTTTTGCATTGACTGCAAGGCCTGACATGTTACCAAGTCATATGCACCCCAATAAGCCTTTAAAACCACATACTGGATTTTACCAGGAAAAATCCCTTCACATTATTTATTTTGTCCTCCAATTCTATTTTTGTGTGCATTGACTGCAATGTCTGCAATGCTGCTAAGTCATCTACACCCCAATAAGCCTTTGTACCCAGGAACTGGATGGGCCCAGGAAAATCCCCTTCACATTATTGATTTAGTTCTCCCATTCTGTTTTTTTTTCACTGACTGCAAGGCCTGTCCTGCTACCAAGTCATCTGCACGCCAAGAAGCCTTTGGACCCACATACTAGATGGGCACAGGAAACTACATTTCACATAATTCATTTTGTCCTCCAATTCTGTATTTTTTTGCATTGACGGCAAGGCCTGCCCTGCTACCAAGTCATCTGCACCCATGGGCGTACCCACCGTGGGGCAAGGGGGGGCAAGGTGCCCCCCCTAGAAGCAGGGGCACACAATGAAAGAGAGCAGAGAGAGCTGCACAATGCCGGCTCCCTCTGCCACAGATTGCAGAGCCTGTCTGTGTGCGCAGTGCACGGAGCTGCTGTCTCACCAGAGGAGCTTCTTTCTTCCTGGCTGCAGCAGCTGTAGTTTCACTTTCTGCCCTGCAGGCTCTGGTTGTCTCAGCCACACTGGGTCCTAGTGCCCTCTGTGTGCAGACACTGGACACTTCCTGCTCCTGCCTCAGTCACTGCCTGCAAGCTTCATGGTAAGAGGGAATGGAATTTATTAAATTCATTCTGCTCAGGCATGTCATGGTCACTGTGGGGGAATGTGAGAGGATGGGGGTATTGTGGGGGAGGGGTACAGGGCACTGGGGTGAATGTAAGAGGATGGGGGTATTGTGGGGGCTAGGGCACTGGGGGGGTTAATGTGAGAGGATGGGAGTACTGTGGGGGAGGGGTACAGGGCACTGGGGTGAATGTAAGAGGATGGGGGTATTGTGGGGGCTAGGTCACTGTGGGGGAATGTGAGAGGATGGGGGTATTGTGGGGGAGAGGTACAGGGCACTGGGGGTGAATGTAAGAGTGTGGGGTATTGTGGGGGCTAGGGCACTGGGGGGTTAATGTGAGAGGATGGGGTATTGGGCTAGGCACTGGGGTTAAGTGAGGGGTGGGGGTATTGTGGGGGCTGAAGTGAGGGAGAGGCAACAGGGCACAGAGAGTGAATGTGAGAGGATGGGGTATTGTGGGGGAGGGGATACAGGGCACTGGTTGGTGAATGTGAGAGGATGGGGATATTGTGGGGGCTGGCGCACAGGGGTTGATGTGAGAGGATGGGGTATTGTGAGGGAGGGTGGACAGGTCACTGGGGTTGAATGTAAAAGGATGGGGGTATTGTGGGGTAGGGCACTGGGGTTACTGTGAGGGATGGGTATTGTGGGGCTCTAGTGGAGGGGGAACAGAGCACTGGGGGTCATGTGAGAGGATGGGGGTATTGTGGGGTCAGTGGGACAGAACACTAAGGGTTGCATGTGAGACAATGGGCTGTTGGGGTGTGGGTGGGGGACAGAGGAGGTAGGGGGCTTTTTTTTTACTTGTGAGCTCCTTAATACTTTAATAATAGATTAATATTTCAGCATTATTATAACAAGGGCATAGACAGACGGCCGTATAACTCATGCGAGGATCGCACTGCAATCCTCGGACTTGCTGGTACCGCTCCTGACATGAGCGCGACTGCCATGTATAATATATGGTATATACAGCGTAGTGTTGCATACACTGCTGTATTATACAATATACAACAGTTCTAATGCTCCATACCTAATATGCAGGATAATGTACAGTGTATATGATGTAACCTGTATAAGATGCGACATTGGCTTGCCCCCCCCTAGTTTTGATCCTGGGTACGCCCATGTCTGCACCCCCAATAAGCCTTAGAACCCAGGTACTGAATGGGCCCAGGAAAATCCATTTCACATTATTCATTTTGTTCTCCCATTCTGTTTTTTTTTTCATTGACTGCAAGGCCTGTCCTGCTACCAAGTCATATGCACCCTAATAAGCCTTTGAACCCAGGTACTGGATGGGCCCAGGAAAATCCACTTAACATTATTCATTTTGTTCTCCAATTCTTTTTTTTGCATTGACTGCAAGGCCTGCTCTACTATCAAGTCATCTGCACCCCAATAAGCCTTTAACCCCTTCATGACCCAGCCTATTTTGACCTAAATGACCTGGCCATTTTTTGCAATTCTGACCAGTGTCCCTTTATGAGGTAATAACTCAGGAACGCTTCAACGGATCCTAGCGATTCTGAGATTGTTTTTTCGTGACATATTGGGCTTCATGTTAGTGGTAAATTTAGGTCGATAATTTTTGCGTTTATTTGTGAAAAAAATGGAACTTTGGCCAAAATTTTGAAAATTTTGCAATTTTAAAATTTTGAATTTTTATTCTGTTAAACCAGAGAGTTATGTGACACAAAATAGTTAATAAATAACATTTCCCACATGTCTACTTTACATCAGCACAATTTTGGGAACAACATTTTTTTTTGTTAGGAAGTTATAAGGGTTTAAAAGTTGACCAGCGATTTCTCATTTTTACAGCAAAATGTACAAAACCATTTTTTTTAGGGACCACCTCACATTTGAAGTCACTTTGAGGGGTCTATATGGCAGAAAATACCCAAAAGTGACACCATTATAAAAAACTTCACCCTCAAGCTACTCAAAACTACATTCAAGAAGATTATTAACCCTTCAGGTGCTTCACAGGAACTAAAACAACGTGGAAGGAAAAAATGGACATTTTAATTTTTCCAACAAAATTTTTCTTTTAGCATCAATTTTTTCATTTTTGCATGGGCATCAGGATAAAATGGACCTAAAATTTGTTGGGCAATTTCTCCTGAGTACACACGATACCTCATATGTGGTCATAAACCACTGTTTGGGCGCACGGCAGGGCTCAGAAGGGAAGGAGCGCCATTTGACTTTTTGAATGGAAAATATGCTGGAATATTTAGCGGTTGCCATGTCGCATTTGGAGAGTCCCTGTGTGCCTAAACATTGGAGCTCCCCCACAAGTGACCCTATTTTGGAAACTAGACCCCCAAGGAACTTATCTAGATGCAGAGTGAGCACTTTGAACCCCCAAGTGCTTCACAAATTGATCTGTAAAAAAAGAAAGTACTTTTTTTTTCACAAAAATTTTCTTTTAGCCTCAGTTTTTTCATTTTCACATGGGCAACAGTATAAATTGGATCCTAAAATTTGTTGGTCAATTTCTCCTGAGTACACAGATACCTCATATGTGGTCATAAACCACTGTTTGGGCGCACGGCAGGGCTCAGAAGGGAAGGAGCGCCATTTGACTTTTTGAAGAAAATATGCGAAAATTTTTTTAGCGGTTGCCATGTCGCATTTGGAGAGTCCCTGTGTGGCCTAAGCATTGGAGTCCCCACAAGTGACCCATTTTGGAAAACTTAGACCCCCAAGTAACTATCTAGATGCAAGTGAGCACTTTTAACCCCAGGTGCTTCACAAATGATCCGTAAAAAAGAAGGACTTTTTTTTTCACAAAAATTTTTTTTAGCTCAGTTTTTTCATTTTCACATGGGCACAGTATAAATTGGATCCTAAAATTTGTTGGGCAATTTCTCCTGAGTACACAGATACCTCATATGTGGTCATAAACCACTGTTTGGCGCACGGCAGGGCTCAGAAGGGAAGGAGCGCCATTTGACTTTTTGAATGGAAAATATGCTGGAATATTTAGCCGTTGCCATGTCGCATTTGGAGAGTCCCTGTGTGCCTAAACATTGGAGCTCCCCCACAAGTGACCCCATTTTGGAAACTAGACTCCCTAAGGAACTTATCTAGATGCAGAGTGAGACTTTGAACCCCCAGGTGCTTCACAAATTGATCCGTAAAAAAAAGAATGTACTTTTTTTTTCACAAAAATTTTTTTTAGCCTCAGTTTTTTCATTTTCACATGGGCAACAGGATAAAATGGACCCTAAAATTTGTTGGGCAATTTCTCCTGAGTACACCGATACCTCATATGTGGTCATAAACCACTGTTTGGGCGCACGGCAGGGCTCAGAAGGGAAGGAGCGCCATTTGACTTTTTGAATGGAAAATATGCTGGAATATTTAGCGGTTGCCATGTCGCATTTGGAGAGTCCCTGTGTGCCTAAACATTGGAGCTCCCCACAAGTGACCCCATTTTGGAAACTAGACCCCCAAGTAACTTATCTAGATGCAGAGTGAGCACTTTGAACCCCAGGTGCTTCACAAATTGATCCGTAAAAAAAAGAAAGTACTTTTTTTTTCACAAAAATTTTCTTTTAGCCTCAGTTTTTTCATTTTCACATAGGCAACAGTATAAATTGGATCCTAAAATTTGTTGGGCAATTTCTCCTGAGTACACAGATACCTCATATGTGGTCATAAACCACTGTTTGGGTGCACGGCAGGGCTCAGAAGGGAAGGAGCGCCATTTCACTTTTTGAATGGAAAATTAGCTCCAGTCGTTAGCGGACACCATGTCATGTTTGGAGAGCCCCTGTATGCCTAAACTTTGGAGCTCCCCCACAAATGACCCCATTTTGGAAACTAGACCCCCTAAGAAACGTATGCAGATGCACAGTGAGCACTTTGAACCCCCAGGTGCTTCACAAAACTTTATAACGCAGAGCCGTGAAAATAAAAAATCATTTTTTTTTCTCAAAAAATTATTATTTAGCCCCATATTTTTTATTTTCACAATGGTTACAGGAGAAATTGGACCCCAAAAGTTGTTGTCTAATTTGTCCTAAGTACGCTAGTACCTCACATGTGGGGGAGAACCACTGTTTGGGCACACGTCAGGGCTTGGAAGGGATGTAGTGACGCTTTGAAATGCCGACTTGATGGAATGGTCTGCGGGCGGGCAGAGCCCCTGATGTGCCTGAACAGTAGAAACCCCCCACAAGTGACCACATTTTGTAAACTAGACCCCTCAAAGAACTTAACTAGATGTGTGGTGAGCACCTTGAACCCCACGTGCTTCACAGAAGTTTGTAATGCAGAGCCATAAAAATAAAAAATCATTTTTTTCCTCAAAAACTGATTTTTTTAACCCGCAATTTTTTATTTTCACAAGGGTAACAGGAGAAATTGGACCACAAAAGTTGTTGTACAGTTTGTCCTGAGTACACTGGTACCCCATATGTGGGGGGGAACCACTGTTTTGGCGCATGGGAGAGCACAGAAGGGAAGGAGCGCCATTTTGGAATGCAGACTTGATGGAATGTTCTGTGGGCGTCATGTTGCCTTTGCAGAGCCCCTGATGTAGAGATAAACACGATATAACTAAGACACATGATCATAATTTAAAATAAAATCGTTACCCATGTGTCAAAATGGATATAACAGCTAATCACCAATAGGAACAAAACAAAATCATGAGAACAGTGATCAAAAGAGCTATAAAAAATATAAATTTTATTGAACAAATAAATATTACATGCACCAAGTATTAAAGGGGAAATGGAGACAAAAAGACATAAGATTGCACAGTGCAATGCGTAAAGCAACGCACCACCACAAGTCTAGAATATCAATAAGTAATATAATATATGACATAAAAATGTGTACTACCGCCAAACAAAATCTATAATAGACATAAATACAGTTGTATCACCATGTAGTTTAGTAAATAACCAAGTAGAACCTCTAATTAGATGAATGTATATAAAACATGTACCAATTAGCACTTTAGAACAAACTTTTCATTCAGCACAATTGCTGAGGGCAAGAAAATAATTGTTAATTATAGCAGCCCGAGTTAGATACATGTACAGCCGCTACAATTAGCAGCATCAAACAGCGGCAGTGAAACACAAATAGCCACATAGGAGGTTTATAATACAAAGTAGCAAATAGCTACTACTGACATACATGGCGTTATATCTAATGCCATACATGGAACCTACACTCAAACACTGCACTGCACCATGGTGATGGGGCGCGTCACTTCCGGTTGGACCGCCCGATTTCCGGTCGCGCGCCTACAGCGCGGTGACCGAACACTATTTAAACAGGGAAATTTTGGTGATACATTAGGTCCCCTGAAGAAGGAAGGTCCGAAACGCGCGTCGGGGCGGACGCGCTACCCAGGTCACATCTGCTGCCTCAGCCACATTGGTCCTGACACTCTTACCGGTAATTATACCTTTTTGGGGCTGAGATCCCCATGCTATTTTCAGATAGTAATGTGTAGTGCAGTGTTTGAGTGTAGGTTCCATGTATGGCATTAGATATAACGCAATTGTGCTGAATGAAAAGTTTGTTCTAAAGTGCTAATTGGTACATGTTTTATATACATTCATCTAATTAGAGGTTCTACTTGGTTATTTACTAAACTACATGGTGATACAACTGTATTTATGTCTATTATAGATTTTGTTTGGCGGTAGTACACATTTTTATGTCATATATTATATTACTTATTGATATTCTAGACTTGTGGTGGTGCGTTGCTTTACGCATTGCACTGTGCAATCTTATGTCTTTTTGTCTCCATTTCCCCTTTAATACTTGGTGCATGTAATATTTATTTGTTCAATAAAATTTATATTTTTTATAGCTCTTTTGATCACTGTTCTCATGATTTTGTTTAGAGCCCCTGATGTGCCTAAACAGTAGAAACCCCCCACAAGTGACCCCATTTTGGAAACTAGACCCCCCAAGGAGCTTATCTAGATGTGTAGTGAGCACTTTGAACCCCCAAGGGCTACACAGAAGTTTATAACACAGAGCCGTGAAAATAAAAAATCATTTTTTTTCCACAAAAATAAATTTTTTAGTCCCCAATTTTTTTTCCCAACAGTAACAGGAGAAATTAGACCCCCAAAGTTGTTGTGCAATTTTTCCCGAGTACGCTGATACCCAATATGTGGGGGTAAACCACTGTTTGGGCACACGTCGGGGCTTGGAATAAAGGGAGCACTGTTTGACTTTTTGAACGCAAAATTTGCAGGAATCAATGGTGGCGCCATGTCGCGTATGGAGATCCCCTGATGTACCTAAATAGTGGAAACCCCTCAATTCTAACTCCAACCCTAACCCCAACACACCCCTAACCCCAACCCTAACCCCTACACACCCCTAACCCTAATACAAACCCTAACCATAACCCTAACCCCAACACACCCCTAACCCTAATCCCAACTCTAACCATAAACCTAACCACAAGCCTAACCCTAATCCCAACCCTAACCCCAAAACACCCCTAACGCTTATCCCAACCCTAACCCTAATCCCAACCTTAACCCTAATTCCAACCCTAACCCTAATTCCAACCCTAACCCTAGTTCTAACCCTTACCCTAGTTCTAACCCTAACCCTAGTTCTAACCCGAAGGCTGGGTTCATATTGCGTTTTACCAGCCCGTTCAACACCTAGCGTTGACGGGCTGGTAACGGTATAGCATAACGCGATCGCATTATGCTATACCCGCTAGTGCAGAGGAATCAGCGATGATTCATCTGTGCTAGCGGTGATGGAGCCCAGACGCTGCAGCCTGCGTCCAAGGCTCCGTCACTGAATGACGACACGTCGCGAACGCATGCCGCTTCATGGCATGCGTTGCGATGCGCACACAAATGGGGTGAATGGCAGTGTTAACGGACTGCGTTACACCGCGTTATACCGCGGTGAAACGCAGTCCATCTAACGGACTGCCATAATGCAATATGAACCCAGCCTGACCCTAAGGCCCCGTGCACACGTTGCGGATTCACTTGCGGATTTTTCTAAAATCCGCAGGTAAAACGACCTGCCTTTTACCTGCGTATTTAGCGCGGATTTGCTGCGGTTTTTCTCTGCGGTTTTACGCCTATAATGGAATAGGTGTAAAATCGCTGCGGAATTCGCACAAATAATTGACATGCTGCGGATTTAAAACCGCAGCAAATCCGCGCTGAAAAATCTGCAGCATGTGCACAGCGTTTTTTTTTACCATTTATTTGCATTGTACTGTACATGGTTTCTGGATCTGCTGTGGATCCGCAGCGCCAAATCCGCTGCGGATCCGCAGCAAAATCCGCTGCTGATCCGCAGCAAAATCCGCTGCGGATTAGCAGCGAAATCCGCTGCGGATCAGCAGCGAAATCAGCTGCGGATCAGCAGCGAAATCAGCTGCGGATCAGCAGCGAAATCAGCTGCGGATCAGCAGCGAAATCAACTGCGGATCAGCAGAGAAATCAGCTGCGGATCAGCAGAGAAATCAGTTGCGGATCCACAGTAAAATCTGCAACGTGATTTCGCTGCTGATCCGCAGTTGATTTCACTGCTGATTTCGCTGCTGATTCGCAGCTGATTTCGCTGCTGATTTCGCTGCTGATCCGCAGCGAAATCAGCAGCGGATCAGCAGCGAAATCAGCTGAGGATCAGCAGCGAAATCAGCTGCGGATCAGCAGCGAAATCCGCTGCGGATCAGCAGCGAAATCCGCTGCGGATCAGCAGCGAAATCAACTGCGGATCAGCAGAGAAATCAGCTGCGGATCAGCAGAGAAATCAGTTGCGGATCCACAGTAAAATCTGCAACGTGTGCACAGGGCCTAATAGGAAAAAAAAAAAAATTCTTTATTATTTTTCCCTACCTATGATGGGGGGGTTCACTTACTTTTTTTTATTTTGATCACTGTGACAGTTTATCACAGTGATCAAAATAAATTTTTTGACTATGCAGGGCGCACTGCGCATGCGCCCGCCATTTTCCAAGATGGCGGCGCCCATGAAGAATCCCGGGCAGCTGCCGGGAAGGATCCAGGGACATCGGTGGACCGGGAGAGGTGAGTATGGGGGTCGGAAGTGAGGGGTAGGGATCGGAAGGTGGGGGCAGCGTAGGCCAGGACGAGGGGAGCTTTTAGTGACGGCGGTGACCGACCGCTGCCATCTTTCGGTGACGGCGGCCGATCGCCGCCGTGAATACGTGTGGGGGGGTCAGGGCTCGGTGTCCAGCCATGGCCGATGCTATTGCAGCATCGGCCATGGCTGGATTGTAATATTTCACCAATTATATTGGTGAAATATTACAGATTGCTCTGATTGGCTGTTTCACTTTTAACAGCCAATCAGAGCGATCGTGGCCACGGGGGGGTTAAGCCAACTCCCCCTGTGGTGAAGCACAAAGGGTCCTGTGCCGGCGGGTCGGGTGACCTTTCAGTGACTCCGGTCACCCGACCCGCAGGGACGCGATCCTTTCATGACGCCACATAGGCGTCATGGGTCGGATTGGCACTGATTTTCATGACGCCTACGTGGCGTCATGGGTCGGGAAGGGGTTAAAACCACATACTGGATTTTACCAGGAAAAATCCCTTCACATTATTTATTTTGTCCTCCAATTCTATTTTTTTGTGCATTGACTGCAAGGCCTGCAATGCTGCAAAGTCACCTGCACCCCAAAAAGTCTTTGAACCCAGGTACTGAATGGGCCCAGGAAAATCCATTTCACATTATTTATTTTGTTCTCCAATTCTTTTTTTTTTGTATTGACAGCAAGGCCTGCCTTGCTACCAAGTCAACTGCACCTCAATAAGCCTTTGAACCCAGGAACTGAATGGGCCCAGGAAAATCCTCTTCACATTATTCATTTTGTCCTTCAATTCTTTTTTTTTGCATTGACTGCAACGCCTGCCACGCTACCAAGTCACCTGCACCCCAATAAGTCTTTGAACCCAGGTACTGAATGGGCCCAGGAAAATCCATTTCACATTATTTATTTTGTTCTCCAATTCTTTTTTTTTGTATTGACAGCAAGGCCTGCCTTGCTACCAAGTCAACTGCACCTCAATAAGCCTTTGGACCCAGGTACTGGATGGGCCCAGGAAAATCCACTTCACATTATTCATTTTGTTCTCCAATTCTTTTTTTTTTTGCATTGACTGAAAGGCCTGACCTGCTAGCAAGTCATCTGCACCCCAATAAACCTTTGAACCCAGGTACTTAATGGGCCCATGAAAATCCCCTTCACATTATTCATTTTGTCCTCCCATTCTGTTTTTTGCATTGACTGAAAGACCTGCCCTGCTACCAAGTCATGTGCACCCAAATAAGCCTTTAACACTAGGACTACTGGACTCGTGACCCCGCCTAGAACTACTGAAAGGAGTCATTTTGACTCCTTGCTTGTTTTCGTTTATTTTTAGAGTTTCATTTGTGGTTATTTATTAATAATTATATTTTTTGTAATGTATTATTATTGTGAGATCCAACAGTAATGCTTTTGATTGTTTTTTTTCTGCTTTTCTTATTTTTCTACAGAAAATAACAATAATTATAATAGACGTTTTTCAAACATTTTTTTTTATTCAAGTGCACACATATAAACAACAACTGAAGAACAAAAAGCAGAGAAAATGTAGGTGGAGGAGCATAAAAATGAAAATATGGCGCAGAATTCACCTTCTAAACATTTGGTGTTTCGCATTTTAGGCATTGCCTTTGATTTATGGCAGTACATTGCCCACACAAAGACTTACCACAAGTCTTACAATTGCCGACAGATCTATTTTTCTTGCACTTTTCTTTGATCTGGCAAAATTTTGTTTGAACCATCACTTCTGAGCATGTAGAAACTTGGGACGTGGAACCCTTTTCCCTATCTGTGACATAAGGACCACTCAACTCTCTCACAAGCGTTTGCAAAAATGCCTTGCGTGACATTTTTTGGTGGGTTATCTCATTGAATATTATCCATGCATTTATACCCGCAAAGTCTAAGGCATTTTCAAATGCATGAACAGGCCATCTCCTTGTGCATGTTCGTGTGGTATATTTTCGTGCCATCTGATCCACTACATCTACTCCATATTTTGTTTCATTGTAAAACTTTACCGTTTCTGGAGTTTTTTTAGCGGAATCAGACGCAACAACAACATCTGGATGGACGGAACTCAAAATGACAACATTTTTGTTGGGCTTTCCTTGATATACTGTAAGTGTAAAATTGTCTTCATTTCTAAACACTTTAGTGTTGTACAATTCCTCTTTCATGGATTTTATTTCTTTAGGCACTTCTCGCCTTATCTTGTTCAGTGTTCCCACGATGGTTGTTCCTTTGCTTTTTAGCTGTTTAGCTAATTTTACTGAAGTAAAATAATTATCGGTTGTAACATTGCAACCTTTTTTCAAAAACGGGTCCAATAACTTCATTACCACATGGTCAGCTAAACGGTCCTCAGCACGGCGTGTGTCATCTTTGCCTAGATAAGGGAAGCCATTTGCCAGATATTTGCTCTCCTTATCAACAGCTAGCCAATATTTGTGGCCATATTTATCTGGTTTGGAAGGCATGTACTGCGTGAATGGACACCTAGTTTTGCTTGGGAAAAGTTGCTCATCCACCGTTATGTATGGGCCAGGTTTGTAACACGCAATACAATTTTCAATAAACCTGTCCCACACAGTAGAAAATAGAGCAAACTTGTCCGTTTGCAGTCTCTCCGATCGAGTAGATTTCTCATCAAATCTGAGAAACCTCATCATTTCAACAAAGCGGTCCCTAGACATTGTCGCTTTGCAAAACGGTATTCCCCAGTCATTACACCAAATACTGCTAATCGAGTGATGGTTCGTGCCAGATATTCCACGAGCATAGAATATCGCAATGAATGCATCTAGCTCCTCATCAGATAGAGTAAACTGTAAATTATTGTTCCTGCATGCTTCTGCAAGCGTACAGTTCTTTATATGTGTCAATATATATGAATCAAAAATAAACTCCATGCGCTCAAAGGACTATCAATAATGATATTTCTTCTGGCGTATCCTGTAGGGCCAGGTGCTTCTCGAAGAATATTTGGCTGTCACGCCTACCAGGCAAGTGTTCTCCAATTTCAACAGGTTTCCATTGAATACCATCCGCTGAAACTAGTATTCCTTCAGATTCGCCTTCTCTGGTGTTTGTTGTTGCATTACCTTCGCCGCCATCGTTATCTGTTGTTCTTTCATTTCTGGGACGTTTTGCTGATTTTTTCTGTCCACGACCAGGAGGATGGTCACGAGGCAACATAACTGCATGAGCCCGATCCCCAGTTGATGTGCTTGGAATATCTGGAAAAAAGTTGATGAATATTTAGAATTTTTGTTTTGTAAGGGTCCGTGCACACTGGCTGGATTAGCGGCGGAATATCCGACCGGATATTCTCACCACAATCCGGCCTGTACCTGCCCGCTCAGGTACAGAGCGGAGTTTCATACCTGAACCTCCGCTCCGAACCCCGGGCTGGAGCCGCTGTCTGGGACGGAGCCGTGCTCGCGCGTAAGCAAGCGCTGCTCTGTCCCTGACAGCGGCTCCAGCCCGGGGTTCGGAGCGGAGCTTCAGGCATGAGCGGGCAGGTACGGCCTGTATTGCGGCAAGAATATCCAGATGGCTATTCAGCCAGAATTCTGCTAGTGTGCACAGGCCCTAACTCAGTGTGTGGAAGAACAAATAAATACACATAACTACTTACCTTCTGGATTTGTTCCTTCTGAGTCTTCAGATTCACTTGATATGTTCTGAGGAATGAAATCTTCATCACTGTCAGAATCAAATACATGTTCCTGCAATTCGGATTCCGATTCATCCTCCGGTATGGATTGCAAAGTAGCCAGAATATCCTGAGGCTTTATCAAACGTCTTCTCTCCATATTCCTCACAAATTCCATAATTCTATTTAGTTCCCTGCTGAAAAATAGAAATGAAATGAAAACTAAAAGAAATAATAACTGTTCTGCCACCTTCAAAAGTAGTGGGCTGAATCAGTTGACAGACAGCTAAACTATTTCATAACAATTCATACCTGTATGAGTCTTCAGAGCTCGTATGTCTGCGTCTGTTCTCTTTGTCTCTTCAGCTGAACTGAAAGTAAAGTTACTATCCAGAATACTGTCTCCTGCTAGGACCTTAGAAAAACATCACCCTTCATTAGCATAAGATAAGAGCCTAGAGTAAACAAGCTATTTTGTTCAGCATTACACAGTAATACAAGCAGGTAAAACACAAGGAAAATGTGAAAAGTTGACATGTAAATTGAACTACATCTATATGAACATCAGGATAAATAAGACAGAGTGAAAAAATTATGCACAAAACTTTATAGCAACATTTAGTGACAAAAGGACCTCAAAATATAGTAGGGAGTCAAAATGACTCCCTTCAGTAGTTCTTGGTAAATTTTAAAAAAAAACGCGCAAATTTTTCACCAAAATTATTTATTCTCACAAAATCTTTTTTCACATCATATTTGAGGAAAAGTCACCGAGTTTCAAGCCGGAATTCTGAAAAATGTAGTCACAGAAGAGAAATAAAAAACGAAAGGAGTCAAAATGACTCCATCAGTAGTTCTAGTGTTAAAACCACATACTGGATTTTCCCAGGAAAATCCAATTCACATTATTCATTTTGTCCTCCAATTCTGTGTTTTTTTGCATTTACTGCAAGGCCTTCCCTGCCACCAAGTCATATGCACCCCAATATGCCTTTGAACATCGGTTCTGGATGGGTCCAGGATAATCCCCTTCACATTATTTATTTTGTCATCCCATTATGTTTTTTTTTGCATTGACTGCAAGGCCTGCCATGCTACCAAGCCATATGCACCCCAATAAGCCTTTAAACCCTCTTAATGGATGGGCCCATTTAAAATCCACTTCACATTATTCGTTTGTACTTCCATTCTGTTTTCTTATGTATTCACTGCAAGGCCTGCCCTGCTACCAAGTCATATGCACACCAATAAGCCATTGATCCCAGGTACTGGATGGGCCCCGGAAAATCCCCTTCACATTATTCATTTTGTCCTCCCATTCTGTTTTTTTTTGCATTTACTGCAAGGCCTGAGCTGCTACCAAGTCATATGCGCTCCAATAAGCCTTTGATCCCAGCTACTGGATGAGCCCAGGAAAATCCCTTTCACATTATTCATTTTGTCCTCCTATTCTGTTTTCTTATGCATTGACTGCAAGACTTGCCCTGTTACCAAGTCATATGCACCCCAATAAGACTTTGAACCCAGGTACTGGATGGGTCCAAAAAAATCCCCTTCACTTTATTCACTTTGTCCTCCCATTCTGTTTTTTTGCATTGACTGCAAGGCCTGCCCTGCTACCAAGTCATCTGCACCCCAATAAGCCTTTGAACACAGGTTCTGGATGGGCCCATGAAAATCCCCTTCACATTAGTAGTATAGGAACTGGACAACTCATCAAACTCAAATCTGACAGGTCGACACGCCCCCTATCATTTAATCCGTCTCCCTGTCAGATTGATCCAGGTCGTCATGCCCCCTGACTGAACTTTGCTCAGGCTGAAAATCTGAGCTGCTGGATTTGTGAATTTCAATCAAAGTGATTTATTTGTCTCTATTGATATTTTATCCACTGGATTAGATTAGTCTGTGGAGTTTTACTGTATTAAAGGGTAGTTTTAACTCCATCCGTAGATGTAAAGCTATTTTCTAGCAGAGAGTGCCCTGACATGAACTGTAAAGGGTTTGTATTAGAAGCACCCAGTAAATGTCTGTATTAGAATCCATCAGTAAATGTATGTAAAGCTCATTTCTAGCAGGCTTGTATAAATGTCCCCGAAACTTTTAAGGAGTCAGTAAATGTCTGTATTAGAATCCATCAGTAAATGTATGTAAAGCTCATTTCTAGCAGGCTTGTATAAATGTCCCCCAGTAAATGTGTAAAAGTTTGGAACTGATATGCCTGTATGTAAAGGTGATTTCTAACACTCTCTGTTAGAGATGGCTAACTTATTACTAAGCTGTGTGTACAGGGCTTTGGGTTGTGTTAGAAGTCTAAATATTTTTCTATTTACTAGCTAACATGGTACATAGATATACATCTTTATTGGCACATAGAATTGTAGTACAACAGTGTTGACCTGAATTGTCAGAATGAGTGAAGGTCGATGCTACGGTAATTCAGGCAAACAGTAAATAGTATTGCATTGTGTATAGTCAGTGGGATCTTTTAAAACCAACACATTTATGTGTATTCTGATAGCAGTGCCCATAAAACCGAAGGTTTCTAGCAAATATAATATGCACTAATGTGATTTTAAAACAATGGGTTTCTGAAGGGTCTTCCCACACTACCACTCTGTGGGAAGCTGTGTGGAAATGACAGGCATAAGAGATCATTCATATTAAAAACGTTTATTGCCAGAAATAATCATGATTTTACTGTAATAAATAAATACATCTCAAAGACATTTCAAGCATTGAATTAATTGTGACACCAAAATGTCGACACAAATGGCAATACAGGTCATGGGATTCTCTCTAGACAGGAACAACGCTGTTGAATGCTCCAACACGTGTAGTGAGGGTTTTTTAAAGTTGATTTCTTCTCAGCAATGAAATTTCTCACAATTGTATCATTACGCGGTTTATCAGCAGAAAACTTCTCCAATATCTTACTGAACGGTATGTTCCGAGCTAAGAAATGTAAAAAGTACAGGCAGTAGTGCCCACAGACAGTACTATACGTGTCTTGGATCTGGTTGTTTTGGTAATAATAAGTCTCACAATTCGTGTTCAGGAAAGTCACAAACTCGCTCGGAAAGATAGCGTTGTCAGCACATAATCCGTAGCTATCAAAAAATATGGCGTTCTTGGCGTCACAGAGCACAATTAATATCCAGTGTCTGCCAGGTTGGTGTGCGGGGTCTGTATTTACGATGAATCCGACAGGGCGTTGATTTACCCGATGTGGTGGAAGCAAATCACACGGAAACACACCGCCAAACACACGCTCTGTAAAGCTATCCCCTTCAGTATGGTCGTGAGTTGCAGGCTATCCATCACTAATTAAAATCGTACAAGATCTCTCTTCTATTATTAATTTCCAGAATGGCCGGGTTGATTGCAAAAACAATCATGTTTATCGTATGGGGTGTCGCTAGTGCAAACCGGACTTCAGCCGTAGGTTACCTGTTTTAATGAGGGAGAAATGACCGCCGGGTTCCTGATCAGCTGATAAATCAAATGCAAACAGTGTGAATCCGGACATAAACTCTTCACGATCCACGGCCATGGCACAATCAGCTTTCTGCTTGCCTGATATATGTGCGAGAGCCATATACTCTCTGACGGCTAAGTAGTCATTAAAGTTAGGGTTATAAGGCCTCGCAGGGATCTGTTGTCCGTCCAGGTAGAGGGCTGCGTGATTGACGTTGTAGTGATGGAAGAACAGGGGATTTCTGGCGTAAGACCCGCTAAATGCTTCATTATCTACAAAACCCAATATAACAGTTTTCGGTATCTGGCCTAGGAAGAGATTCTCGTGGTTCGTGATCCGTGTTCCAGCGGCTATACTGTACACTTTCATGCATGTCCTGTCAATAGCGTACTTGGCTGTCGATGCCAAGAGGGCCTGACTGTGGCCTATTCGGACCGCCGGGGACACTTGTACTCTCTTTACAAAGAGAGAGGCTTGCATGATTTGCACTTTCAGCGGATCGGCCTCAGCCGACATGAGGCAGAAAGCGTCCTTATTTCTCGTTAGCTTAACCTTAAGATCGAGTCCGTTCAATATTAGCTTTGGTTGATTAAATATATCACCAAAAATTGGACCAATGAGGTCCAGGGGTTTGGAGCGGTGGGTTGCAGCGGCTCTTTTAATAAATCCTGCATTTGGGCCATCCAAGCTTCGGTCATTATGGTGACCAGCTGTGTCTTTATAGAACAATCCGCAGTAAATTGCGAGGACAGCGTCTGTGAACTGTAATTTAAGAGAGTCTCTATGTACGCTCTATAGCTGTAGAGATTGTCCGATTGTGAGATAACACGGTCCCCCAGAGTAATATCGACCTGATTAAAGAGTGTGGCAAGAGGGTAGTTTATGAGGGCTACACGGGCGTCATCGGCGATATTCGAATTATCCTGCTTGACGATGCGACAATTTATGTACAGCAGGGTGTTATTCAGGTCGTAATAATAATCCCCGCTACCCGATATGAAAAATTCCAGCGGAGCATTATCCGTCAGAGCGGCAATCGGCTGAACTTCTACAAATAGGGATTTCTCTATACTCGTCTGTGTCGGCGGTATGTCAAAAATATCCAGTTCAGATTTAGCGCACTCTACAGAAGCATCGTGCAGGAAAGCCATGATGATCAGAAGATGTCCTCAGCAGTACGTCTCACTCGTTTCTGACGGGTCGACGCTTGCTGGTTTTTTATTCATGAGGATCGGGGGTAAAGCGGGGCATGAGCGACGCTTTCTTTTATGTGATTTTTTAGCGACATAAACTAGACCCGCGCCACCTTGCTCGGGATGTGTATTTATACGATTCATAAGCGCTGATGAGACAGATGTGACGGCGTCTTTAGCAATGTTTTTGACAGCCGTCTTCACGTGTGGTTTTACCAATTCTAAGCCTCTTCTGAAAAGCGGTACAGCACGCCGAAATAAGCCTTTAAATATCCCAGCCAGACCCGATCCGTACATGTACTCGCTCCCGCTGAACCCCTCTAATCCGTGCCCAGACTGTGCAATATAGTACCGGGCATAAACAGCTGGGTCCCCGTAGGGTCTCTGAGACACCATTTTCTAGCGTGCTAATCGCGTCTCTTCCGGAAATGTAGTCTCACAATACACTTTCCGTACTTGAATTTAACTGGAGTGCCCTGGTCCGATAAGATGGAGATTGTTACAGAGTCAAAATGATGCTTGCATAAGGGCACATAATCGGGTCGTGTGTATTGAAGCGTGGTAATTTCACCGCTCTTGCCGCTTATTTGCGCCGTTCTCAGAAGTTGTACGTAGCTGCCGCCCACAAGCTGATGCTGGATGATGTCGCTGTAAATAAATAATGTATAAAAACCGGCTTTTATATCGGCATAAATCTTCTTCCGCTCAGTCTGGTTATTATCATACGCTTCGATGTATGGCTGGAGGCCTAAAATATGTCCCAATTTCTGACCCGGGGCAAATTGTATTGTGGGGGAATCCGGTAGGGTAACACTCCTCCGCACTTCGTCATAGCGCAGCTTAAAACCGTCGCTGGCAAGCTTCAAAATATCAATTCTCTCATTAATAGCACGTATGAGATCCGGTATTGTGTTATAAAAACTGGGCTTCACATAATATTCCTGCATCACATCACCCCGCTTGCCTATATAGAAGTTCCCTTCACCCCGCTCAAATGTGTACCATGTATGGGGGTATTGAATCTCAGTTAGAGCAACTTCGTACTGTCCTGAAAGCTGAACGGGTTTAGATAATTTTGTGGTATACTCGGCGATTGTGTTTTCAGGATATATATCGCCAGAAGCGTTGGAGGGAAGGGTGATAAAGAAGGATTCGGATTCCATGGTTATATGTCCGTCAGAGCCGACGCGGGTACCCACGAATTAAATTTATCAGGATAACCTTTCCATTTAATATAGCAGTGAATCGCCCCCCTGACACGTTTTTTTCTCAAAATTGCCTCAACGCGGTAGGCCGGTTTTCATTGAAATGTATTTTTTGCAGCTCCTCCTTATAAAACGATCCCTCGATAGCGTCGCCCGCTAAATCGTTAATTTTATAGAGAGGCTTATGAAATTTATTGGAAATGGCGCTAATTAAAAATATCTCCTCGCTGAATGTCTGCTCATAACCCTTCATAAAAGGGTTCTTAAAACGAGATATTCTGACATGATCTCCAATTTTTAAAGATGGCTTAATACGCTTTTTAGCCACGATACCGCTATAAATATTTTTCCATATCTGTAACGAGTTCTGCTTCGTCACATCGCACGGACGTGTCTGTATCGTGGTGTGAAAGGTGTGGTTGTAACTGTGCACCAAACCTGGTAAAATGTCGATATACCTAAAGGTATTATGTTTCGTCAAATAGCGCCACATACGTGTTTTTAATGTACGATTAAATCTCTCAACTATAGCGGCCTTTACGGTATTGTTGGTGAAAAAATGATGTATTTTATGCATTTTACAAACACGTTTCATGTGTGAATTCATAAATTCTTTGCCACGATCCGTCTGTAGTTTCTGCGGGGTGCGTCGGGCGTTTCCAAATATTAATTCGAACGAACGAGCTACAGTCACCCCTGTTTTGTTGTGCAGAGCAACAACCCAGGCGTGTTTGGATAGTACGTCTATCACAGTCAGTAGATATTTCACGGCGTCATTTTCCCTAGAATATTCAATTAAGCTAACCAAATCAGCCTGCCATTGCGAATCAACGTCCGCGACAAAGATTTTATTGGTAGAGAATCTTGTCCTTACAGGCTTATGCAGGGTGTAAGCATCTTGTTTATTCAGCCAATCGACCACCTCATGTTGTTTTATACCACGCGTTCTAACCGATCTGTATAGATTTGTAATGCCGCTGAATGATGCAGGGGCTTCGGGCGTGAAATATTGCTTCTTTAATATTGCTTCAGGACCCTTAGCAGGCATGCTGGCCCTGTAAAACATTAATAGATTTTTTCTATCTAGCAGTTCATGGTATTGACAGAGGGCGTGTTCTCTCTGTTAGCCCCCAATAAATACAACCAGCTCCCAAGCGATACACAGCTCACCTGTAAGACTTCATACCTCACAGACCACACGCCATATCTGAACAGGACTATAGTGAGTATTTTTACGGATTTCGTTTCAATTATATTAAGTTAGTATAGTTTAAGTGTTTATTTGCATGAATAACTTATCCGGGTTTTCATAGTTGTACTTTATTTGTTTTAATAATATACCACATCTGTGTTGATTAATAGCTGTATATTTACCCTGTAGTGGAAAATTTAGCTCGCTTACTATTAATATTAATAATTACTATAGATTGACGCTAAAATTCATACAGTTAATTTTATTTTTAGATGTCTGAATTATATAGACACATTGGGGTGTTATAGTTAAGAGGCATTTTGCACATCATTTTTTATACCGCTTTATTCTTTAAGATCCGTGTATAATGAAGGTGTACGTATCTGATGGGATTTCATCTACCATGAAGCATTCTGATCCTGCCCCCACAATTTTACCCGAGGCTGCGTCTAGTAACGCTAATGATGGATGGAACGTGAGGGGTCAGGCGGCACTGCCCAGCGCGGGTACGTTGTGTGGATGCGTTGTTGTGTGTGTGTGTGTATATATATATATATATATATTATATATATATATAGAGTTGTTTTGCATATTATTTTTGCTTTATTCTTTAAGAACCGTGTATAATGAGCTGCGATCTGCCTGATGAAGTTTTTGCCACCATGAACTATTCGTACCCCGAGGCCTGTATTTTACCTGCTGCAGCGTGTAGTAACGCTAGTGATGCGTGGAGCGTGAGCGGTCAGGCGGCTCTGCCCAGCGCGGGTACGTTGTGTGGATGCGTGGTGTGTGTGTGTGTGTGTATATATATATATATATAGAGTTGTTTTGCATATTATTTTTGCTTTATTCTTTAAGAACCGTGTATAATGAGCAGCTATCTGCCAGATGAGGTTTTCGCTACCTTGAACTATTTGGACCCCGAGGCCTGTATTTCACCAGCTGTCGCTTGTAATGCTTCTAGTGCTGCCGCGCCATGGGATGGCCTTTCAGCACCGGGCATCGAGGGTACGCTGTGTTTCTGCGTGTCTGTATATATATATATAATATATACAACTATATATAACACTTAACTATGTGAATTTAAGTGTGTAAGTGAATATTAACTCCTTACAGATGTCGCAATGATAGCGGAGCTGGATTCGGCCGAAATGCCTATGAACCCTGGCACTAACAGAGCCCAAGAAGACGTCGCATTTTCTAAAGCTCCTAAAAAGCGAAGCCTGGCGGCTGTCAAGAAAGATAAAGGTACGTGCCGCATGAAAAACTGTTTTGCCCAAACGACTGGAGAAAATTGTTGATGGCCCTTCTAATGATTATTATTATTTATAGCGCGTAAAGTGAAATCTAGGAGCAGGATATTTACAAAGGAGAATATACACCTGCTAGTGGAGAACGCCTCAGACGTCCCAGAAACCACTGCTACAAACGTGCAGTCATCATCGTTAACTGGTAAGTGTATATTTTGATATATCAGGATAGTCTTAATACACCGTATGTCACTCTTGTCACACCTAGGATCGCGATGTTCCGCACGTATCCGCTACATGTAGAATCTTTCCTTAAAGATAGTTGTAAAGTCAGATTGACACATATACAATCTCATCCACAGATAAATCTAAAGTCGAGAGAAAAATAACCACGACCCCTCTGCAAACACTACGTCTCAACGAGAACCACGCAGAGCCATTCTTGACGCCGATACAGACACCTATGGGCCCTGCCGGCCCACAGCCGCAACAGCAGTTCTATCTGATGCCGGGTATGCTGTCCCATTCAAGCGGCGCGCAACCATCCCGCGGTGCAGTGAATGACGCTGAACTATACTCTGAAGTACAGGAGCGGCCACGTAAACACGCGCAGAAAACTAAGCATATTTCAGAAACATCACCAGTCACATTTTCCGCCATGAATCCCACAACCCGACAGACTCGTGAGGCGCTTGACCGTGAGATTGATCAGCTCGCTGATGGTAAGAAGCGCACCGTAGAACCGATCATTATACAGACCACTCATGCTATACAGCCTTTACTGCCATCTGTAACTGTGTCCACTAATTCCACGGGTATTGAACTGTTGGATACCATTAATTTACCCACCACATCTCACGCTGATGTATCTAATCCAGTTAATGTTGTGATGGGGTTAAAGAGACTGTTAACGACTAAGCATAAAGTGTGTAAAAAGCCGAGGCTTCATACAGATGTGTCTGTAGCTGTTAGCAATACGTGTTCTGCGGCCTCTGTACTTGTTAGCAGTGCGAATTCTGCGGTCTCTGTACCTGTTAGCATTGCGGATTCTGCGGTCTCTGTACCTGTTAGCAGTGCGAATTCTGCGGTCTCTGTACCTGTTAGCATTGCGGATTCTGCGGTCTCTGTACCTGTTAGCAGTGCGGATTCTGCGGTCTCTGTACCTGTTAGCAGTGCGGATTCTGCGGTCTCTGTACCTGTTAGCAGTGCGGATTCTGCGGTCTCTGTACCTGTTAGCAGTGCGGATTCTGCGGTCTCTGTAGCTGTTAGCAGTGCGGATTCTGCAGCCACTCTAGCTGTTAGCATTGCGGATTCTGCAGCCACTCTAGCTGTTAACAGTGGGAATTCTGTATCTCCGATCGCTACAGCGCAGATGTATGACGCCATTGGGTGGGCCCCCGCCGGAGCCGCAGTGTTTAAGGAGCAGTTAGATCGTTACTTACGTTACAAAATCTGGCTACCCAAAATAGTGTTTTTCTGTAATACTTTTGAAAGATTGCTGTCTGAAGTAGTCACAACAGATGCCTGTAAGGCCGAGCTATACGCGCTTCGCCAGATGCAAGTAGACACCGAGATACCCGATGGTGCTAACCCGTTATGACTAAATATGAGCGGATCGGGCCTGCATAAACCAGCTAAAACAGCCCGTTATAATAGGTCCAGAGTTATAAAACGAGCTCTAAAACTACTGGTCAGTGCTCGACGCGCAATATGCGCTAGGCGTCGGGGTGGAATCACCTGTCCTGCTATACCACCACAGCCAGCCCCGGAGCCACCACACACAGATGCTCCTGTCTCACATAGCCATGATGGCCCTGAAAATGACGTCCGTTCCGGTGCACAAAGCTCACAAGCCTCTGCTGCGGATGCTAACTCTGCTGATGATGTGAGGGGATCGGATCATACAGTATTTTTACAACACTTCCATCATCACCAGAGGGACAACCGTAATTTCAGTGCACGCATACATACCGATCATTTTAGGTTTGTAAATTTGGAGCGTGTACGATCCTTTGTCGAGGCTGTGAACATTGTTCACGACAGTATTCAGTCATTACTGGATAGAGTCATTAGGGACATTGAACCGGGCGACTTTGTGCAGTTAAGGCTTGAAGGTGGCGATGCTTTAGACCCCATTTTCACTACAAAGCAGAGCCGGGAGGATTTTAATTCTGAATCTTTTTTAAATGCTGTTGCTCGCACACTTCAAAGTAATGCTGAATGCTTGGCAAGCAATACCCTAAAACTAGTCATCACTACCGTTAAAAACCGACGAGGCGGTGTAAAAAGACGCCTGAAATCTATAGCGAGCAGTCGAATCATTAAACAAAAGATGCGGTGGCTGTATGATTTTAACAATTACAGTACAAATCTGTGTTTGGCCGCTAGTGTGTGCGCCCTGATAGAGGACGCGGATGTCAGTGATGCTGTTTTACTGAATCGCTCTAAAAACATACACACGGCGCTGGGGATCCATGATGAGCGGTTAGTGAGTTTTAGCGACATTCCAGCATTCGAGAACTACTTGGGGGTCACCATTAAAGTACTGTACTACAGTCAGGGTGATTGGCGCTACTTTCAGACCGACAATGCAACTAGTGGTAAAATCGTATTCATACTGTTCCATGATAACCACTACTACGGTATCAAGAATATGAAAGGCTTTATCGGGAGCGATTACTTTTGTGAGCTCTGCAATTCATTGTATAATAAGAAGAACACCCATTCATGTCAATATTTTTGTAAAGCTTGTCAAAGAGTAGATTGTGTGGAGTGTGCAGGTGTACAACAAACCCCGCGTTGCCCCGTATGTCGGGTTCATTGTCGCTCTAGTAAGTGTTTAGAGCGCCACAAACAATTAGCTCTGAATGATCCGCCATTCTGCAGGCTTAAAATATTTTGTGATGAGTGTCAGCGCTTTGTGTTCAGGAATAGCGAGGGCGTGCATGAATGTGCGGGCTACGTTGCACCGTATGTCGTGCGCGTGTAAATAAATTTGACGCCCATCTCTGTTACATGCGACGCTATGTAGCGGAGGACGAAACAGATTGTTATATCTTTTACGATTTTGAATGTATGCAAGAGACAGGCACACACATCCCAAATTACATTTATGCCACAACTCTGAGTGGTGAACAGTCCTGGGAGTTTGAAGGTGATAGCTGCACGCACGACTTTTTACTGTTCTTTACCAGCGGGAAATTTTCAGGGTATACATTTATAGCCCACAATGCAGGGCGCTATGATTCTTACTTTATTGTTAAGGAGCTGATTTTTGAAAAGCTACAGGTAAAGCTGATAGCCCAAGGTGGCCGGCTCTTGTGTGTGACGGTGCCCGATTTGTCTATAAGATTCATAGATTCGCTAAATTTTATCCCCATGAAGCTCAGTAAATTACCTCAGGCCATGGGCTTTTCAGGTGCCAAAGGTCATTTTCCACACTTTTTTAACACCCGAGAAAACCAAAACTATGTAGGTCCCATACCCGTTGTGAAATATTATGGGTTGGAGTACATGGCCCCGGATGAGAAGGTAGAGTTCCTGTCCTGGCATGAGGGCCAGAAACACACAGTTTTTGACTTCAAGTGTGAACTAAAATCATACTGCAAACAGGATGTTGAAATTTTGAGACGCGCCTGTGAGATCTATAGAGAACGCATTATGGAAATGACGCTGAAAAGTGTTAAAAAATACTGCGACATTCAAAAAGAAATGGTTGTGGAGAGCAGCTGTATTGACCCATTTCAGCTCATCACCCTGGCCTCTGTATGTATGTCAATGTATCGGTTTAAATTTCTACCAGAAAAAACGATTGCCATTTTACCGGGTGATAATTATCACAAGACGAAAAAGCGCTACTCATCCGCCGCTATACAATGGCTCATGTATGTAGCGCATACCGAGAACATTGACATTCAGCATGCCTTAAGAGGTGGTGAGAAACAACTCGGGCAGTATTTTCTAGATGGTTATGCCTATGTTAACGGCCAGCACATAGCTTTTGAATTTCAAGGCTGTTTTTTCCACGGGTGCCCATCATGCTATAATGAGAATGATACAAATAAAGTTACAAGCACCACCTACGGTCAATTATATCATGCCTTTTTAGCTAAAAAGCGCTACCTGCAGCTGCGCGGGTACACCATAAGAGTGATATGGGAGCACGAGTGGCGTGAAATGGCTAAAAACGATTCTAACCTCCAGGCATTTCTCCATCAAATGGATTTCCCCGCTCCCTTAGACCCCCGCGATGCGCTTTATGGGGGTCGAACTAACGCTATTAAGCTCTATCACCAGGTGGAAGCTGGTGAGACTTTACATTACTACGACTTCACAAGCCTGTACCCCTTTGTAAACAAAACTAAAACATACCCTGTAGGTCACCCCGACATCATCTATGACAACTTTGGTTTCATTAAAAAATACTTTGGCTTAGCTAGAGTCAAGGTCTATCCCCCGAGAGATTTATTTTTTCCCGTTCTACCGGTAAAACTCGACAAAAAATTGATGTTCCCCCTTTGCTATACATGCGCTGTAAATTCAGAGGCAGAGGAGTGCCGTCATAGTGATGAAGAACGCTCCCTGACAGGTACCTGGTGCACCATAGAGCTCGAGCTGGCGATAGATAAAGGGTACCGGATCGCCCACATCTATGAAATATGGCATTTTCCAAACACCAGTGATAATCTGTTTGCCCCCTACATTAAATTACACCTTAGGGATAAGCAAGAGGCTTCAGGGTATCCTAGCTGGTGCACCGATGATACCAAGAAAAAGCAGTACATTGACAGTTTTCTTGAAAAAGAGGGTGTACGGTTACGACCTGAAAATATAGCCGTCAACCCCGCTAAAAGACAGATCTCCAAACTTTTCTTAAATTCTTTATGGGGAAAGTTTGCTCAGAAGGCCAATCTACCAAGCACCAAGATTGTTAGGGATCCTGATGAGCTTTTTAGGTATCTCTTCCTGCCCTACTATGACATTTCTACGCTGGATTTTATCGATGACGAAACCGCTACCATTAACTGGAAATATGCGGAGGGGCACCACACAGTCAACAGAAACACAAACATCTTTATAGCCTGCTTTACCACAGCGTATGCGCGGCTAGAGCTCTATTCTCTGCTGGACAGGCTGCAGGAGAGGTGCCTTTATCACGACACAGATTCAGTTATTTTTGTGCACAGGGAAGGTGAGTGGCAGCCGCCTCTAGGAGATTACCTGGGGGAATTGACGAGTGAGATACCCGAGGGCACATACATCACAGAGTTTGTTTCTGCAGGGCCCAAAACTTACGGGTACAAGCTCAACACAGGGAAGACTGTCTTAAAAGTGAAGGGAATAACGCTAAATGTTGGTAACTCGCAATCTATCAATTTTAGCAGTCTGAAAGATCTAGTTCTGGACTACCCCCGTAATTCAGACGCTGAAACTCAGAAGCGCATCGTCGTACAGCAGCAGGGCATTGTGAGAGATAAAAAATATTGGAATATTGAATCCCGTGTCCTACAAAAGACCCAGAAGTGTGTCTACACAAAGCGCCGACTACTAGACGAATTCACCACCCTGCCGTATGGCTATTAGCACAGTATTGTGATGGATACGCGGCTACAACACCCGCTCTCGTGCATTCTAGCGGGGCCGTCTAATTCTGGAAAGAGTTATTTTGTAAAACAATTGCTGTATAATATTGAAAGTAGTTTTTCTCACAAGCCGGATAATATTGTTTGGTTTTATTCATGCTGGCAGAAACTATATGATGAAATTCTCTCTCTTTTCCCAACACCAGATTTGTGGAGGGTCTGCCGAATACATTCGTAGATGATGAATTATTCCCACGGGCAAGGTGAATTTGGCGATTGTTGATGATCTCATGGATAGCGCTAGCGAAAATTGTGAGATAGAAAAAGCGTTCACCAAGTATGTGCACCACAGAAATCTCAGTATTTTCTACCTGGTACAAAACATATTTTGTCAGGGTAAGAAAAGCCGCACCATAAATTTAAACACAAAGTACATGGTCCTTTTTAACAACCCTCGAGATAAATTACAAATTTTAACACTAGCTCGTCAGATGTACCCCGGAAAAACACGTTTTTTCCTAGAAGCCTTTGAGGATGCTACGCGGGAGCCTTATGGGTATTTGCTGGTCGATTTGAGAGCTAATACACCGGAGGATCACCGCTTACGGACTGGGTTGTTTCCACCGGCGTTACCAGCTGTCTATGTGCAGAAGAAAATCGCTTCTAAAAAGTGAATTTTATGCGGGATCGCACATTCCACGCTGTATGCGTTGTGCTGTAAAGATGTCCGAGAGACTCCGGCGTAACTGGGCTCTCTTAAAAACCCTGGTGAAGGCAACCCCATCCGTCCGGAAATCTATTTTGCGCAATGCGAGCGTGGATTTAATCACCGCTATAGGTGAGATTGCTTTAAACATCTTAAAAGGCAGAATCCCGTTGAAAGAGCGCCAAAAAGGCATACTGAAGAAGTGGCGTAAAGCTATAAGAACCATTAGCGATAGAGCGCAGTCCATAAAGAAAAAGAAACGAGTACTGAATCAGACCGGTGGCTTTATCGGTCCTCTTTTAGGCTTTGCAATACCCATAATAACGAGTCTGCTCGCGGGCAAATAATGGAGCATGCTGAGAAAATGTATCTAGTCCCCAAACAGGAGCTACATAAGCTAAGGACACCAATCCCCGAGAGCATACGCGAAACTGCTATTCGACGCCTCGATGATGAGATTAGCTCCGTTTTACAGCGACGCGACATCCCCGACGATGTGAAAATTAAAATGTATAGCACCGTGCTGGAGCGCTACTTGGTACATACGAAACGCAGCTCAAAAGAACTGACAACTTTAAATCTCGTTAGCCCTCAGGATCCTGAGCATCAACAGCCGCCAAATACCGTCACCGATAAAAAAAATCACGAGATCGCTGAAATTGTAGGTCATATAAACCAAAGATATAAAAAGAATGCTGAATTTTTACTAAACAGACTACTCCAGAATAAGAGTGTGACAGATTGGAATGATAAAGACGAATTTATTTTCAAAGGCTCTGTAATACCCGGGTCTAACTTAGTGGATTTAGTACGTAGTACAACGCAGGGTCACGCTCTGACCGTCAGGAATTTACCTAGGGGTTGGGAATCGTTTATGCGAGCTATGGCCGAGCTGAATATACCCTCTACTGTTGTGGGTAATCACACTACTAGACAACATTTAGACGAATTAAAAATGTCCTCCAGCGGTGGTGTATCTACATCGATGAGGTTAGACCCCGCACCCCGCACAATTCACTCGCTGCACTCGCCGTCATTAGGCACCACAAGGGGAACTCTACTACCTAAAAAAAGGTCTCTACCGATACTGCCAACCATGTGGCTCACGATGTAGCCTATGTACTTGTTAATTATCTATTTTATCGTGTGTGTGCTGCTATTTGTTAATTGTGCATGTGACACTTTTTATATCATTCTGTATGTACTTTTAAATGTTTGAAATGTCTTTGAGCTGTATTTATTACAATAAAATCTTGTAACCTTGTTTTTACAATACCGTGTCATTGCTTTTTTTAAAAATACGAATAAACCATTCTGTAATATTGTAACACGGCCATATACATAATATGCCCGTACAATGAGACGGGGTTATAAGTCTCGTCAGTTTTAAACATGCCCCAACATGCCTGGGGCTATACACAACACAACACGTCGCTGTTGTACTACAATTCTATGTGCCAGTAAAGATTTATATCTATGTACCATGTTAGCTAGTAAATAGAAAAATATTTAGACTTCTAACACAACCCAAAGCCTTGTACACACAGCTTAGTAATAAGTTAGCCATCTCTAACAGAGAGTGTTAG
The DNA here is from genome assembly GCA_033576555.1 of Oophaga sylvatica. Lineage (NCBI taxonomy): Eukaryota > Metazoa > Chordata > Amphibia > Anura > Dendrobatidae > Oophaga > Oophaga sylvatica. The sequence continues at coordinate 368,915,985 of JARQOD010000004.1, read as the reverse complement.
AAATCACCTTTACATACAGGCATATCAGTTCCAAACTTTTACACATTTACTGGGGGACATTTATACAAGCCTGCTAGAAATGAGCTTTACATACATTTACTGATGGATTCTAATACAGACATTTACTGACTCCTTAAAAGTTTCTCTCCACAAAAAAGATCAAGATTCACTCTTTAATTCACTAAAAATCCTTATTATTTAACTAGAACTCCTTATACATTTACTGGCTCCTTAAAAGTTTCTCTCCACAAAAAAGTATAAAATCAAGATTCACTCTTTAATTCACTAAAAATCCTTATATACTAGTTATATACAGAAGTCTGTATTTAACTAGAACTCCTTATACATTTACTGGGTCCTTAAAAGTTTCTCTCCACGAAAAAGTATAAAATCAAGATTCACTCTTTAATTCACTAAAAATCCTTATTATTTAACTAGAACTCCTTATACATTTACTGGGTCCTTAAAAGTTACACTAATACTCCACAGACTAATCTAATCCAGTGGATAAAATATCAATAGAGACAAATAAATCACTTTGATTGAAATTCACAAATCCAGCAGCTCAGATTTCTCAGCCTGAGCAAAGTTCAGTCAGGGGGCATGACGACCTGGATCAATCTGACAGGGAGACGGATTAAATGATAGGGGGCGTGTCGACCTGTCAGATTTGAGTTTGATGAGTTGTCCAGTTCCTATACTACTCACATTATTCATTTTGTCCTCCCATTCTGTTTTAATTTTCATTGACTGCAAGGCCTGCCCTGCTACCAAACCAAGTAATCTGCACCCAAATAAGCCTTTGAACCCAGGTATTAGATGGGCCCAGGAAAATCCCCTTCACATTATTCATTTTGTCCTCCCATTCTGTTTTAATTTTCATTGACTGCAAGGCCTGCCCTGCTACCAAGTAATCTGCACCCAAATAAGCCTTTGAACCCAGGTATTAGATGGGCCCAGGAAAATCCACTTCACATTATTCATTTTGTTCTCCAATTCTTTTTTTTTGCATTGACTGCAAGGCTTGCCCTGCTACTTTGTCATCTGCACCCCAATAAGCCTTTGAACCCAGGTACTTAATTGTCCTAGGAAAATCCCTTTCACATTATTCATTTTGTCCTCCCATTCTTTTTTTTTTGCATTGACTGAAAGACCTGCAGTGCTACCAAGTCCTATGCACCCAAATAAGCCTTTAAAACGACATACTGGATTTTCCCAGGAAAATCCAATTCACATTATTCATTTTGTCCTCCAATTCCTTTTTTTTTGCATTGACTGCAAGGCCTGCCCTGCTACCAAGCTATATGCACCCCAATAAGCCTTTGAACCCTCTTAATGGATGGGCCCATTTAAAATCTACTTCACAGTGTTCATTTTGTACTCCCATTCTGTTTTCTTATGTATTCATTGCAAGGCCTGCCCTGCTACCAAGTCATATGCACCCCAATAAGCTTTTAAAACCACATACTGGATTTTACCAGGAAAATCCCTTCAAGTTATTCATTTTGTACTCCTATTCTGTTTTCTTATGCATTGACTGCAAGGCCTGCCCTGCTACCTAGTCATATGCACCCCAATAAGCCTTTGAACCCAGGTACTGGATGGGCCCAGGAAAATCCCCTTCACATTATTCATTTTGTCCTCCCATTCTGTTTTTTTGCATTGACTGCAAGGCCCGCCCTGCTATCAAGTCATCTGCTCCCCAATAAGCCTTTGAACACAGGTACTGGAATGGCCCAGGAAAATCCACTTCACATTATTCAATTTGTCATCATATTCTGTATTCTTATGCATTGACTGCAAGGCCTGCCCTGCTACCAAGTCATCTGCACCAAAATAGGCCAAATCTCCCCTTGGGAGAAACATAAAGAAGGGCCTCTTAACAAAAAATGTCCGATTAAAAAGGAGCGGGTCTCCTAGACTTGTAATGCCCAAACCCAAAGTGTGTTGGCTGGATAACATTTTCCCCTGTGGGGTACACCTCAACCATTTCCATAACAAGTATTTAATACCCAGCAAAAACAACCGCCCTTGTTAGAATTTTGACACAGGCTGTAGCATCACGGAACACGTTAACCCTGGTGATCTACTGGCAGCAGATAATGAGACGTGGAGGAAGGCCTGATTAAAAACTAGGCCCAATTTAAAGAAACGGGCCTCCTACACTTGGAATGCACATACACTAAGTGTATGGGCTGGCAAATATTTTCCCCTGTGGGGTACACCTCAACCTTTTCCATAACAAGTATTTAACATCCAGCATAACTACCCACCCTTGTCAGGAGTTCGACACTGGCTGTATCAGCATGGAACATGTTAACCCTGGTGATCTACTGGCAGCGGATGATGAGACGTGGCGGAAAGCCTGATTAAAAACTATGCCCATTTTAAAGGAGCAGGTCTCTTAGACTTGGAATGCCCATAAACTGGATGGAAAACATTTCCCCCTGAGGGTAGATATCAACATAGTGTGTAATTTTTCTTTTTAGGGGCATTATAAACATCTTGCAAACTGTAACGTGGTTTCCTATACCGTTGCTGCTGGGAAGGTGCAGATTTTTTGTAAAAATATGGCAGATGAATCGTTGGATGAAGTGATCAGGAAAAGATGCATTGTGATGAAAGGAAATGGGAAAGTACATGATTAATAACAGCAGTGGCTATGGGGGTATAGGAGGTATGATAGCCAGGATACAGCCTACAATGGTTCATCGTTTAGCAACCATCAATTACCAGAATCAGTTTCATGGCCGTCAGAACATCGGTGTAACAGATGCGCATATGAACTCGGCCTAAGAAATGCCAGTCCAAAATGTATTGCCAAACACACACATGTTTGTATAAAGGGCAAAGTGCAACATGCTCGTGAGATGCTGAATTACAGAAAGCAAATCAGTGTCAGAGGAAAACCAAACAAACTGATGAATGCTCGTAAAAAACTAGTTTAAAGAGGAGTACACCGTCCGTAACTATAAACACACCCGTGGCACAAGCTTCTTCATCTTCACCCATACATATTACCAATAAGATCCAAATGTCCCAGTTTAAAATTATTTGTCATAGTGTTATGAACACTGTTAAAGGAATACCACAAAACGTACATAACCACGACCCTTGAAAACACCAGATTTCCTCTTTACAAGATACGGATGATGATGGTATTGATGATGATTTTGAAATTTACCACATCCACACCAAGAAGATGAAGATCAGAGCTGCAAAAAATGTGCAAAAAACGGCCTTGAATGTCTGTAAAATTATTTTCTCTCGGGCTAAGTTACCCTCTTACTAAAGTGCTACCGAATGATGCATACACAGCTCTCATGTCTACTCAGCGTGAGATGCTTGAAAGATGATGTATTCTGATTTGTCCATGTCCACTTTTTGAAAGCGAGCAGAAAATAAGAATGATATAGTGGGAAGACGTGTGATTTTGGTCAATAAGGAGGTGATGTCATGTACAGATAGGTAGATCTGTGTGTCATCTGCGCAGTGATGATATTGCTAACCGTGCCATTACATCAGCTGTCCCAGGCCGAAGGTGTAGATGGAGATGAGTAGGGGTCCTAGAACAGAGCCTTCGGGAACACCGAAAGACATGTTTCGAGGTTAGGAGGTGGTGTGGGAGAGGAAGACAATGAATGTCCACATTACAGTCTTGTTGCTTTTTAAAGACTCTGCCAATAACCCCAAAAAGGCCCTTTGCAACACCGGCATCAGCAGGGGTAGCAAAACTACCAGCCTTACCACCATCAGCATGATCAGGCACATGGATGCAAAGCACCCGACTTTTTGTTGGTTGAACATCAGGCTCAATGAACAGTGTCTGCGGGTGATACCACTGCGTCTACCGCTGTTGTGCGTGCAAGCCAATCCCCTGTGCATGGTGCATGCAAAGATGCCTCTTGCCCTGCATCTGAAGTTGCACCCAAACTCAACTAGCACTATTAACAATTAAGTCCACGTCTTTGTCCCAACGCAGTGTTCAGTTGTCCATACCCCAGTCCCTGAAACGCAAGCGTAAACACGCAGCCATTGCCACAGTACTAAATTCACACATTTCTTGTCTGTTTGCAATGGAAATGTTGCATTTTAGGCTCGTGGAATATGTAAGCTTTCCGCAACCTGATGGCAGTGAACGTAACAAGGTACTCAGTCCCCACCCGCCACTATTTCTCCCTGTCTGCTGTAATGACATTACACAAGCAAACACGTCTCCCACGACATTACCCGGGCCCTCAACAATGTTGCTACAGGGAAAGTGCACCTAACCATGGACACGTGGACAAGTGCTTGTGGGCAGGGATGGTACATCTCACTGATGGCACACTGGGTTAACGTTGAATAAGTCATGAGCCAGTCGGACATTGGAGGACGATGTCACAGACGTATGGAGGAGACAGTTTCTGGAAGGCTTTGTATGTCATAGATAAGGCTTTTGAAATGTAGCCTATGGGTAATAGGATGGCATTGAAGGGCCTGGCAGATAGGAGAGGCTGGGGAATAATGGAGGGACAGTTGGATTACTCTGGCAGCAGAGTTTAGGATAGATTTGAGTGGTGCAAGATAGCTAGAGGGGAGGCCAGAGAGTATAAGGTTGCACTATTCGAGGAGGGAGATCATGAGGGCGTGAACAAATATTTTTGAAGTTTCTTGGATTGTATGGATACAGGAAATGTTTTAGAGTTGTAGAGGGCCGGAGGAGGCAAGTGCTTGGATATGTAGCTTGAAAAATAGGGCAGAGTCAAGCATCACTCCAAGGCCACGAACAAGCAGGACTATTTTTCACAGTGTGGCGTCCCGGCATTACACAGGCACATGTCCCACAACATTACCCGTGCCCTCCACAATGCTGTTACTTGCAAACTCAATGTGCCCATCCAGTATGCGGGTTCAAAGGATTATTGGGGTGCATATGACTTAGTAGTAGGGCAGGCCTTGCAGTCAATGCATAAGAAAACAGAATGGGAGTACAAAATTATTTTTTTTAGCTGGATTTTCCTGGGCCCATTTAGTATCTGAGTTCAAAGGCTTATTGGGGTGCATATGACTTGGCAGCAGGGCAGGCCTTGCAGTCAATGAATAAGAAAAGGGAATGGGAGTACAAAATTAAATTTTTGAACTGGATTTTCCTGGGCCCATCCAATATGTGGGTTCAAAGGCTTATTGGGGTGCATATGACTTTGTAGCAGGGCAGGCCTTGCAGTCAATGCATAAGAAAAGGGAATGGGAGTACAAAATGAATAATGTGAAGGGGATTTTCCTGTGCCCTTCCAGTATGTGGGTTCAAAGTCTTATTGGAGTGCATATGACTTGGTAGCAGGGCAGGCCTTGCAGTCAATGAAAAAAAATCAAATTGGAGTGCAAAATGAATAATGTGATGTGGATTTTCCTGGGCCCATGCAGTACCTGGGTTCAAAGGCTTATTGGGGTGCACAGGAATTGGTAGCAGGGCAGGCCTTGCATTCAATGGAAATAGAAAAAGAGCAATCTCACCAACAAAGAGGATCAGGTGCAGAGAACTCCATCCTGGTAAGATGATTGATTCAAGCAGAGAAGAAAAACGAGGAAATGTTCCAGATCCTTAAAACTTGGAAATTCTTTATTTGATAGTAATATTCTTCATAAAAACATCAATGCTCTGGGACAGATCAGTAAGTAAGACAGATGACAAAGCGACGCGTTTCGATCACAAAAGTGATCTTTGTCCAAGCTTATGAGACATCACAATACTCCACATATTTATACAATTCATGAACCTATCAGGATTACACATTAAATCACATGACATGCGAAGGAAAGGTCCTGAAGAAAAAAAAGACAAAAACATATCAATAATGAAACATGATTTCAGTTCGTTTGTTCAATCCATCTGGAAACCTTGTGCCCAAGTTGTAAATCCAGAATGCTTCTCTGGTCAAAAGACTGCATATCTCCACCACGCGGTATTTTGTTGATTTTTTCAATACCATACACACAAAAAGAAGAAATATCTCTAGAATGACATGATATAAAATGTTTAGCCACAGAAGTAATAGTTCTCAAATTATCGAATCTCCCTTAATGTCCCGCAAATGTTCAGAAATTCTCCGTTTTATTTTAGGAACTGTACATCCTATATATGATGAAATATTACATTTAGTGCAGTCAATTTTATAAACATTGTGACTTGAATCACAATTAATAAAATTCTTTAAATTACATTTTTTGTTTTGTTGTAATTTTCAAAAAAAAATGTATTATTAATTGAACTTTTACACGGCGTTACAATTAGTTTTACCGCACTTATAAAATCCTTTCCAGCTGAGCCACATATTATCCCTCTTCTTAGACATGTATAAACTTGGGTGAAATAGTGTTGCCAATAGTTGGCGCTCTTCTGGCCACTACATTATAACCAGTTTTCAAAACCGCATTCAGAATCGGATCCTCATACGAAACAGGCAAGAATTTGTGAATAACTTCTCTTATTTTATAAAATTGTGGACTATATTGAAAACAAACGAAAGGTTTATGCCCATATTGACCAACCACCTTATTATTCTGGGCAGAAAGAGCAATCAAATCACTACAATTTCTTTTAGAGGTTATATTATATGCTCTGTTTAAAGACCATTCTGGATAATTCCTTCTTTTTAATTTAGATGCTGACACCGCCAACTCAGACTCCAATTTATGTGCATCACTACAATTGCGCTTGATCCTAATAAATTCTCCTACTGGTACTGATCTTATAGTGTGTTTAGGGTGACTACTTCCTGCATGCAGGATAGTGTTGCCGGCAAAAAGGCTTCACAAAAGTAAATGTGTAAATGATCTGACCATAAATGCTCTGCAGGTTCAAATCCAAAAAAGAAATGACATCAGAACTACTAACAAACGTAAATTTTAAATTAAACATTATTTAAATTATCATTATTATTAAGATGTCGCACAAAGTCTGGTATGGCAGACACATCACCCCTGCAAATAAAGAGGGTGTCATCAATGTATCTGCCATACCAGACGATGTGCGACATAAATTGATTAGAATCAGAGTAAATACAATTGTATTCCCAAAAAGACATGACCAAGTTTTCAAGGGAGGGTGAAAACTTGGCCCCCATTGCAACGCCAGAGCATTGCAAAAAGAAGTTTTGCTCAAAGGAAAAAAAAAATTGTGAAAAAGCAAAAATTCTGTGAGCTGCAGAATATACTGAACTAGATCACTTGAATAATTGCTAAATTTTGTTACATGAAACTGCAAAGCTCGCATAGCTATTGAATGTGGGATGCACGTGTACAAAGATATTACATCACAACTTAGCCATGTGTAATCAAATAACCAAATTTTTGGAGAAAAAAAATCCACTAAATCTCTAGAGTTCTTAATATAACCAGGTACTCTTCGTACTAGCGGCTGTAACAAAGAATCCAGCCACTCACACATGAGTTCATTAATTGAACCTATGCCCGAAATGATTGGCCTCATAGGGGGAAAACCCCTTCTTTGTGAATTTTTGGTAAACCATGCATGATTGGCAGGATTGGATGTTGTGCTCCCCAATATTCAGCCTGCGTCTTTGTGATTACACCTAGAGACAATCCCTCTTCAGTAATTTTATCCAATTTATTTTTTAAAATATGGGTTGGATCACCATCCAGTTTTTTGTACGTCATAGTATCAGACAAACGATCAAGAATTCCATCACGATAGTCAGAACTGTTCATAATGACTACCACTCCACCTTTGTCTGACATTTTGATGGTAATGTCAGACATGTTTTTAATTTCAATCAAAGCTCTACGTTGACTCCGAGAAAAATTCACTCTGTAATCATCAGAAACACACTTATCTTTCAATAATTTTAACTCTCTTTCCACTAATTACTGAAATTTATCCATGCATTCCACCCTGGACTGGAGAGGATAAAAATAAGGATTTTTAACATCAAATCTGCAAGACTGACTGATTAGAGTATCAGGATCACATTGAACTGGATTTAAATCCTGCAATGATGATAAAGCAAACTGCTCCTGAAAATCTTTATCATGAAATTCATTAAACACAGGTTCAGAATTATTAACCACTACTTCATTTTGATCATTCCAGAAATGTCTTCATATGATTAGATTACGTACAAATTTGTTCACATCCATGATAGTAGTAAATAAATCAAACTCTAGATCAGGAACAAAATTTAAACCATAAGATAAAACATCCAATTGTGTCTTTGAAAATTGTTTGGAAGACAGATTTAGAACATTTCTGGTGGGAACATCATCTACTGCATTTTTCTGTGATGGGTCTGCATAACAGTTCCTTTTTCTACGCTTCCTACCGCCACGTCTTGTGCATTTTTTGAAGTTGAATGAGCTCAAGGCCTCCATCAGGGCATGACAACCCTTACTCATGTATGGGGCCCAGTGATTAGGGGGGCCCACCGCCCGAGCACGCCGGTCCGCGCTCGGGCCCAGGGCCCCCAACATTTTGAGGCTCTCCCTGCTCCCCAATGGGCCCCCAGCTAGCGGCACAACACGCAGCCGCTATGGGGGCCCCTGTAAGGCAGGGGGCCCACCTGCCTCCAGCACCGACTCGACTCCCCCCGCCCGCTGCTTTGAACTATACCGGCGTCTGCCAGTACAGCTCAAAGCGATGATGGAGGAGAGAGAGTCAGCTGACGCTCCCTCTCCATCATTCCCCTCTCTGTCTCTGACACAGCGCGCGCACTCACTGTGTGCCGGGCAGTGCAGGAGACAGTAGCCGGGAGCAGCGCTGGCACAAGAAGAGGTGAGGAGTGTTTTTTTTTTTTTTTCAGTATGTCAGTGAGTACTGAACTGTGGCAGTGGGGCCATTCCTGGGGGGCGAGGCTGAGGGGTGAGATGAGGGCTGTGTTATATGGGGCGTACTATACACTATTTGGGCAGAGCTGTATACTATGTGGGCAGAGCTGTATATTATGTGGGCAGAGCTGTAAACTATGTGGGCAGCGCTGTATACTATGTGTGCAGAGCTGTATACTATTTGGGCAGCGCTGTATACTATGTGGGCAGAGCTGTATACTATGTGGGCAGCGCTGTATACTATGTGGGCAGAGCTGTATACTATGTGGGCAGAGCTGTATGCTATGTGGGCAGCGCTGTATACTATGTGGGCAGAGCTGTATACTATGTGGGCAGAGTTGTATACTATGTGGGCAGCGCTGTATACTATGTGGGCAGAGCTGTATACTATGTGGGCAGCGCTGTATACTATGTGGGCAGAGCTGTATACTATGTGGGCAGAGCTGTATACTATGTGGGCAGAGCTGTATACTATAAAAAAAAAAAAAAAGTCCGATAGTGAAAATATGAACCTGAACACCGTCTATTAAAAAATTGTACACTTTATTGAAAAAAACATTAAGAAACATGTAAACAAAAGTTAAAAAGTGGGAGACCCAAATGGGACACCGCAATCCACAATTAAATCTAAGGAGGTTGCATAAAGACATGGAGTGCACCAATAGTAATTGTAACCCCTTCAGCTAAACGTACCTATACACAGGACAAAAAACAGTCCACTACATGGTGATATCAACAATCACAATAGTCATATACAAATTTGGAGTGTCAGCAGTATATTACCTCCAGTGGATTGTGGTGCCAGCCCCAACGCACGTTTCGGCTGTGCAGCCTTCTTCCGGGGGTAGCATCACACCAAATGAGGCAGGATTATATATACATAGGTCACCAAAAGGATCAGATCACATATATCTTGTTTTTTAAAGGGTATGCACATTGGTCCACACGTTTTTGTGCCGGCCCATCAATAGGAGGAAGCAAGTCTTCCCATATAAAGAACCCGCCCATAGGTGGTGTAAAAATACATTGGTCCAATCATCTGTCCCAACCCCTCTCCGCCCATCGCCTCCATGTTGTCATTCAATCACCATTTCGCCAAAGTGTAGGCGATCACTAAATCTTAACAAAATGTCCAAAGGACGTGTCACTATGTCGGCGCACCCCGCACCAACCAGCGCGACCCCGAGACATCAGGAGGCGCGACCAAGCGCCGAACCCCGAGCGCGAGTACGGCCCCGCCCACGACTGACGCGGATGGGCCGACCCAAAGCACCGCGCCCAAAGGCATGCCCCCCGATGTCCCAGAGCACGCCAGGCGGGCGCGTGCGCACAGTGACCATCCAGGACATAGAGTTTTCTTCATGAACAAGATCTAAACTAATTGTGTGATAGTGGACCAACCTATCACTTATGGCCAGACATATAATACCGGCCATGAACCCGTAATGGGGGACAGTTAAAAACAGGGGTATCACGAACACCGCACTGCACTTGCTCACTGAGCCAGTGCGCGTGTCCTGAATAAGACAGACTGCACTCAAAGATACCTGTGGAGCGGGGCAGCAGCGGTGAAGATGCGTGCTTCAGACTAACAGGATCCGAAGCACATGACTGCCAAGGGGCGGCGCCGGCCACAGGTCTCTCAGAGAAGGCAGTAACAGACAGAGATTGTTTCAGGCCAGAGGACCTTAAGCACGTGACTGCTGATGGGCGTGGCCTAAGCTCCAGAGAGCTATGAGCAGAAAGAAAACTCCTAGAAGGGTAACTACGGGACAGAGTTACCAAGGGGCATAGACAAAACGGATAGTCAGGATAGCCAGGACATACACAGAGGGAGCAACGCAGTACAAGTGGAGCAGGCAGAGAATAACCAGAACGTAGCCAAGGGATAAGAAAACCAGAACGGGCAAATACACAGTACCAAGACAGTAGACAAACTCACAACGAAGAGACGAACCGGGTCAAAACCAAACAAGCAACAAGATCAGGCACAAGGCACAGGCACACAGGAGGTCAACTAACTCAGCCGAGGGCAGGAGTATAACTGACACCAGACCTAGGTCAATTGGCAACTAAATAGCCGCCCTCTGCCAGAGAGAGGCTGAAGCCATTAACCCCAATCTGACCAGGACGGGGCAAAGACAAAACCCCGTCCTGGGTCATGACAGTACCCCCCTCTCAATGGGGGGCCACCGGACCCCCGGGTTTCTCAGGACACCTGGCATGAAAGGCCCGGACCAACTGATCCGCATGAACAGATCGGGCAGGAACCCACGACCGGTCCTCTGGACCGTAGCCTTTCCAATGTATCAGATACTGAAGAGCACGACGGACAAACCTAGAGTCAAGAATTCGTTCCACCTCGTACTCAGACTGCCCATCTACCAAAACCGGTGGTGGGGAAGACAACGATCCTTCCCTACAGGACCCCACAGGTTTCAAAAGGGCCCTATGGAAAACGTTGGGAATCCGTAGAGACGGAGGGAGACGCAACCGAAATGCCACCGGGTTAACTGCTTCCGTAATTTCATAAGGACCAATAAATTTAGGTCCAAGTTTCGCAGTGGGGACCTTGAGCCTTATATTCCTAGTAGATAACCATACCTTATCCCCAACCTGGAACACCGGCCCCACAGACCGTTTTTTGTCAGCAAAAAACTTATATTTAGACTGAGCCTTCGTAATGTTCCTTTGGACCTCCTGCCATAACTCCCCCAACCTCTGTATTGTCCTATCCGCCCCAGGACACACAAAGTTCAAACGGGAGAACTCCCCAAAATGTCGATGAAACCCATAATTGCAGAAAAAGGGAGATGTGCCCGTAGACTGGTTAGTTGTCATGTGTGCATTGCCACGAAGATCGTCGCGGTTGCACATTTTGACTTCTCACAGCTAAGCTGCCGTTTCTTTGTGTTTGGCAGCTAGGGAGTTAATTCTGTCTGTGCTCGGTGCTGGGACTGGGTGCACTTTCTACTGGCTGCAATTGATTATTTGTTGATTGGTTTCCTTTAAATTCCTGGTTGTCTGCTTGGGAGTTGCCAGTGAAACCTTCATGCAGACCACAGATAGGAATGAATCTGTATAGACTTTAGTTGTGAGCTCCTTAGTTGTTCTAAGCTCAACTTGGTTAGAGTTTATTTCCCAGACCATTTATGTTCCTTTGGTGTTTGAGTGTGTATGCAAGCGAGTGTTATCCTGTCTGTCTTATATGTCTAATCTGTGTATTTAGCTAAGATCAGCCCATATCCCTTTGGTGGTAGTCAGGATCCTTCTTAGGACTGATTACAGGGTTCAGGGTCTGATAGGAGACAGGGTTAGGTTGGTGACTTGGACCTCTGAACCATTATCAGTACCTCCAAGGTGAGGGATTAGTAGGACCCCAGTTTAGGGTCAGGTTAGATCCCGGTCCACCTCTTTCCTGTTTCAGCTCATCAAGTCCTCAAGATTAACCCTGGGTTCAGCAGATATCGTGTCAGGTAAATCTATTCTATACTTACATGCTGATGTTGCTATACTAGTTGTTGTATAGAGTGTTGTTCCTGTATTAATAGTTTACTGACATTGTATACATATCATTAGACAGCGTGACATTTTCACTGGCCTTAAAAATTATCTCCAGTTACCATGGATCCAGTAGCCCAGCTGGCTCTGCAGTTGCAGGGATTATCCATGGAGCTGACGGACATTAAGTCCAAAGTTTTGTCTCCCCTGGAGCAAACCAGAGTTGAACCTAAGGTTGCTCTCCCGGACAGGTTCACTGGTGGGCGAGACAAATTTTTCACCTTCCGGGAGGCATGTAAATTGTATTTTCGGCTTCGGTCTCGATCATCAGGGAGTGAGGAGCAGAGAGTGGGAATTGTTATCTCACTTCTGCAAGGGGACCCTCAATCCTGGGCATTTTCCCTTCCTCCGGGATCCCCGGCTCTACTGTCTGTAGATCAATTTTTTACTGCCCTGGGATTGGTATATGATGCCAGAGGGTTTTCCTCTTGCTGAGACAAAATTACGGAAGATACGCAGGGAGATCGCCGGCAGGGGAATTTGCTTTGAGTTTCGTAGAGGGGCCACAGTACTCAGTGGAATGCCCAGCTCTTAGGCCCCCGTTTTGTTGGGCTTTTGAAAAATTTTAAAAAGCGTTTTGGCTCAGTATGAGTCCCCCTTTCTGGGGCTGCTTGGCCTTAGCTTCCTATGTTAGACGGTTTGGGGGAGAGGGGGGGGGAACCCCCTCCTTGTTTCCCCCTACCAAAAAGCCCTATGGGGGGTTCCCTTGTCGTTCGGATGAGCTATGCAGTTGGGGGGGGCATCATTTGAGGGGGGGTTTGGGGGGTACCGGCGGACGGGAATATGTTTTTTCTGGGGGAAAAAAGAGGGACATTTTGTTGGGAATGTCCCCCCGTGCCTTTTTTGAGCCAAAGCCCCCGGGAAAACTGTTAATCCCGGTTTTGTGTGGGGACGCAACTGGGAGTATGTTTTTTTTTTTTTTTTTTTTTTTTTTTTTTTCATCCGCCATTCTTCTCAGTTCCTTGTACCATGGGGGGTATTGGGGTACGAAGGGGAGGAAGTCTTTCTTTTGAAGGGCCGGGGCTAATTGGTTGACGCTCAGTTTGCTCAGGTCAAGGATGTTTTAGTGTATTGGTCAAAAACCGATCCCTTTTTCCCCATTTGCCCCAGGCCCCGGGGCCAAGTAGTTTGTTCTGAGGTTATAATTTTGCCCTTTGGGGTAGGGGCAAAACATAGGGAACAATTATCTTGTTGTTTTGGAGGTCAAACCTACTCCCATGGTTTTGGGATTTTCCTTGGTTGGTTAAACAAACCCCCCTTTTTTTTTGGCACCCAGAAAAAAAAAGCCAAGGGGGGTTTTTTAAAAAAGAAAACTGATAACACAGTCATCAGTCGGTGTGCCTGACATTGCCTTTTTTTTGGAGGATTTTGGGGTGTTTTCCGGGAGGGTGCGGGAGTTGCCCCTCATCGGTGTATGAGGGCCTTTTAATCTCCTTCGATGTAAGTTGCCCAAAGCTGGTTTTTATTATCTTTCGGGCTGAAGGCAGGCTATAAAGTTTTTTTTTCTGAAGCTGGAAAGGGGTATTAGACCTCATCTTCCCCAGTACCCCGCGGGGTTTTTCTTTGGAAGAAGAAAGATGGAGGCCTACCCCCCCCTTGCTTGGATTTCCCCCCGGAAATTTTAAACGGATTACTGTTCGAGACCTACCCCCCTTTTTTTTATTCTTCAATAAAATTTTTGGCGCCAAAGGTTTTCAAAAGGATCCAGGGGGGGTATAATTGATTAGGAAAAAGAGGGGGGGGGGAAAAGGCGTAACCCCGGGGGGGACATTAGAGAACCTGTCATGCCTTTTGGTCTGATACTGCACCAGCAGTATTCCAACTTTTGTTTAAAAATTTTTTTTTCCCTTTGGGGGGGTTTTTTGGTTGTAATTTGGACGACTTTTTTAATTTACTCGCCAACTTGTGTCCCTAGGAGCATGGAGACGGGTTGCAGTTTTGCAGAAAATAAATTATACGAAAAAAGGGGAAAAAAGTGAATTTTCCGCGGGGAAATCAGTTTTTGGGGTTTTTTTTGGTGCAGCCTCCGGTTTCCGTATGGCCTGAAAAGGTGAGAGCAGTGCTTGAAGGGATCAGCCCCGGGGATCTTAAGGCCTGCGGTTTTTTGGGGTTTTGCAACTACTACGGAAATTTATTGTTTTAAATTTTATCTGTCTCAAACCCCTTATGAATGCAAGAAAAAGGGGAAGGATTTTCTAAATGGGGGACAAAGTTGCCAGCCTTTTCCCCTTTAAGAAAGTTTTGCTTCGGGGCCCCCCCTCATCCCCAAAGATCATCTCAGCCGTTTTTTGTGGAGGTGGATGGTCGACTAGGGGTGGGGGCTATATTGTCCCCGGGGTCCGTTTCCCCGGTAAATGGGGTCCTGCGCTTTCTTTTTAAGAAAATTCGTCCGCCCCAAAGGAATTATGTATCGGCAAAGGGGGAATTTTGGCCTTAATTAGCTTTTGAAGATTTTGGGTCACTTTTTAGGGGGCGTCCACCCGGTTACCCTTTTTACTGATCACAAGAACCGGTGTATTTGGAATCCGTAAAACTGATTCCAGAAAGCTCGATGGCGTTGTTTTTTACCCCGGGTTTTAAATTTTTTCGTCACTTTTGCCGGGGGGTTTAAAAAAAGTAAAGGTGATGCCCCTTTCCGCGTTTCCCCGGGGGGCCGGGAAAACGGTGCCCAGTCCTATCCCTTTTGGAGGGGGTGGTATGTCACGTATTTTCTGGCTTGAGGAGGGGTGTTAGAGGCTCGGGGGGGCCCCTGGGACCTCCAGGGAGCGTTTGCCCCCAAAACTGTTTAGCCAAAGGTTATTGAGGCACTAAATTCTGCTCTCAGGACATCCAGGGGGAAGGCTACTTTAGATCCCTTTTTTTCGCCGGTTTTGGTGGCCCCAAAAAAAGATGTTATAATTTTGTCGCGTCATGGGGGTGGTGCCGCTCTAAACCCCTCATATCGTCCGTCGGGGGCCCCTTTTACCCCTTAAATTCCGGAGCGTCCATGGACTCTTTTTCTATGGACTTCATTAGGGAAAAAACCTTCCCCTCGTAGGGAATACTCATACTGGTGGTTTTAAAGGGGTTAGAAAATGGCACATTTGTTGTCTTCCTGCACTCCAAAAAAAAAAATTGGCGGGTGTTTTTAGGGAGAGTTAGACCAGGGCCCCTTTGTGTGGTGTCGTGGGGGTCTCAGTTTGGTCCAAATTTTGGGGGCATTTTGTTTAGTCGGGGGATGCAATTGTTTTTTCCTGGGTTTTTTCATCCCCAAAACCTTTGGTCAGCAGGGGCGCTGAATCGGCTTAGAGACATACCCCCGGTTTTTTTTTGTCTCAAAACCCCAAGAGGACGGTTTCTTTTTGCCTCTGGCGATTTGCTTTAAAAAGGGGAAAAGCGGTCCACGGAGTCCCCGTTTTTTGGGGCATATGGTTTTCATCCTAGTTTTGTATTTTTAAAAGGGGGGGGCCCCCTTCTGGGGTTCCTGAGGAGGAGCGTTTCGTCGCACTTGCTTTGTTGGGGGTATTGAAGAATCTGGTGCGGGGGGGAACCTTTCCCCAAACGTGGGGGTGTAGGGGGGAAGTTTCTGGTCCAATCTGAAGGGAACGATCTGGTATGGTTGTCTCCGGGGAAAAAAAATTAAAGTGCCCTCCTAAAAAGGGGCCCCCAGATTCATGGGCCCCGTAAGGATCAGTTCCATAATTAATCCTGTGGATTTCGCTGGCCCCCCCTCCTACGTTTAAAATTAAAGTGTTCCACAAGTCATTACTTAAAAGAGGGGGCCCCAGTCAACCGCCCCTCTACCTCTCCCCTGTGTTGGCTGGAAAATTGGGGAAATTTAAGTATAAAGACGATCACGTCTGAAAAACCCGGGCCCTTCAGTCTTGGGCTTGGAAGGGGTTTGGGCCCCAAGGGGAAAGGAGGGTCCCGGTCTGATGTTAAAGCAGATCGTTTTGGTTGGCCTTCCACAGAATCCCCCGGGGGCCCCGGGCCCCGGGGTCCGGGGGCCCCCCGTGGGGAAGGGGGGGGGGAGGTCTGTGGATTGCCACAAGATCGCGGGTTTTTCACATTTTGACTTCCCCGCTGAGCGGGGTTTTTTGTTTGGCAGCTGGGGGTTAATTCTGTCTGTGCTCGTGTGGGGGGGGTGGTTTTTTTCCCCGGTGCAATTTTTATTTTTGAATGGTTTCCTTTTTAAATTCCCCGGTTGTCTGCTTGGGGAGTTTCCCCTGAAAACCCTTATGCAGACCAAATTGGGAAAAATTTTATAGATTTATTTTTGAGCTCTTGTTGTTCTAAGCTAATTGGTTTTGGTTTTTTCCCCCGACCTTTTTTGTTCCTTTGGTGTTTTAGGTTTTTGCAAGCGAGTGTTATCCTGTTGTTTTATATGTAAAAATTTTGTATTTAGAAAGGGTTCCACAAAAAAACAATATCGCTAAGGGATCGTAAAAAGTCATTTTTAGGATTCTTTCAAGTTTTGTGGCGGCATCTACGAGACGTGGCCCCCGCGGGGTCCGCTGGATTTGCTGTGTGAATCGTTCCGGGCCCTTTTTTCCCTGGCGTCCGCGTTAAGTTTATCGTGAATGGGCACCCTTTTTTGAACAAGGGGACCTCATTAAGATGTTTTTGCAGGGGGGAGGGGGATTTTTTTTTCTTTCAAAACGCCTTCAGCTCCGTTTTTTGACCCCCCCCATCACCCAGCTATAATAACTGCCCCCCCCCCATTGTTTCCAAGACGTTGTGGATGATTCCAAATGTGTTTGTTTTTTGGTTTTTGTGAGGTGTATCGCGTTTCGGTTTTTTGCGATCATTTTGTGGCGCGGGGGGGTTTTTTTGATCCTGTCGAGTGGGGTAGAGCACCATCCACCCCCCTTGGTTTTGGAAACTGGGGGATTTGGTTTTTTGGTTTTAAGGTACAATTGTTTGGGATGTTGTGTTTGTTTGAAATGTTTTTTGACCTTATTTTTTTTTTTTGTCCCTGCTTATTGTTTTACACCCCCCACTTTATTTCTCTTTTTTTTTTGCTTTATTTATTTTTCACCCCCACCCTTTTGCTTTGTAAACTGTATAAATGAAAATTTATTTTTTTTTTGTAAAATTTTTTTTTATTTTTTCTTTTTTATTCTGTTTAAACCTTAGTAATAGTAATTAATTGTATTAACTTTTCATTTTTACCTAAAAGGGTTTCCAAAATTTTAAACCTCCCACCCGGGGGGCGTTGATTGTGGAGTTGCGTATCTAGGGGGGCAGACGACAGGAAGGGCGCGGGGGAAGGGAGGCGCCCCCAAACAAAAAGCGTGCATGTGGACCAGGGGGAAAGGCTGGGGAGGTCCGATTCCCCCACGGGCATCTGTGGGGGGTTGAGGAGAAGAACCCCCAGGATTTCCGGAATTATTGGGGTGTCGGAGGATTCATTAAAAGTCCTAGGAAGCTGTGGGGCCCCTTCATTGAACGGGGGGAAACCCGGGGTTTTGTGCAGCTTTTTTGGGCAGGGGGGAAAATTTTTCGAACCTGGATTTTTAAAGGGGCGTTAAAAGAAGGATTTGCAATATTCTGCGAAATTTTCTCGGTCGCGCTTGGGAAAAAATTGGGGGGCATGACCCCCTAAGCTTTTCCGGAGTACCCTTTTTTCCCCAAATCGTGGCGGAATGGAAAATTTTTTCCCCCTTTTTTTTTAAAATTTTTTTTCATTTCCCCCCAAATGGGGGGGCCCCCTTGGGGAAAACATGTGCGGTCACGAAACCCAAAGCCAAAGGGATTTTTTTTTTTATAATTAAAAGGGGTATTTTACTGTCCCCATGGCCTTTTTAAAACCCAAATTTAAATTTTTTTGCGTTAATGTTGGATTAATGGAAGGGTTTCTGACGGTGGCGTTTTTGGAGCCACACTTTTTTTGGGGAAGGTTTTTTTTAATAATAAACTTAAATTGCCAACCAAAATGGACAAAACCCCCCAACCCAAACTTTTTTTTTGGGGGGGATGAACCCTTTTCCCCCCTTTATGAGCTCTTTTAAACCGCCCCAAAAAAGACTTTGCGGGGGAAAAAGGGGGATTTTTAACTACAGATGCTGGGGACGGCGCGTTGTGGAAAAATTTTTGGGATAAGGGCCCCAAAGTTTTTGGGGTTTCCCCCACTCCAATCAAAAGGGAAGCGGGGAAACGATAACTCTGTGGTTTTGGGGCCTTTTTGTGTGCGCACAATTTTTTTAAGAAAAGGGCAAATGCGGGGTACTTCAGCCCCCCCGGGTTTAGGGGCTCGGACACCCATGGGACGGGTGCTTGGGGAAATGGGGGGAGAATGTTTTCCCATTTGCGGCTTAAACCCCGGTCAATGGGGAGGAGAAAGGACAAGGGAAAGGGCCCCGAGAAAAATACTGCCAGTTTTTTAAGGGGGCCCGGTGCATGATTTTGGGGCTCAGGGGCAGTTTTTTTTTTGAAAAAGTTTAAATTTTTTTCCTTTTTTTTAAAAAAGCTTTTAAATTTAAATAAATTTTTTTTTTAAAAATGCACTTGTTTTTTTTTTTTAATTATTTTCCCAATCTGAGCTTTCCCTCAAACTTATAAGACATTTATACAACCCCCAAAACCATTGTTTTTTCATGGTGATTATGCCCCCCAAAAGAATGGGGACGGTTGTGACGCATCTGAGCTTCTAAACGCTCTGAAAAAGCCATTGTGTTTTGTGGTGATTACCCCCCCAATTAAGAAATGCAGGGCATTGTGGGGCCAAAGCCATTTGTTTTGCAGGGTGATTATACCCCCCAGATAAAAAAAGGACAAATTTTGTTGGCCTTTTTTAAAAAACCTTGTTGTCTTGCGATCGCAAATTTTCCCCTATGCTTGTGGTTTACAGGGCTGCGGGGGTATTTTTGTTAGCAAACCGTTTTGCGCGTGTTTTTCCCCCGCACGTAAGTCCCCCAAAAAAGGGGCGCCCCTTTTTCCGTCTGCGTGGCCCCCCCAAGCGTTTTATCGGGCAGCGGGCAGGCCATTTTAAATGGGGGGGGGGAAAAGGGGGCCTTTTTCAAAAGAAAAAGGGCCAGTGGGTTTTTTTGCGGGGCCTGTGGCGACCCAAAAGGGCGCCCAAAAAAGGGTTTCCCCCTCCCAGAGAATCGGGGGGCCCTGGAGGGGGGGGTTTCAATGGGGGGGGCGGACCCTGAAAAACCCCCAAAAAGAGCTGGGGACCTGCTTTCCCCCGACGCGATGGGTTTGCCCCCCCCCCGGGCCCCGCACGCAGGCTCTGAGTGGATATTGATGGGGAAATTCGGGGGAGGTTATTTTTATGGGTTGGCACTTTAAAAACTTGGTTTTTTTTGCGTGCATTTCGATCGACAGAAGCGCTTTAAAAAAAAAAGCTTTGCAAAGTTGTAATAGCTGGGGATTTTTTGTGCATCACCCTACGATTTAAAAAAAAAAAAAAAAAAAAAGCGTTTTGGGGGTTTGATTTCATTTGTTTTTGTAGCTTTTTTTCCATATTGTCCCATCTCTGCTCCATACTCGTCTCCATCATCTTGGCTCTATCTCTCTGGGCTCAATCATCTTGCCAAAATCTTGTCTATTTTTCGGGGAAAAAAAAAAAAAGGGGGCAGTAGGCTGGGCGCACACGGGAAAATGCGCAGCGCACGACAAACCAAGAACGCAGCGTATATGGGGCCCTTATTCCCGTTTGCAGCAGTTTTGGGGGGCCTTATTCGTAGGGCATTTTGTGGGTATTATACAGTTGCGCAGTATAGGGGCCCCCTTTTCAGTAGTTTTTTTTTTTCCCCTCTTTCTTCTTTTTTCTTCTTGGGAAATTCCCCGGGGTGATAATAGGGATTTGAAATTTTATTTTTTTTTACAGCCCCACCTTCACCACCCCCGCACCACCGCCCCACCGCCCCAGCACCCCTCCCCACCACCCCCACCTTCCCCGGCTTTCGCCCCCACCCCCCCTCCCCCTTTCCTCTAAACCCCCCTTTCCCCCCCCCGCAACCCCCCCCTGACCTGTGTTTTTCACCCCCTTTCCCCGACGTTCCCCTTTTCCCCCCACACCCGTGACACGGAAACAGGCCCCCATCGGTAATTAACGCACATTATAAAGCTTGCAAGTTGAGAAATTGTAAGGTTTAGTTAAAAACTGTTGTGTATAATTTTTTTTTTCTTTTTTTCCCCAGCCCGGGGGAGCAAAAAGGTCAGGGTGGGCGTAAGCGGGGGCCCTGAGGGAAAGCCCTAATGTTAAAAAAAACATAAAGTACAGGGAGATTTGCACAGAATTCCTGGGGTTATGTTCCTTTACTCCACAGAAATCCCCCCCCGCCCCGGCCTGTTTCCGTCCACCGCGGGATGGCGACAAGCACACCGCAGTGGCGGGCCCTGGCCGCTGTTTGCAATGAATTCATGCCAGCCAGAATTCAGCCGTGGCAGGATGGATTCAGCTGTGGGGGCAGAATTCAGCAGTCATAGCGCTGCAAACGCAGGGAGCTGATCACCAGGGATGATGCGGAAGACAATTTTTGGATCCGGGGGGGCCCCCAAATTTTTTTTTTTTTTTAAATAATTTGTTATAAGTAAATATTTTTTCATAATTTTTTATTTTATTTTGTAAATTTTTTGTTTTTATTTTAAATTTTATTTTTTTTTTACAAAAATATTATGACAAAAATATATATTTAAATTTTTACGTTATCAACGCAGGGGGTGTATTATTTTTTTGTTAAGGTTTTGCGCTAGTGTGACCAGGGGCCTTTTAAAAAATGTTAATTTTTGAAAATTTTTTTTTTAAATTTTATTTTTTTCCCCCATGAAGGGGAAAACCCATATGCGGGGGTAGACCCTGACCCCCTGTGTGAAAGAGATGAATAAAAAAAAAACATTTTAATTGTTGACATCACATAAGATAAAAGACCCAATTCATTTGATAAAAAAGATTTTATTAAGAAAGGTAACAATTAAAAAAAAAATAGACAACAAAAAAATTTTGAAAAACATTTTTAAAAAATACAACTCTGGTA
>JARQOD010000004.1:368849156-368894538 GCA_033576555.1 Oophaga sylvatica | reverse complement strand
GCAAGAGGTCTATAGGACAGTCATAAGGGCGATGAGGCGGCAGAGTCTCCGCTGCCTTTTTGGAGAATACGTCTGCGTATGACCGATAAACCTTGGGAAGGGAATCAAGATCTATGGGTATCTCCGTTGTGGAAACCTGAACGTCCTCTCTGAGACATTTGTCTCTGCAATGATCACCCCAACCCAGTATTCTCCCAGAGGACCACTCAATATGGGGAGAGTGGTGGCGAAGCCAGGGTAATCCCAACAAAACCTCATCTATTCCCTCAGGAAGGACAAAAAGGGTATATTCTCCTGATGTGAAGGAGACATAGACAGAGGTAGAGTGACAGTCTGGTGGGTGATTTGTGAGGGCAGGATTGCTCCATTCAACACTCTCACCGATATTGGCTCGGCGAGCGTCACCAGTGTTATGGAATGGCGAGAGGCAAAGGAGGAGGACATAAAATTCCCCTCTGCCCCAGAGTCCACACAAAGCTTGGCGGGAAGGGTGGATGAACCTAGAGAGATTAACCCTTTAAGGAGCATCTTCGGAGCAAAATCCCTCGCGTCTAATGACCCTGCACCCATGGTCACGGAACATGACCGTTTACTTATTCGCTGGGGACATGGTTGGCATAATGTCCTGACTGCTGACACACTCTACAGACCACGGATACTCGAGTGGTCCGAGACTTAGATCCCACTCGAGTATTCTCCACGGTCTCTGGGGAGTCAGACGCCCGAACGGGAAATTCCAGAGGTTTGGCAAAGGTGGGTGCCAGCAGAAACCTCTGCCTACACTGGGTCCGCTCTAACCTCCGCTCGTGAAAACGGAGGTCGATGCGGGTAGATATAGAAATGAGTTTCTCCAGTGTGGCAGGAATCTCCCTGGTAGCCAAAGCATCCTTTACATGGTCTGCCAGTCCTCTCCAGAACACTGGAATAAGAACTTTATCTGGCCACTCTAATTCAGAGGCCAAAGTCCGAAATTGGACTGAGAACTGGCTGACCATGGACAAGCCCTGTGACATTGTCAGCAGTTGGAGTGCCGTATCGTGCGTGACCTGAGGTCCTAAAAAGACCTTTTTCAGAGCCTCCAAAAACCGAGGAGCACTCCGCACCACACGATCGTACGCTCCCACAGCGGTGTTGCCCACTCCAACGCTCTGCCCGAGAGTAGAGACAGTACAAAACCCACTTGTGCCCGATCTGTGGGGAAACGTGCAGCCAGAAGCTCAAGCTGTATAGAGCACTGACTCACGAATCCCCGACATTGCTTGCTGTCACCGGCAAACTTGTCAGGAAGCGGGAGGTGGAATAATGTAGGGACAGAGGTAGCAGAGGACAAACTGGCTGCAGTCACGCTAGCAGCCTGAACAGCGACTGCGGTAATATCCACAGCTGAGGTTGTGCGCTCAAGTGCCGCCAACCTTCCCTCCAGCTGCTGGATATACTGCCTTAGACGCTGGTCATCCGCCATTTTACTAGCCAGACCCTGGCACTAATATTATGTTAGGGTCTGCGGAACGCACCTAATAGATATAATAGAGAGGTGCGTTCGCAGCCCGGGGTCCACCGTGCAGGCGAAGCCCGCTGCTAATAAGATGGCGAAAGTAGCGAACTCTGTTATCCCGCAGAGTCGCAAAAATAAACGCCGTAGCGCGTTGTGGCAGTAAGTGCGAACTCTGTTAATCCCCAGAGCAGCTAACGGGATGCCACAGCGCTATATGGTGATAGGTGTGAACTCACTTAACTTCAGTGAGCCGCAAAGTAAAACGCTAGGGCGCTGTCTAGCGTCAAAAGCGAACCCTGTTACGTCACAGAGCCGCTGAGAAAAAGTACCGTGTCCTGTCAGGCTTTCAGGTACACGGATAATTGCTAAGCGAGCATAATACGTGGTCCTCGCGGGAGTCACCCGCAATCTATGGCGTCTGAACGCCAGACCCTGAATACGGCAATCAAACTCCTCACCGGTTATGCCGGTAATCTAGGGCATCTAGGACACCGACCCTGACCAGCTAGCACACCAAACTCCTCACCGATTAAGTCGGTATTCTAGTGGCTTATTTCAGCCGGGTCCCTAACCACACACACGCATGACCACACTGGCGCATAGCATACAATGGTTGATATTAGCGCATGTCGGCCCAGCCATGCTACCCTTTTATAGCAACAGCTACAGGACCTTCCAGGAACAAGGACCAATGAGAAACCTGTTCCAGAAGACTCGTAGCAACAGGGCCTTCCTGGCGGACCAATAGGAGCCGCTGCAGTACCTGAGCATGTGACCCCTGATCTCCAATGAGAGATCTCACTCTGGGCATGCTCAGAAGGGAAAATGCAGTACTTTGTCCCAAAGACGTCTGCTCCAGCATTGGCTATAATAGCAGATCCAGGAAAGGCAGCAACAAGTCACTGCCTAGTAGTGGAGTGGGCAAGACGCCTGGACCGACGCCTCTGCTGAGCAGGCTCCACTGCGCCGGAGATGAATGGGAGACCGCAGCGGGACGGGTTCGAGACTCCCCTTGTGCAGCAGCGGGAAATCGAACCCTAACAGAGGGGACAGTAACATTGAAAAATTGAGTCAAAGAATAATAAAACTGCAATTTTGTGTGCAGATGTAGACCACAAAATTTTGGCCTATGTGCTCAGAGTAAGATATATTAAGTTACTACTGGTGAAACAAAGCAATTTTTGTTTAATAGTAGAGATTAGCTAACCTTTAAAGGTAAGTGCAGGCCTGCAGGTTTGGGAGGCCTACTGCTACAGGCAACACACATGAAGGAGACCCAACTTGGAATCTCCACATTTCAAAAATGTATTGTCACACCCCACTAAAGTGACATCAAATTCCAGATTAGAAACATCATAATTGTCCTCTGACACCCCTTCCATGACAGGCAACCCACCAGATGGAGACCCAATTTGGATTCTCCACATTTCAAGAAATTATAGTCACATGCCACTAAAGAGACATAAATTTCAACAGAGTCAAAATAGTATAATTGGCCTCTGCCAACAGGCAATCCACGAGATGGAGACCCAATTTGGAGTCTCCACATTTCAAAAAATTATATGTGGCCTATACTGTCATTGGACAGCCAGATGCACTCATCCATCAGGACACCACCTGCAGCGCTGAAGTCACTTTCTGTGCAATCATTGTCTGCCGGGCATGACAAAATCTCCAAGGTGTGACAGGTGAGCTTAGGTCACTCTTCCATTTTTGAAGACCAAAACACAAAAGGGTCGAAATTCCTCCTGATGGCACTGATATTGAGCTCAAGAAACTCCTGCACCATCCTCTCCAGTCATTTAGAACATGTAAGACTTGTATTTTCTTCTTTTGGTGTATGGGCTGGTCTAAAACATGTGTAAAATGACTCACAGAAATTGCTTATGACATTTAGACTGCTGCTGCTAATGTTTTTGTGGTGACACCTTGACGTTTTCACGGTTGGAAGTCTACAACTGCGATGCACACTGTGTGCTTCAATGCTGTCTTGGAGAAAACAACTCTTAAGATTGTTTACAAGCGTGTTTTGATACTTCACCATGTGCGCGTCCCTTTCCAGGGGGAAAAGCATCTGGCAAAATTTACTCTTGTACTGTTGATCTAACAGAGTGGCAACCCAGTAGTCAACAATATTTCTAACCCTAAGAATACAAGCATCATGTTGAAGATAGTGTAGCAAGAAGCCTTTCATGTGTCTGGCATTTCCATCAGGCCCAAGTCCATGGTGTGTTGGTGGCGGGTGGTTGCTTCCTCCATCCCCTCATACCCTAAAGCAGGATGTGGCAGTGGCTAAGGCTTCCAGGAGGTCCTCTTTGCCATTTGAGGATATGTTAAGTTTAAAAGACCCGCTTGACCATAGGGCAGATACCTTTCTTAACCCCTTTCTGCCATCTGACGTACTATCCCGTCCATGTGCCCTGGGACTTAATTCCCAAGGACGTGATAGTACATCATACGCGATCAGCTGCGCTCTCGGGGCAGCGCAGCTGATCACGGCCGGGTGTCAGCTGATTATCACAGCAGACACCCGACACTATGTGCCAGGAGCGGTCACGGACTGCTCCCGGAACATTGACCCCCAGCACACTGCGATCAAACATGACCGCAGTGTTCCGGCGGTATAGGGAAGCATCGCGCAGGGAGGGGGCTCACTGCGTGCTTGCCTGAGACCCTCAGAGCAGCGAGATGTGGTTGCGCTGGTCCGAGGGCCTCCTCCCTGCAGAACCCCGGATCCAAGATGGCCGTGTGGTGCTGAGAAAGCCTCCTGCAGTTTTTTGTCAGATCGCTGATCTGAAAGAGTGCTGGGCACAGTGTCAGATCAGCAATCTGACACTATACAGTGATGTCCCACCCTGGGACAAAGTAAAAAAGTAAAAGAAATAAAAATAACATGTGTAAAAAAAAATCCTAAATAAAGAAAAAAAATATTCCCCAATAAATTCATTTCTTTATGTAAATAAAAAACAATAAAAGTACACATATTTAGTATTGCCGCGTTCGTAACGACCTGCCCTATAAAACTGTCCTACTAGTTAACCCCTTTAGTGAACCCCTTTAAAAAAAAAACAAGGCAAAAAAACAATGACTTATCATCATACCGCCAAACAAAAAGTGGAATAACACACGATCAAAAAACGGATATAAATAAATATGGTACCACTGAAAACGTCATCTTGTCCCGCAAAAAATGCCATACAGCATCATCAGTGAAAAAATAAAAAGGTATAGCTTGCTGAATAAAGCGATGCACAAATAATTATTTTTTATATATAATTGTTTTTATTGTATAAAAGCGCCAAAATATAAAAAAGATACAAATTAGTTATCGCTGTAATCGTACTGACCCAAAGAATAAAACTACTTTATCAATTTTACCACAAGCGGAATGGTATAAACGCCCCCCCCCCAAAAGAAATTCAAGAACGGCTGGTTTTTGATCATTCTGCCTCCCAAAAATTGTAATTAAAAGTGATCAAAAATGTGATGTGCCCAAAAATGGTACCGATAAAAACGTCAGCTCGTCTCGCAAAAAATAAGACCTCACATGACTCTGTGGGCCAAAATAAGAAAAAAATATAGCTCTCAAAATGTGATGATGCAAAAACTATTTTTTGCAATAAAAAGCGTCTTTTAGCGTCTGACAGCTGCCAAACATAAAAACCCGCTATAAATAGTAAATCAAACCCCCCTTTATCACACCCTTAGTTGGGGAAAAAGTCTTAGTTACTTACCGTTAACGGTATTTTTCAAAGTCCATGACAGCACCACCGAGAGAGGGGATCGGCCCTTTAGGAACAGGAAACCTTCAGATACAAAAAGGGCGGCACCTCTCCCACGCATCAGTTGGCTTACAGAGCACAAGAGGACCACCAAGGTTAATGGCACACAAAAAATTATGCATCATACACTATTACCACTTAACTATTTATTACATGTGGGTTATATAAGAGGAAGAAGTGCACAGAAAAAACGGGCGGGAATCTAAGGGTGCTGTCATGGACTTCGGAAAATACAGTTAACGTTAAGTACCGTATATACTCGAGTATAAGCCGACCCGAGTATAAGCCGACCCCCTAATTTTGCCACAAAAAATTGGGAAAACTTATTGACTTGAATATAAACCTAGGGTGGGAACTGCAGCAGCTACTGGTAAATTTCAAAAATAAAAATAGATGCCAATAAAAGCAAAATTAATTGAGACATCAGTAGGTTAAATGTTTTTGAATATCCATATTTAATCAGGAACCCCATATAATGCTCCATACAGTTCATGATGGCCCCATAATGAGATTCTCAAAGCACAATCGTTAACAATTCCAAAAAGAGGGAAGAATGGGAAGCATTAAGGAAACCAGGATGGATGAACACAGAACTTAAACACATGCTAAAAAGGAAGAAAGAAATGTTTATCAAATGGAAAGAGGGAGGCATATCTAAAGAAGAATATAATGCCATCTGCAGAACCTGCAGGGCACAAATCAGATTACTAAAGCTGACAATGAATTAAGGCTTGCAAGAGATGTCAAAAGCAACAAAAAAGGATTTTGGGGATACGTCAAAAGTAAAAAAAAGTCAAAGATGCTATAGGATTTTTACAGGATGAAAATGATGAAATGGTAAGAAAGGATGTTGAGAAGGCTGAACTTTTAAATTCCTATTTTGCATCTGTTTTCTCTCAGAAAGGAAATGTAACATCAACTAGTGTTGAGCGATACTGCTCGATATCTAAAAATATCGTATCGAAATGGTATCGCCGATATCACTAAATATTGCCGATATCCGATTCCGATACCGGAAGTCCCATGTAAGTCTATGGGAACAAAATATCGCAACTAAAAAAAACCTTTATTTCCTTGTAAACACTAAATATACACACATAGAATACATATATATATATACATGTCATTGTGACATATATATATACATATATGTATAGTTTATACACTTCTACATAGTAAAATATCCTCTGATTCAATTGCCGGGTATAGCCGGCTTCTGTGAAAAGACAGAAGCACCCGACATGAAATGACACTTGGTGTACATAGGGTTAACCATGTCTTTTCATGTCGTTTGCAATCTGATTTGCACAAACAATTACATCAGTCTATGTGTGCAAAATTTCACACCTGTAGGGGTTAATTAAAGGTGTAAATTCGTTGTAAAAAAAACTGACTTTTTTGCTACGAATTTACACCTTTAATTAACCCCTACAGGTGTGAAATTTTGCACACTTACACTCATGTAATTGTTTGTGCAAATCAGATATCAAACTACATGAAAAGACATGGTTAACTCTATGTAAACCAAGTGTCATTTCATGTCGGGTTCTGCATTTTCACAAAAGCCGGCAATTGAATTAGCGGCTATAATACTATGTAGAAGTGTATGAACTATAAATATAAATATATATATATATATATGTGTCACAAATTTAATGACATGTATATATATATATGAGGTGTAAAATTGCTGAAAAAAAATGTGTGGGCTCCCGCCCTATTTTCGCAACCAGACAGACAAAGCCAGTGAGTGGGGGCAGATAATAATAGCCCAGAGAGGGACCATTATTTTTGGCCCCCCCCGGCTACTAACATCTGCCCCCAGACACCCCAGAAAGGGCAAATCTCGAATTAGATTTGCCCTTTCTGGCACTTTGCCCGTCTATTCCCATTGCCCTGTAGCGGTGGCGAATGGGTTAATAAGGGGTTAAAATGACCTTGCAATTGAAAGGTCACTTTAAGCCAGGTTAATAATTGAGAGCTGTCAATTAGACAACTATCAATTATTAATCCTATTGTATGAAAGAAAAATCAAACACACACACTTTAATAAAAAAGAAGTTTAATGAAATAATCACACAGTTTTTGACCATATTTTATTTTCCTGCTAAAACCATTTCCTGTAATAAAAATAAAATAATAAAGCAAAATTATTCTTACCAATCTGATGTACAGTCAGGTCCCACGGTGTAATCCTTCAGAAAGGGTTAATGTTTACTGCAGGGACCGCAGCTAATGCTGCAGCCTCACAGTAAACCCCCAAATGAATGAGTTCCTCTCCTGGCTGACAGGAGAGGAAGTGGAAAGCTTAATTGATTGCTTTCCACTTTCACTTCAGGTCAGCCAGGGACACAATCAGTGACGTCAGAGGGAACTGGTTAACAAAAATAGGGGATCCCCTCGAAAAAAATTGGCGTGGGGTCCCCCCTATTTTTGTTAACCAGCCAGATGAAGCAGACCGCTGAGGTCTGGATTTTCAGGCTGTTAAGGAGCCAAGATCCATGGACCTTGCCAGCCTGATAATACCAGGCCACAGCAGTCTGCATATCTTGGCTGATTAACAAAAATAGGGGATCCCCTCGAAAAAAATTGGCGTGGGGTCCCCCCTATTTTTGTTAACCAGCCAGATGAAGCAGACCGCTGAGGCCTGGATTTTCAGGCTGTTAAGGAGCCAAGATCCATGGACCTTGCCAGCCTGATAATACCAGGCCACAGCAGTCTGCATATCTTGGCTGATTAACAAAAATAGGGGATCCCCTCGAAAAAAATTGGCGTGGGGTCCCCCCTATTTTTGTTAACCAGCCAGATGAAGCAGACCGCTGAGGCCTGGTTTTTCAGGCTGGTAAGGATCCAATATCCATGGACCTTGCAAGCCTGATAATACCAGGCCACAGCAGTCTGCTTAGCTTGGCTGGTTAACAAAAATAGGGGATCCCCTCGAAAAAAAAACGGCGTAGGGGTCCCCCTATTTTTGTTAACCAGCCAAGTAAAATGCAGACTGCTGCGGCCTGGTATTAAAAGACTGTCAAGGCCCATGGATTTTGGCCCTCAACAGCCTGATAATACCAGGCTACAGCAGCCCCACATTTGGCGCATCAAAAGATGTGCCAATTGTGGCACTTTACCCGGCTCTTCCCACTTGCCCTGTAGCGGTGGCAAGCGGGGTAATAAGGGGTTAATGTCACCGTTGATTGCACGGTGACAATAAGCCGGTTAATAATGGAGAGGCGTCAATAAGACACCGATCCATTATTAATCCCAAAGTTATTAAATGCATAAAAAAAAGACAAAGCAAGAAAAAAGTATTTTAATGAAATAAAAGAGACAACACACTTTTCATTTCTTTTATTGTACTATCATTCCTGCGACGCCATCGATCTCCTGTAAAAAAAGAAAAAAAACAAACCAACAGTATACCACCTGTCCGACGCAGTCCATAGTAACGACTGTCCCACGGCGATCCAGCTCTGCTACATTGCAATGACAGGCAGAGCCTGTCATCGCGACGCAGCACAGCTGATTACCTGCTTCCCCGGCGGTGACGTCATCGGACTGACTGCTTTACGGCCGGGATTACCCAGCAGTCACTGCAGTTATCGCGAGAAACTGCATGTGACCGCCGGGGAAAGATGATGGCGGCCATGAAGCAGTCCAGGCCGTGACCGCCGGAGATCTTCTGCCAGGTAAGTGCCGCTGACTCCTGACAGACCCGACCGACGGACACTGACAGTGACAGACCCGACCGACGGACACAGACAGTGACAGTGACAAATCCGATTCCGGTATTCGATATGACGAAAATATCGGTATTCGGAATCGAAAGGCCGATACAGCTAATATCGGCCGATACCCGATATTTGCAGTATCGTATCGCTCAACACTAACATCAACTGATCTTCACTGTCCTATTAAAGGAATAGAAGAATCCAGGATATCTATAAACAGAAAGACAGTGAGGAAACACTTAGCTAACCTAAATGAATTCAAGTCTCCAGGTCCAGATGAATTACACCCCAGAATACTGAAGGAGATAGCAGAAGAAATTCTTGAACCACTGTCCATAATCTTTGAAAATTCTTGGAGAACAGGAGAATTCCCAGAAGACTGGAGAAGAGCAAATGTTGTTCCTATCTTCAAAAAGGGGAAGAAGGTGGACCCAGGGAACTACAGGCCGGTGAGTCTGACTTCTATACCAGGAAAAATCTTTGAACAAATTATTAAAGAACATGTATGTAAGTACCTGCATAAGAATGAAGTGATTAAACAGAGTCAGCATGGGTTTGTAACTAATAAGTCATGTCAGACTAACTTAATTTCCTTCTATGACAGAATCACTGACTGGGTGGATCAGGGAAATGCTGTAGACATAGTATATCTTGACTTCAGCAAAGCATTTGACAAAGTATCTCACACAATCCTTATTGAAAAAATTACTAAGTATGGAATGGACAAGGCAACTGTTAGGTGGATTCATAACTGGCTTAGTGATCGGACTCAAAGAGTGGTCGTAAATGGCTGCACATCCAGTTGGAAGAATGTCTCAAGTGGGGTACCACAAGGCTCTGTTTTGGGCCCTGTATTGTTCAACATCTTTATCAATGATTTAGATGAAGGAATTGAGGGTAAACTGATCAAATTTGCTGATGACACAAAGCTAGGAGGGGTAGCTAATACTAGAGAAGAGAGAGAGAGGATTCAAAAAGATATAAATAAACTGGAGCAGTGGGCAGCAACTAACAGAATGGTGTTTAAGAGGGAAAAATGCAAAGTACTACATCTGGGCAATAAAAATGAAAAAAGCATATACAAAATGGGAGGAATAGGGCTAAGTAACAGCACATGTGAAAAAGACTTGGGTATACTAATTGATCACAGACTGAACATGAGTCAACAGTGTGATGCAGCAGCAAAAAAGGCAAATACAATTCTAGGATGTATCAACAGAAGCATACAGTCTAAATCATGTGAGGTCATTATTGCCCTCTACTCCTCTTTGGTCAGACCTCATCTGGAATACTGTGTCCAGTTTTGGGCACCACATTTTAAAAAAGACATCAACAAACTGGAGCAAGCTCAGAGAAGAGCCACCAGAATGGTGACCAGTCTGCAAACCATGTCCTATGAGGAACGGTTGCAGGATTTGGGAATGTTTAGCTTGCAAAAAAGAAGACTGAGAGGAGACTTAATAGCTGTCTACAAATATCTCAAGGGCTGTCACATTGTAGAAGGATCATCTTTATTCTCATTTGCACAAGGAAAGACTAGAAGCAATGGGATGAAACTGAATGGGAGGAGACACAGATTAGATATTAGAAAAAACTTTTTGACAGTTAGGGTGATCAAGGAGTGGAACAGGCTGCCACGAGAGGTGGTAAGTTCTCTTTCAATGGAAGTCTTCAAACAGAGGCTGGACAGACATCTGTCTGGGATGATTTAGAGAATCCTGCTTTGAGCAGGGGGTTGGACCAGATGGCCCAGGAGGTCCCTTCCAACTCTACCATTCTATGATTCTATGATTCATAAGATCCTTCATACAAAATACGCCCCATATAATGCTGCACAAAGGTTAATAATGGCCCCAGAAGATGCTCCATAGAATAATATGCCCCATATGCTGCTCCATAAAGGTTATGGCCCTATGAGATGCCCATAGAATAGGCCCCATATGCTGCTCCATTATTGTTATGGCCCCATAAGATGCCCCATAGAATATGTCTCCATATGCTGCTCCATAAATGTTATGGCCCCATAAGATGCCCCATAGAATATGCCCCCATATAGGTTATGGCCCCATAAAATATGCCCCCATATGCTGCTCCATAATTGTTATGGCCCCATAGAATATGCCCCATATGCTGCTCCATAACGGTTATGGCCATAAAATGCCCCATAGAATATGCCCCCATATGCTGCTCCATAAATGTTATGCTCCCATATGATGTTCCATAGATTATGACCCCATATGCTGCTGCTGCGAATAAAATAAAAAAAATGACATACTCACATCTCGTCACTGGGTGCCAGGTGCCGGTGTCCTGAGCAGGCGGGTACACCGGCACGCTCTGGGTGACAGGTGCCGGTGTCACCGCTGGCTCAGGCCCCCGGCACCTGCGATATTCACCTGTCCCTGTTCAACCGCCGCGCGCCGCTGTGTCTTCCGGGTCGGTCCTCTGGTTGTCAATGTTCAAGCAGAGGGTGCGGAGCGCACTAACCACGTCATCGCGCCCTTTGACCTGAATGTCACAGCCAGGGGACACGAGGACAGAGCGGTGCGCAGCGGTGGAACGGGACAGGTGAATATAGCATGGCTCCCCCCATCCTCCCAGTCATACTCACCCCCACCTGGCCCATCTCTGCAGCCCCTGCATCTCCCATTGTCACCAGCGCTGCAGCTCTATATTCCTTCAGCTGTCACGTGGTACCGCTCATTAAAGTCATGAATATGTGCATACTCATGACTTTAAAGAGCGGTACCACTGATGGCTGAACACAGGCGCCGGAGACCGTGGGAGACGCAGGGGCTGCAGTGACAGTGCCAGGAGGGGGTGAGTATATAGGACGGCTGCCTCCCCCTCCCCTGCCGACCCCTGGTATATGACTCGAGTATAAGCCGAGAGGGGGACTTTCAGCCCTAAATATGGGCTGAAAATCTCGGCTTATACTCGAGTGTATATACAGTAACTAAGATTTTATTTGAACGTCCATGACAGCATCTCTGAAAGAATTACAGAAAGTTATAACTACTTAAGGTGGGGACTACAGCCTGCAGCACCCTTACGCCAAAGGAAAGGTCTGAGGAAGCACCCAAGTCTAATCTATAATGATTGTAAAACGTGCTCGGAGAAGACCAAGTGGCCGCCTTACATATCTGGTCAATGGAGACTTCCAACCTCTCCGCTCACGAGGTTGCCATAGCTCGGGTGGAATGCGCCCTCAGTTTCTCAGGTGCCGGCCTGCCCCTCGAGATGTATGCCAGCGAAATAGCCTCCCTAATCCACCTAGCCAGTGTGCTTTTTGTAACTCTACAGCCCTTCCTGATGCCCTGAAAGGAGACAAACAAGGCATTGTCCCTTTTCCAGGGGTCAGTAACTGATAGGTATTCTAAGAGACACCTTCTAACGTCTAGGGTGTGGAGTTTTATTTCCTTTTGATTGGCTGGATTAGGGATAAAGGACAGAAGAACTATCTCCTGTGCCTGTGGAAACTGGAAGATACTTTAGGTAAGTATGCTGGATCGGGCCTAAGTATTACTCTATCGTACTGATTTGAGTGTAAGAAGGAAGCCTAGACAATGCCTGGATGTCACTTACTGTTCGTGCCGATATTAATGATACCAAGAAGGCTACCTTCAGGGAAAGATTTTTTACTGAGGCTGACGAGATGGGCTCAAACGGGGCCTCTGTCATGGCTGTGAGAACTAGGTTTAAATCCCACGGCATAACTCTATCCCTGACTATGTGCTTGGACCTACCCGCCGCCTTAATGAACCTACTAATCCAATAATTACTGGTGATGTCGCAGCTGAAAAGGTCCCCCAGCCCTGAAACCTGTACTTTAAGGGTACTTGTAGAAAGACCTAAGTCCAGACCATTTTGTAGGAACTCTAGGATCTGAGCTATCGGAGTTGGTTCTCCAGCTACAACTCTGTAAAAATTTTCTCCAGGTTCTAGCGTAGATTCTGGTCGTAATCTCTTTTCTGCTTTTGAGGAGTGTATTTATCAGATTATGAGAAATACCTTTATCCCTCAACAGCGACCGTTCAAAATCCATGCCGTCAGATGGAGGCCAGCTACCTGACGATGGTAGACTGGGCCCTGGAAAAGCAGATCTGGAATGTCCGGAAGGATCCAAGAATCGGATACCGACATGGTCCTGAGGCATGAGAACCATACCCTCTTGGGCCAAAAGGGAGCGATCACTATTACTCTCGCTCTGTCTTTCCTGATTTTCCTCACCACCAGAGGAAGTAAACACAAAGGAGGGAAGGCGTACAGTCATGGCCAAAAGTTTTGAGAATGACACAAATATTAATTTTTACAAAGTCTACTGCTTCACTTTTTCTAATGGCAATTTGCATATACTCCAGAATGTTATAAAGAGTGATCAGCTTAACAGCAATTACTTGCGAAGTCAATATTTGGCTATAAAATGAACTTTATTCCCCAAAACACATTTCAACATCATTGCAGCCCTGCCTTAAAAGGACCAGCTAACCTCTTTTCAGTGATTGCTCCATTAACACAGGTGTGGGTGTTGATGAGGACATGACTGGAGATCAATCTGTCATGATTAAGTAAGAATGACACCACTGGACACTTTAAAAGGAGGCTGGTGCTTGGCATCATTTTTTCTCTTCTGTTAACCATGGTTATCTCTAAAGAAACATGTGCAGTCATCATTGCAATGCACAAAAATGGCCTAACAGGGAAGAGTATCGCAGCTAGAAAGATTGCACCTCAGTCAAAAATCTATCGCATCATCAAGAACTTCAAGGAGAGAGGTTCCATTGTTGCCAAAAAGGCTTCAGGGCGCCCAAGAAAGACCAGCAAGCGCCAGGACCGTCTCTTAAAAGTGTTTCAGCTGCGGGATGGGCTACCAGGAGTGCAGAGCTTGCTCAGGAATGGCAGCAGGCAGGTGTGAGTGCATCTGCACGCACTGTGAGGGGAGACTCTTGGAGCAAGGCCTGGTCTCAAGGAGGGCAGCAAAGAAGCCACTTCTCTCCAGAAAAAACATCATGGACAGACTGATTGTTAGGGTCTGCGGAACGCACCAAATATATGAGGTAGAGAGGTGCGTTCGCAGCCCGGGGTCCACCGTGCAGGCGGAACCTGCTGCTAGTAAAATGGCGAAAGTAGCGAACTCTGTTATCCCGCAGAGTCGCTAAAATAAACGCCGTAGCGCGTTGTGGCAGTCAGTGCGAACTCTGTTAATACCCAGAGCCGCTAACGGAAATGCCACAGCGCTATATGGCGATAGGTGCGAACTCACTTAGCTTCAGTGAGCCGCAAAGTAAAACGCTAGGGCGCTGTCTAGCGTCGAAAGCAAACCCTGTTACGTCACAGGGCCACTGAGGAAAAGTGCTGTGTCCTGTCAGGCTCTCAGGTACACAGTTAAGTGCTAAGCGTACATAACGCGTGATCATGTGCTAATGTCCTCGCGGGAGTCACCCGCAATCTATGGCGTCTGAACGCCAGACCCTGAATACGGCAATCAAAACTCCTCACCGGTTACGCCGGTAATCTAGGGCATCTAGGACACCGACCCTGGCCAGTTACCATACCAAACTCCTCACCGATTAAGTCGGTATTCTAGTGGCTTATTTCAGCCGGGTCCCTAACCACACATACGCATGATCACACTGGCGCATAGCATACAATGGTTGATATTAGCGCATGGCGGCCCAGCCATGCTACCCTTTTATAGCAACAGCTACAGGACCTTCCAGGAACAAGGACCAATGAGAAGCTGTTACAAACACACGTAGCTACATGACCTTCCTGGCGGACCAATAGGAGCCGCTGCAGCACCTGAACATGTGACCCCTGATCTCCAATGAGAGATCTCACTCTGGGTATGCTCAGATGGGAAAACGCAGGACTTTGTCTCAAAGACGGCTGCTCCAGCACTGGCTATAATAGCAGATCCAGGAAAGGCAGCAGCAAGTCACTGCACAGTAGAGGAGTGGGCAAGACGCCCGGACCTGACGTCTCCGCTGAGCAGGCTCCACTGCGGCCGGAGACGAATGGGAGACCGCAGCGGGATGGGTTCGAGACTCCCCTTGTGCAGCAGCGGGAACTCGAACCCTAACATTATCCCCCCTCCTAGGGCCCCCCCTTCTCTGGGCCTCGCTGCGTTCAAAGGCAGCAATGAGCTGCGGAGCGTGAACATGCTCGGCAGGCTCCCAGGACCTATCCTCAGGCCCATAACCCCTCCAATCCACCAAATAAAATTTTTTGCCTCGTACCACCTTGCACCCAACAATGGCATTCACCTCGTAGTCGTCCGAAGACGAACCCGACGTCCCGGCAGATGACTCAGGCAACCGGGAGATGACCACGGGTTTTAGGAGGGATACATGGAAGGTGTCGGAGATACCAAGGCGAGGCGGAAGGGCCAAACGGTAAACCACAGGGTTCACTTGCTCGAGAACCTTGAAGGGACCCAAATAGCGGGGTGCCAATTTAGTGGATTCCACCCGTAGCCTGATGTTTCGGGCGGAGAGCCACACTAGGTCGCCAGGAGAAAATGTCGGAGCGGGACGCCGATGAGCATCGGCAGAAGACCTCATCCTTTCCTTGGAAGCCTGAATGGCATCCTGGGTGCTGTCCCATATGTCCCGTGCTTCCACAGCCCAGTCTGCCACCCTGGAGTCAGCGGAAGCAACGGGCATGGGCACCGGTACCCGGGATGCTGGCCGTAATTTAAGAGGAATGGGGTCTGTCCGGTGGAGTCAGCCACAGCATTGTTTAGCGCAAACTCCGCCCACGGAAGCAGAGATTCCCATTCATCCTGCCTGGCAGAGACAAAATGTCGCAAGTAGGTGACCAAGGTCTGGTTGGCCCTCTCTACCAACCCATTCGTCTCGGGATGATATGCAGAGGAGAGGTTCAATTCAATGCAGAGTAGATGACACAACTCTCTCCAGAACCGAGATGCAAATTGGGGACCTCGATCGCTGACAATCTTGTCTGGCATACCGTGTAGACGGAAGATGTGTCTAATAAATAATGCTGCCAAGGCCCGTGCGGAAGGTAACCGTGGTAGCGGCACTAAGTGCACCATTTTGGAGAAGTGGTCGGTGATCACCCAAATGATAGTGCAACCCCGAGACTTGGGTAAGCCCACCACAAAGTCCATCCCGACCATCTCCCAGGGCCTGTCTGCCACCGGCAAAGGAAAAAGTAACCCAGCTGGTCGTTGTCGAGGGGACTTGTTCCTGGCGCAGGAGACACACGCCTGAACATACTCCCTGACGTCACGGACCATATGTGGCCACCAGTATGTCCTCGCCAATAGCTCAGTTGTCCTCTTTGCCCCAAAGTATCCACCCACCCTGGACGAGTGTGCCCAAAAGAGTACCTCCGGTCGCAAATTAGTGGGCACAAAAGTCTTGCCCGGAGGCACAGACTCTAGCGAAACCGGGGCTACAGTTCTCAGGCTTTCTTCAGGGACAATAAGCCGAGGCTCCTCATCCTCCTCCTCTGATGACACTAAGGAGCGAGAGAGAGCGTCGGCCCGAAAATTCTTCTCTCCGGAGAGAAAATGGAGGGTGAAATGGAACCGAGAGAAGAATAGGGACCATCTGGCCTGGCGAGAATTTAGCCGCTGAGCCGTTTGAAAATATACCAAGTTCTTGTGGTCGGTGAAGACTTGGAAGGGAAAACGAGCTCCCTCCAGAAGATGTCTCCACTCTGAGAAGGCCAATTTCATAGCCAGCAACTCCCTGTCCCCGATGGAATAATTCCTCTCTGCTGGTGTAAAGGTCTTAGAAAAGAAGAAGCAGGGATGCTTCCAACCTTGAGCATCCTTTTGATATAGGACTGCTCCAGCACCAACAGAAGAGGCGTCCACCTCTAAAACAAACGGTTTATCAACATCAGGGCGATGTAATATGGGAGCACTGGCAAAATGCGACTTGATGGAAGAGAACGCCTTGGAGACCTCCTCAGACCACAACTTGGGATTTGCTCCCTTCTTGGTGAGGGCTACCAAGGGAGCTACCAAAGTCGAGAAATGGGGAATGAACTGGCGATAATAATTAATGAACCCCATAAAGCGCTGCACCGCTTTAAGAGAATGGGGTTCTTGCCAGTCCATTACAGCCTGTAGTTTGGCAGGATCCATAGCCAATCCCTGGGCAGAGATGATATAGCCCAGAAAAGGTAAGGACTCCTGCTCAAACACACATTTCTCCAGCTTGGCATAGAGGGAGTTTGCCCGTAAGAGGTCGAAGACTTTGTTGACATCCCTCCGGTGAGAGTCTATATCTGGTGAAAAGATGAGAATATCATCCAGATAGACTACCACAGAGGTGGAGAGCATATCCCGGAAGATATCATTGACAAAGTCTTGGAAAACAGCGGGAGCATTACAGAGCCCGAAGGGCATCACCAGGTATTCGTAATGCCCATCCCTGGTATTAAAAGCTGTCTTCCACTCGTCCCCCTCACGGATGCGAATTAGGTTATAGGCACCACGTAGATCAAGCTTGGTAAATACTCTTGCTCCTCGGAGCCTATCAAAGAGCTCAGAGATTAGGGGCAACGGGTACTTATTCTTGACGGTGATGGCGTTAAGACCCCTGTAGTCAATGCATGGACGTAATTCTCCGTTCTTCTTTTGCACAAAGAAGAACCCTGCCCCTGCTGGTGACACCGACTTCCTAATGAACCCTCTTGCCAGATTCTCCTGAATGTACTGGGACATGGCCTCCGTCTCAGGGAGCGAGAGGGGGTATACTCTCCCCGAGGAGGTTCTGCTCCAGGCAAGAGATCAATAGGACAGTCGTAGGGGCGATGAGGTGGAAGAGTCTCCGTCGCCTTCTTGGAGAAAACGTCTGCATAAGCCCAATAACACTGAGGAAGAGAAGTGAGATCTACGGGTATCTCTGTGGTGGTGACCTGAACGCACTCCCTGATACACCTGCCTCTACATGAATCACCCCAACCCAGTATCCTCCCTGAGGACTACTCAATATGGGGAGAGTGGTAACGGAGCCAAGGTACTCCCAGCAACACCTCGTCTATTCCCTCGGGCAGGA
This sequence comes from Oophaga sylvatica, assembly GCA_033576555.1. Taxonomy (NCBI): domain Eukaryota; kingdom Metazoa; phylum Chordata; class Amphibia; order Anura; family Dendrobatidae; genus Oophaga; species Oophaga sylvatica. Next base: position 368,876,501 of record JARQOD010000004.1, on the reverse strand, counting down.
CAAGAAAAGAAATACTCTCCTGATGGGACGGGGACATAGATAAAGTGAGAGGGATCGTCTGGTGGGTGATTTGGGAGGGCAGAGTTGATCCATTCACTACTCGCACAGTCACCGGTTGGGCGAGCATCACCAGAGGTATAGTGTGGCGGAGAGCAAATGCAGAGGACATGAAATTCCCTCGGCTCCGGAATCCACACAGAGCTCAGCGGAGAGCGTGGATGGACCTACTGTAATTGTCCCTTTAAAGGACAACTTGGTGGAAAATGCCGCAGTGTCTAGTGAACCTCCTCCCAAGGTCACTAGACGCGACCGTTTTCCCGACCGCTGTGGACATTTGTTGGCATAGTGTCCTAACTAGTGTTGAGCGATAGTGCTCGATATCTAAAAATATCGTATCGAAATTGTATCGCCGATATCACTAAATAGTCCCATGTAAGTCTATGGGAACAAAATATCGCAACAAAAAAAAACCCTTTCTTTCGTTGTAAACACAAAATATACACACATAGAATACATATATATATATATATATATATATATATATATACATGTCATTGTGACATATATATATACATATATGTATAGTTTATACACTTCTACATAGTAAAATATCCTCTGATTCAATTGCCGGGTAAAGCCGGCTTCTGTGAAAAGACAGAAGCACCCGACATGAAATGACACTTGGTGTACATAGGGTTAACCATGTCTTTTCATGTCGTTTGCAATCTGATTTGCACAAACAATTACATCAGTCTATGTGTGCAAAATTTCACACCTGTAGGGGTTAATTAAAGGTGTAAATTCGTTGTAAAAAAAACGGACTTTTTTGCTACGAATTTACACCTTTAATTAACCCCTATAGGTGTGAAATTTTGCACACATAGACTGATGTAATTGTTTGTGCAAATCAGATTGCAAACGACATGAAAAGACATGGTTAACTCTATGTAAACCAAGTGTCATTTCATGTCGGGTTCTGCATTTTCACAAAAGCCGGCAATTGAATTAGCGGCTATTATACTATGTAGAAGTGTATGAACTATAAATATATATATATATGTGTCACAAATTTAATGACATGTATATATATATATGAGGTGTAAAATTGCTGAAAAAAAATGCGTGGGCTCCCGCCCTATTTTCGCAACCAGACAGACAAAGCCAGTGAGTGGGGGCAGATAATAATAGCCCAGAGAGGGACCATTATTTTTGCCCCCCCCGGCTACTAACATCTGCCCCCAGACACCCCAGAAAGGGCAAATCTCTAATTAGATTTGCCCTTTCTGGCACTTTGCCCGTCTATTCCCATTGCCCTGTAGCGGTGGCGAATGGGTTAATAAGGGGTTAAAATGACCTTGCAATTGAAAGGTCACTTTAAGCCAGGTTAATAATTGAGAGCTGTCAATTAGACAACTATCAATTATTAATCCTATTGTATGAAAGAAAAATCAAACACACACACTTTAATAAAAAAGAAGTTTAATGAAATAATCACACAGTTTTTGACCATATTTTATTTTCCTGCTAAAACCATTTCCTGTAATAAAAATAAAATAATAAAGCAAAATTATTCTTACCAATCCGATGTACAGTCAGGTCCCACGGTGTAATCCTTCAGAAAGGGTTAATGTTTACTGCAGGGACCGCAGCTAATGCTGCAGCCTCACAGTAAACCCCCAAATGAATGAGTTCCTCTCCTGGCTGACAGGAGAGGAAGTGGAAAGCTTAATTGATTGCTTTCCACTTTCACTTCAGGTCAGCCAGGGACACAATCAGTGACGTCAGAGGGAACTGGTTAACAAAAATAGGGGATCCCCTCGAAAAAAATTGGCGTGGGGTCCCCCCTATTTTTGTTAAGCAGCCAGATGAAGCAGACCGCTGAGGCCTGGATTTTCAGGCTGTTAAGGAGCCAAGATCCATGGACCTTGCCAGCCTGATAATACCAGGCCACAGCAGTCTGCATATCTTGGCTGATTAACAAAAATAGGGGATCCCCTCGAAAAAAATTGGCGTGGGGTCCCCCTATTTTTGTTAACCAGCCAGATGAAGCAGACCGCTGAGGCCTGGTTTTTCAGGCTGGTAAGGATCCAATATCCATGGACCTTGCAAGCCTGATAATACCAGGCCACAGCAGTCTGCTTAGCTTGGCTGGTTAACAAAAATAGGGGATCCCCTCGAAAAAAAAAACGGCGTAGGGGTCCCCCTATTTTTGTTAACCAGCCAAGTAAAATGCAGACTGCTGCGGCCTGGTATTAAAAGACTGTCAAGGCCCATGGATTTTGGCCCTCAACAGCCTGATAATACCAGTCTACAGCAGCCCCACATTTGGCGCATCAAAAGATGTGCCAATTGTGGCACTTTACCCGGCTCTTCCCACTTGCCCTGTAGCGGTGGCAAGCGGGGTAATAAGGGGTTAATGTCACCGTTGATTGCACGGTGACAATAAGCCCGGTTAATAATGGAGAGGTGTCAATAAGACACCGATCCATTATTAATCCCAAAGTTATTAAATGCATAAAAAAAAGACAAAGCAAGAAAAAAGTATTTTAATGAAATAAAAGAGACAACACACTTTTCATTTCTTTTATTGTACTCTCATACCTGCGACGCCATCGATCTCCTGTAAAAAAAGAAAAAAAACAAACCAACAGTATACCACCTGTCCGACGCAGTCCATAGTAACGACAGTCCCACGACGATCCAGCTCTGCTACATCGCAATGACAGGCAGAGCCTGTCATCGCGACGCAGCACAGCTGATTACCTGCTTCCCCGGCGGTGACGTCATCGGACTGACTGCTTTACGGCCGGGATTACCCAGCAGTCATTATCGCGAGAAACTGCATGTGACCGCCGGGGAGAAGAGGATGGCGGCCATGAAGCAGTCCAGGCCGTGACCGCCGGAGATCTTCTGCCAGGTAAGTGCCGCTGACTCCTGACAGACCCGACCGACGGACACTGACAGTGACAGACCCGACCGACGGACACAGACAGTGACAGTGACAAATCCGATTCCGGTATTCGATATGACGAAAATATCGAAACGAATTATCGAAAGGCCGATAGAGCTAATATCGGCCGATAGCCGATATTTGCAGTATCGTATCGCTCAACACTAGTCCTAACTTCTGGCAGATGTTACAGACCACGGGTACTCGAGCGGCCCGGGACTTAGGTCCCGCTAGAGAAACCTCCATGGCCTTATGGGAGTTGGGCGCCTGGCTGGAAGATTCCAGAGGTCTGGCGAAGGTGGGAGCCAGCCGGAACCTCTGCCTACACTGGGACCGCTCCAACCTCCGCTCGTGAAAACGGAGGTCGATGCGGGTAGATATGGCGATAAGCTTCTCCAGTGTGGCGGGAATCTCCCTGGTAGCCAAAGCATCTTTAACATGATCAGCCAGTCCTCGCCAGTAGACTGGAATGAGTACTTTATCCGACCAGTCTAGCTCTGAGGCCAGAGTCCGAAACTGGACGGAAAACAGACTGACCAAAGACGAACCCTGTGCCAATGCCAGCAGTTGTAGCGCCGTATCGTGGGTGACCTGAGGTCCTAAAAAGACCTTTTTTAGAGCCTCCAGAAAACGAGGAGCACTCCGCACCACACGGTGGTCACGCTACCACAGCGGGGTGGCCCACTCCAACGCTCTGCCTGACAGAAGCGAAATTATAAAGCCCACTTGTGCCCGATCCGTGGGGAAATGTGCAGCCAGAAGCTCGAGTTGTATAGAGCACTGACTCACGAATCCCCGACATTGCTTGCTGTCACCAGCAAACTTGTCTGGAAGCGGGAGGTGGGATATTGTGGGGGCAGAGGTGGCAGTGGACACACTGGCTGCAGCCACGCTAGCAGCCTGAACAGCAACTGCGGTAACATCCACAGCTGAGGTTGTGCACTCAAGAGCCGCCAACCTACCCTCCAGCTGCTGGATGTCCCGTAGTAGACGCTGGTCATCCGCCATTTTACCAGCCAGACCCTGGCGCTAATATTATGTTAGGGTCTGCGGAACGCACCAAATATATGAGGTAGAGAGGTGCGTTCGCAGCCCGGGGTCAACCGTGCAGGCGGAACCTGCTGCTAGTAAAATGGAGAAAGTAGCGAACTCTGTTATCCCGCAGAGTCGCTAAAATAAACGCCGTAGCGAATTGTGGCAGTAAGTGCGAACTCTGTTAATACCCAGAGCCGCTAACGGAAATGCCACAGCGCTATATGGCGATAGGTGCGAACTCACTTAGCTTCAGTGAGCCGCAAAGTAAAACGCTAGGGCGCTGTCTAGCGTCGAAAGCAAACCCTGTTACGTCACAGGGCCGCTGAGGAAAAGTGCTGTGTCCTGTCAGGCTCTCAGGTACACAGTTAAGTGCTAAGCGTACATAACGCGTGATCATGTGCTAATGTCCTCGCGGGAGTCACCCGCAATCTATGGCATCTGAACGCCAGACCCTGAATACGGCAATCAAAACTCCTCACCGGTTACGCCGGTAATCTAGGGCATCTAGGACACCGACCCTGGCCAGCTACCATACCAAACTCCTCACCGATTAAGTCGGTATTCTAGTGGCTTATTTCAGCCGGGTCCCTAACCACACATACGCATGATCACACTGGCGCATAGCATACAATGGTTGATATTAGCGCATGGCAGCCCAGCCATGCTACCCTTTTATAGCAACAGCTACAGGACCTTCCAGGAACAAGGACCAATGAGAAGCTGTTACAAACACACGTAGCTACATGACCTTCCTGGCGGACCAATAGGAGCCGCTGCAGCACCTGAACATGTGACCCCTGATCTCCAATGAGAGATCTCACTCTGGGCATGCTCAGATGGGAAAACGCAGGACTTTGTCTCAAAGACGGCTGCTCCAGCACTGGCTATAATAGCAGATCCAGGAAAGGCAGCAGCAAGTCACTGCACAGTAGAGGAGTGGGCAAGACGCACGGACTGACGTCTCCGCTGAGCAGGATTCACTGTGGCTGGAGATGAATGGGAGACCGCAGCGGGATGGGTTTGAGACTCCCCTTGTGCAGCAGCGGGAACTCGAACCCTAACACTGATATTCTGCAAAAGGTACAGGCTGAGGACTGGGGTGAAGTTATTTTCTCTGATGAATCCCCTTTTCGATTGTTTGGGACATCAGGAAAACGCCTCATTCGGAGAAGACAAGGTGAGCGCTACCACCAGTCTTGTCTCATGCCAACTGTTAAGCATCCTGAAACCATTCATGTGTGGGGTTGCTTCTCAGCCAAGGGAATCGGCTCTCTCACAGTCTTGCCTAAAAACACAGCCATGAATAAAGAATGGTACCAGAATGTCCTCCAAGAGCAACTTCTCCCAACCCTCCAAGAGCAGTTTGGCGATCAACAATGCCTTTTCCAGCATGATGGAGCACCTTGCCATAAAGCAAAGGTGATAACTAAATGGCTCAGGGAACAAAACATAGAGATTTTGGGTCCATGGCCTGGAAACTCCCCAGATCTTAATCCCATTGAGAACTTGTGGTTAATCATCAAGAGACGGGTGGACAAACAAAAACCTAAAAATTCTGACAAAATGAAAGCATTGATTGTGCAAGAATGGTCTGCTATCAGTCAGGATTTGGTCCAGAAGTTGATTGAGAGCATGCCAGGGAGAATTGCAGAGGTCCTGAAGCAGAAGGGTCAACACTGCAAATATTGACTTGCTGCATTAACTCATTCTAACTGTCAATTTAAGCTTTTGTTACTCATATGTTTGCAATTATTATATTTCTGTCTGTGATAAAAACATCTGTCAAACACACATAAAAACCAGAGGGCAGCAGATCATGTGAAAATATAATATTTGTGTCATTCTCAAAACTTTTGGCCATGACTGTAGGCTAGATCGAAGTCCCATTTTATCAGGAACGCATCTACTGCCAGAGAGTTTTCTCTGGGATTTAGCGAACAAAACTGTCTCACTTTCCTGTTGTTTTTGGTTGTGAAGCGATCTTCCTCCGGTTGACCCCACTTTCGTACAATCAGGTCTAAGATGGTAGTTTTTAAAGACCATTCCCCTTGTTTCATATGATTGCGGCTTAAAAAGTCTGTCATCGTATTTTCTTTCCCTTTTATATGCAGCGCCGTTAACAATAGAAAATGCTGTTCTGCTAGCTGGAGCAAGCGTCCTGTTACTTCCATCAGAGGTCAGGAACGAGTACCATCCTGTGGTTGATATAAGCCACTGTGACCTGATTGTCAGAGAGTACTGGCACATGGTGACCCTGTAGATTCATAAGGAGCCTCTTAGCCGCCTGTTCTACTGCCGTTAACTCCTTCAGATTAGAAAACATTTCTATCTGATGATGTTCCCATAAGCCCTGAACCATAATCTCCCCCATATGCGCCCCCAACCAGAAGGGCTTGCATCTGTGGTGACTATTCAGGTTGTCTAATATTCCCAGGGAACCCCCCTTGATAAATTTCTCTCATCCAGCCTCCAATCCAGAGATTTTATAGTGGTCCGGGATAAAGTCCGCTGGCTTTCTAGGCATCCCCCGAAAACCTTCTCATGCGACAAAACATCGCCCTGCAACGTTCTTGTGTGAAACTGCGCCCACTGAACCGCGGGGATGCAGGACGAGAGGGAACCCAAGAGAGACATGGCTTTCCTGAGAAACATGGTGGAGTTGTTAGAGGCATTTAGGACTTGATAGCCCAGACGAATCAACTTTTCGGGTGGTAGATGACAGTTCTGATTCTGCGAGTCTAAAATTAAACTTAAAAACTGCTGAACTCTCATGGGCTGCAATCGGGATTTCTCGACATTTATCAGCCACCCCAATCATTCCAGGGCAGACACTGCTGTTTGCAACTGCTCTAGACAATGCTCTGCTGTTTTGCCTATGAAAAGGAAGTCTTCAAGGTAGGGGACTATAAGCATATTAGATTCGCGTAGGTGACACATAACTTCCACTATGACCTTAGTGAATACCCGTGGGGCAACCGCAAGGCCAAAGGGAAGGGCATTATATTGAAAATGACGAACTGATCTTCCTAACTGGACTGCCACTCTGAGGAAACGCTGATGGGTTACATAAATAGGTACATGGTAATAAGCGTCTTTTAAATCTAACACTACCATGAAGCAGTTTTCAAACAATAGCTTTATTACGGAGTTGATCGTTTCCATTTTAAACGGGTGAATTATGAGAAACTTATTGAGGGCTTTTAAATTGATTATCGTCCTATACAAACCATCAGGCTTACGGACTAAAAACAGAGTGGACTAAAAACCTCTACCCCTCTCTGCCTCCGGTACCTCCACCAGGATTCTTATAATGCAAAGCTCCTGTATCTCCAATTCTAGAGCAGCCTGCTCTGACAAGGTTGAGGTGGGTAATCCTAAAATTATCCTGAGGTATGGAGGAAAACTCTAAACGCAGCCCTGCAGCTATCAGATTCAGAATCCATCTACTCGAGATCTGTGACCAGGCTGGGTTGAAGGCTGTCCGCCTACCTCCTACCGGTATTGCTAGTCATTGGGAGGGTTTTTTGGCTTCCCAAGATGTACCCCCAAATAAGAACCCTGTACCTTTTCTCCTTCTTTCATCCCATTTAACTTGCTCCCTGGATGACCTTTTATGGCCAAGCCTTTTCCTGCTGAAAGGCCTTCTGTATGAAGGGGTCGATAGACTGGGAAACTTCTTCTTCTCATCCCCTGCCTTTTCTAAAAGTTCATCCAGGACTGGGACCAAAAGGTACTCGGCGTCACATGGGATGGAGCAGAGATGGGATCTGGCCTGAATATCTCCCGGCCAACACTTTAGCCACAGCGCCCTTCGTGCCGCATTAGATAGTCCTGTGGCCCTGGCCGCCATCCTCACTGAATCTGCTGAAGCGTCAGCCAAGAAAGCTGCCGCGTTCTGAATCATTGGCAAAGTTCTCAAGAAAGACTCCCTAGGGGCCCCTTCTCCTAACTGGGATTCCAATTGATCCAGCCAGACCATCATAAATCTGGCTATGCAAGTAGCAGCTACCGCTGGTCTCAGAGCACCGGCTGACATCTCTCATGACCCTTTAAGGAAGGAATCCACTTTCTTGTCCAGCGGATCCTTCAAGGTACCCATGTCATCAAAGAGGATGGAGATTTTTTGGAGGCCTTAGCTACCGCTGTGTCGAGCTTCGGGACCTTATCCCATTTATCCACTAAGGGATCCTCAAAGGGATATTTTTGCTTGAATGCAAGGAACCTCTTTATTCCGGCTTCTTCCACTCCCTGTCTATCAGGCTTTGAATTCTGCTATTCAGTGGAAAAGACCTATGCTTTCTTGGATCTAAACCACCAAATATCAAATCCTGCACTGAATGCTCCGGCCTCGCATCCTCTATCCCCATGGTAGACCTCACAGTCTTAACTAGTTTGTCCATCTGGTCTCGGGAGAAACAAAACCAGGTAGCGTCCTTTTCTGAAGAAGAACAAGAAGAAGGGGAAGAGGGCCCAGAGGAATCATCATCCCTCTTAGGGATGGCCGAAGAATCTGAGTCTGAAAACGTTGGTATAGTCCCACTCTTCCGTTTAGAAGACTCCCCCTGAGATAGGGACTTTAGGGAATTCTTCTCCTCAGCTCTAAGTATTTCCCTCAGGCTTGCGGTAAAATCCTGAGTCTCTTCCGCTATCTAGAAAAAAAGGGGGGGTTACTACATTGGCCTGAGCTAAGAACCACTGGCCCCCTTTTCCTTTTAATGCCCTACCGTCTGTCGCATACATGGCTGGCATAATTTTTTAGGGTAAGCGTCTGGCAGAGGGCAAAACAGAGGGCACATTCCCTGTGCTTCGCTTTCCCAGAACACTTCCTCCCCTGGTAATAGAAAAAAGAAGGGGGAACACTGCATCACTGGGTGTTTTACAATGAAGATCTCTTACCCAGTCCACAGCAATAGTAGGTACCGGATCACGGGAGGGGCAAGGTGATGCTGCCGAATCCTTCACACTATAGGAACTCTTGCAGTCGGATTAGCTACCCGTCCGGCTCCGGGTCTTCAGTTTGGGTTTCACCCGCGGTCTGAGAGAGGTACGCTCCTGCTCCTTCTGGTCCTCCTGCTGCTCCATGGGAGCTTCTGAGACATCCATTTCATGCAATGGATCAGAAGCGCTCCCTGCAGCTTCTCAGGCCATTATATATCAGCGTTCCCCAAATATCCGGGTCAGCAGGTAGCAGCCAGGGGTCCACCACCCTCCCCCTGAGGCCCACAACGCCCCCATCCCCGTGTCCCACCTTGCCCCCGGTCCCAGCCCCCACATCCGGCGGCCGCGCAGTCACGACAGAGCGGCGCATATGCAAAACAAGCCGTCCGGCATCCGACTTCCGGCCCAGCGCCTGAGGCCCTGTCCCCCTGCCGCATTATCCTGGAACTCGCGGCGAGGCCATAGGGACTCGCGAGAGGGTGATTCAAGCCCCACCCCTCGCTGCGTCACCTCTGGGACCCAAGCAAGCCGCAGAGATGCCGCGGGAGGATGTCCCAGCGACACCACTGCTGGACCCGGCCTGCCCGCCACTGCACCATGCCACGCAGCCCACCCCCTGATACCACGACTGGACCGCAGGATGAAGGGAGCACCAAAAGGAGGGAAGTACCACGGACCCAGGGGGGTGAAATACTTACCTACCTGTGCTGGCTCCTGAGATGGGGATCCTACTGGATACCGCTCCACCTGCTCCGCACACTGTTGTGGAGTCCTACCTGGACTCATCATGGCGCTTCCAGGGGCTCTGCACAGGTCAAGGTAGGAGATCCCCCCGCTACTTGGGTTGACCGGCCGGCCTGGGATCCTCTGAAGAGCTTCATCTGTAGGGATCCAGTCCTCTAGGAACAGGAAACCAACTGATGCGTGGGAGAAGTGCCACCCTTTTTGAATCTGTAGGCTTCCTGTTTCTAAAGGGCGGATCCCCTCTCATGGACGTTCGAATAAATAATAAAATTTAAAAAATGTATTTATTTCCATTTTCCCATTAGGGTTAGGGTTAGGGTTGGGGCTAAAGTTAGGGTTAGGGTTGGGCCTAAAGTTAGGATTAGGGTTAGGGTTGGGATTAGGGTTAGGGGTGTGTTAGGGTTAGATTTGGGGGTTTCCACTGTTTAGGCACATCAGGGGCTATCCAAACGTGACATGACGTTTGATCTCAATTCCAGCCAATTCTGCATTGAAAAAGTCAAACGGTGCTCCTTCTCTTCTGAGCTCTGCCATGCGCTCAAACAGTATTTTACCCCCACATATGGGGTATCAGCGTACTCAGGACAAATTGCACAATAACTCTTGGGGTCCAATTTCTTCTGTTACCCTTGGGAAAATAAAAAATTGGAGGCAAAAATATAATTTTTGTGGAAAAAAATATGATTTTTTATTTTTATGGCTCTACATTATAAACATCTGTGAAGCACTTGGGGGTTCAAAGTTCTCACCACACATCTAGATAAGTTCCCTTGGGGGTCAAGATTCCAAAATGGGGTCACTTGAAGGGGTTCCATTGATTAGGCACATCAGGGGCTCTCCAAATGCGACATGACGCCCTCAGACTATTACATCAAAGTCTGCAATGCAAAACGTCACTACTTTTCTTCCGAGCCCCGACGTGTGCCCACACAGTAGTTTTGTCCCACATATAGGGTATCAGCATACTCAGGACAAATTGTTCAACAACTTTTGGGGTCCAATTTCTCCTGTTACCCTTGGGAAAATAAAAAACTTGGGACCAAATGATCATGTTTGTGGAAAAAATAAGATTTTTTTAATTTCACTCCGGGCGTTATAAACTTCTGTGAAGCACTTGGGGGATCAAAGTGCTCACCACACATCTAGATAAGTTCCTTTGGGGGTCTAGTTTCCAAAATAGGGTCAATTGTGTGGGTTTCCACTGTTTAGGCAGATCAGGGGCTCTCCAAACGCAACATGACACCTGCAGACCATTCCATCAAAGTCTACATTACAAAACGTCACTACTTCGATTCCAAGCCCTGACATGTGCCCATACTGTAGTTTTCTCCCACATATGGGGCATCAAAGTACTCAGGACAAATTGAACAACAACTTTTGGGGTCCAATTTCTCCTGTTACCCTTGGAAAATAAAAAATTGCCTAAAAGATCATTTTTGTGGAAAAAAATAGGATTTTTTATTTTCATGCGCGGGCATTATAAACTTGTGTGAAACACTTGGGGGTTCAAAGTGCTCACTACAGATCTAGATAAGTTCCTTAGGGGTCTAGTTTCCAAAATGGGGTCACTTGTGGGGAGTTTCCACTGTTTAGGCAGATCAGGGGCTCTCCAAACGCAACATGACACCTGCAGACCATTCCATCAAAGTCTACATTACAAAACGTCACTACTTCGATTCCAAGCCCTGACATGTGCCCATACTGTAGTTTTCTCCCACATATGGGGCATCAAAGTACTCAGGACAAATTGAACAACAACTTTTGGGGTCCAATTTCTCCTGTTACCCTTGGAAAATAAAAAATTGCCTTAAAGATCATTTTTGTGGAAAAAAATAGGATTTTTTATTTTCATGCGCGGGCATTATAAACTTGTGTGAAACACTTGGGGGTTCAAAGTGCTCACCACAGATCTAGATAAGTTCCATAGGGGGTCTAGTTTCCAAAATAGGGTCACTTGTCGGGGGTTTCCACTGCTTAGGCACATCAGGGGCTCTGCAAACTGAACATGACACCCATCAAAGTCTGCATTCTAAAACATCATTACTTCCTTTCCAAGCCCTGCCGAGCTTCCAAACAGTATTTCCCCCTACATATTGGGGTATCAGCGTACTCAGAACAAATTGGACAATAACTTTTGGGGTCCAATTTCCTTGGGAAAAATAAAAAATTGGGGACTAAAAAATCATTTTTGTAGAATTTTTTTTTTCACACCCAGGCATTATAAACTTTAGTGAAACAATTGGTGGTTGAACGTGCTCACAACAGATCTAGATATGTTCCTTAGGGGATCTAGTTTCCAAAATGGTGTCACTTGGGGGTTTCCACTGTTTAGGCACATCAGGGGCTCTCCAAACGCGACATAGCATCCAGCCAATTCTGCTTTGAAAAAGTCAAACGGTACTCCTTCCTCTCCGAGCTCTCCCAAAAAGTGGTTTACCCCCAAATATTGGGTATCAGCGTACTCAGGACAAATTGCACAATAACTTTTGAGGTCTTGTTACCCTGGGGAAAATAAAAATTGGGGTGAAAAGATCATTTTTGTAGAAAAAATATGATATTTTTAATTTTATGGCTCTACGTTATAAACTTGTGTGAAGCGCTTGGGGGTTCAAATTGCTCACCACAGATCTAGATAAGTTCCTTAGGGGGTCTAGATTCTAAAATGGGGTCACTTGTCAGGGGTTTCCACTGTTTAGGCACATCAGGGGCTATCCAAAATGCGACATGGAGTCCAATCTCAATTACAGTCAATTTTGGTTTGAAAAAGTCAAATGGCGCTCCTTCCCTTCCGAGCTCTGCCGTGCACCCAAACAGTGGTTCCCCCCACATATGGGGTATCAGCGTACTCAGGACAAATTGCACAACAACTTTTGTGGTCCAATTTCTCCTGTTACTCTTGGAAAAATAAAAATTTGGTGACTTAAATATCATTTTTGTGGGAAAAAAATAGGATTTTTATTTTCATGCCTGGGCATTATAAACTTGTGTGAAGCACTTGGGGGTTCAAAGTGCTCACCACAGATCTAGATAAGTTCCTTAGGGGTCTAGTTTCCAAAATGGGGTCACTTGTGGGGAGTTTCCACTGTTTAGGCACATCAGGGGCTCTGCAAACTCAACATGAAAAATAGCCTCACCAAACCTCCTTGTCTTGACCTTTGAATTGATAGTTAGATACTCACAATAAAATGGGAACCCTTGACGTTGGGTTCGCGAGCTTATCTGTTTTGGTAAAACTGGTAACCAATACCTCATTTGGTGCATTTATCATATGCATAATTTTTGCACTTTTTATCATTTTTTGCAGGATGCAGCTAGGCTCCTTTTTGTTGGCTTGTTTTTCTGTGTTATGCATATATAGTGCTGAACAGCCCGCCTTCCATTATAGGCGTTATAAATAGGCTGCTATCTAAATACAATGCATTGCATTTTACTGTGTGACTTATGTCCTAAGCAAGCCTAACTGTGTGCTTTTGTCCACTAGACAGTTAACACCTTCATCATCACTATTTCTGTGATAGTGTGGCTGTTCTCATCAGTGGAAGGCACCTGTGTTGCTCCAGCCTTTATCTATGGGAGCCTGCTGCATCCTGCCAGTGCTTTGGTCAATTAACAAGATTTGGTAAGACTATTTTTCATGTTGTGTTTTTGCTAAAAATTTTCAGGATTTTTAAGTCCATTTTTATCCTTGTCTTGAGCTTTGCTCTGCAAACTGAACATGACACCCATCAAAGTCTGCATTCCAAAACGTCATTATTTCCTTTCCGAGCCCTGCCTTGCACCCAAACAGTTCTCCCCCCTACATATGGGGTATCAGCGTACTCGGGACAAATTGGACAACAACTTTTGGGGTCCAGTTTTCATGGGAAAAAATCAAAATTGGGGACTAAAAATCATTTTTGTGGAAATTTTTTTTCCACAACTAGGCATTATAAAGTTTAGTGAAACACTTTGGGGTTCAAAGTGCTCATAACAAATCTAGATAAGTTCATTAGGGTGTCTAGTTTCCAAAATGGTGTCACTTGTGGGGGTTTCCTCTGTTTAGGCACATCAGGGGCTCTCCAAACGCGACATGGCGTCCAATCTCAATTCCAGACAATTTTGGTTTGAAAAAGTCAAACGACGCTCCTTCCCTTCCGAGCCCTGCCGTGCACCCAGACAGTGGGTTTACCCCACATATGGGGTATCGGCGTACTCAGGAGAAATTGCACAACAACTTTATCTGTCCATTTTCTCCTTTTACCTTTGTAAAAGGAAAAACATTTTTTGTAAAAGATCATTTTTGTGACTGAAAAGTTAAATGTTCATTTTTTCCTTCCAAGTTGCTTCAACTCCTGTGAAGCACCTGAAGGGTTAATAAACTTCTTGAATGTGGTTTTGAGTGCCTTGAGGGGTGCAGTTTTTAGAATGGTGTCACTTTTGGGTATTTTCAGCCATATAGACCCCTCAAAGTGACTTCAAATGTGAGGTGGTCCTTAAAAAAATGATTTTGTACAATTTGTTGTAAAAATGAGAAATCGCTGGTCAACTTTTAACCCTTTTAACTTCGTAACAAAAAAAAATTTGGTTCCAAAATTGTGCTGATGTAAAGTGGACATGTGGAAAATGTTATTTTGTAACTATTTTGTGTGACATATTTCTCTGTTTTAAGGGAATAAAAATTCAAAGTTTGAAAATTGCTAAATTTTCCAAATTTTTGCCATGTTTCCATTTTTTCATAAATAAACGCAAGTTATATCGAAGAAATTTTACACTATCATGAAGTACAGTATGTCACGAGAAAACTTTCTCAGAATAGCAAAGATCCATTGAAACGTTACAGAGTTATAGCCCCATAAAGAGACAGTGGTCAGTATTGTAAAAATTGGACCTGTTGTGAATGGACTTGAAATGAGTTCTGAGCAGAGGCTCCCTCTGGTGGTTACAAGCGGTACTGGACTGTCCAGTGAAGATTGTGAGGAGTGGGAATCAGGTGTTACTGACTGGTCTTATATAAGGGAGTCGCCTTCCCATCAGGGTTGCCGGTGATCAATTGTTCTGGTCTCAATCCTTGAGTCCTGTTTCCTTTGTAGCCTGCTGTGTCGTGTCTGCATCTCCTGCTAACAGATAAGACATTTTCTTCTTTTTGTTTTTGTGCTTGATTTTTGCATTTTGTCCTGCACTTCTCTGGGGGCCTTCAGGGTCCCCTCCGGGGGCTTTTGCCCTCTCAGTTTAGTTCAGCCACTGATGTTTGTACTTTTGCTTTTTCCAGTTTTTTCAGTGGCTGCTGTTTTGATTTTGTTACACCAGAGAACTAATTTAGGTGGTACAGGTCGTGTGATCTCAGGTGATTTTGAAATTAGTAGAGTTGGTGCTTTTCAGGGTTTTTTGGGATTGCAGTGAGTGCCCTTCCTATCCTTTTCTATTTAGGTAGTTTGGGCCCCAACGTTTGCTCATACTATTTTCTGTCTGTGTCAGTATTTCATCTTGTCTAACCGCCATTACATGTTTGGGGGCTTTCTATGTTCTTTGGAGATCTGCTCCTGGGCAGATAGCTTTCCTCTTTCTATCTTTAGGTGTAGTTAGTTTCTCAGGCTGTGACGAGGCGTCTAGGACCAACGTAGGAACGCTCCACGGCTGCCTCTAGTTGTGGTGGTTAGTCAGGGTACTGCAATCTCATAGATTCCAATGCTCTGGTGTATTGCCTTTTTCGCCTGCACTCCTCAGCTACCGAAACATAACAGTATCACCGGCCTAAAAATTGAAAATTGTATGGTACTCACAGAAGGGAAAAAATATTGTGAAAGAAAAAAGGTTGTCAGAGTTGTCAGAGATATTTTTCTGTTTGTTGCATTTTTTTTTTCCCTCTGTATCTCTGGGTGCTGGGGATGATTTTTTTTTCTCTCAATGGAGTTTGCACAGTTGTCTGGCCGTGTGGATCAGCTTGCCACTGAGGTTCGGAGTATTGCTGCCTATCTTGCTAGGTTGCCTGTTGTGGAACCTAGGATTCCCATGCCAGATTTGTTTTTAGGGGATCGAGCTAAGTTTCAGAATTTCAAAAATAATTGTAAATTGTTTTTTGCCTTAAAATCTAAGTCCTCAAGGAACGCAGCGCAGCAGGTTCAAATTGTCATCTCTCTCCTGCGCGGCGATCCTCAGGATTGGGCTTTTTCCCTGACACCTGGGGATCCTGTTTTGAGTGATGTTGATGCATTTTTTCAGGCTTTGGGGTTATTGTACGATGAGCCTAATGTCACTGATCAAGCTGAAAAAGCCTTGTTGGCATTAAATCAGGGTCTTGATGACGCTGAGTTATACTGTCAGAGATTCCGTAGGTGGGCAGTCCTGACCAAGTGGAATGACGACGCTTTGGCGGCCCATTTTCGGAAGGGTCTGTCAGATAATGTAAAGGATGTTATGGTGGGATTCTCTGTCCCCTCTGGTCTCAATGATTCTATGTCATTAGCGATTCAAATTGACAGACGTTTGCGTGAGCGGAGAAGTATGCGTGGAATGGTGTTGCCTTGTGAACCTGCTTCTGAACCCATGCAGTGTCATAGAGTGGTGTCTGGGGCACAGCGTCATGAGTTTCGAAAGCGCAATGGGTTATGTTTCTACTGTGGTGATGCCTCTCATGCTATTTCAGTCTGCCCTAAGCGGGGAAGACGTTTTGCACGCTCAGTTGTCTTGGGTAGTGTTCAGACTAAGTTTTTATTAACTGTCACTCTGATATGCTCTCTGTCCTCATTTTCTGCTCAGGCTTTCGTTGATTCTGGAGCAGCTATTAACCTGATGGATTATGATTTTGCAAAACGTTGTGGGTTTCCCTTGATACCCCTACAGAAGTCTGTTCCCTACTGGGGATCGATTCTACCCCTTTGGCTGAGAATAAACCTCAGTTCTCTACTCAGGTGATAATGAGGGTTGAACCTGATCATCAGGAGTGCTGTAAATTTTTGGTTCTGTATAATCTGCATGATATTATCGTACTGGGCTTCCCTTGGTTGCAGTCTCATAATCCTGTTTTGGATTGGAAATCTGTGTCTGTAACCAGTTGGGGCTGCCAATGTGTTAATACCAACACTCCTGTTTTTTCTGCCTCCCCCCAGGCTCTGGATGTTCCTGACTTTTTGATTGATTTTTCTGATGTGTTTAGCGAAAGTAAATCTGCATCCTTGCTCCCCATAGGAGCTATGACTGCGCTATTGAATTAGTGCCTGGTAGTAAATTCCCTAAAGGTCGCCTTTTTAACTTGTCTGTACCTGAACATGACGCTATGCGGTCTTATATCAAGGAATCATTGGAGAAGGGTCATATCAGACCATCCTCTTCACCCTTAGGTGCCGGTTTTTTCTTTGTGGCCAAAAAGGATGGTTCATTAAGGCCGTGTATTGATTATCGTCTTTTGAACAATATTACTGTAAAATATCAATACCCGTTACCTTTGATTTCTGACCTGTTTTCCAGGGTGAAAAACGCTACTTGGTTTACCAAGCTTGACCTCAGGGGGGCATATAACCTTATTCGCATTAAGCACGGGGATGAATGGAAGACGGCATTCAATACCCCTGAGGGGCATTTTGAGTACCTTGTGATGCCCTTTGGGCTCACTAATGCTCCTTCTGTCTTCCAGTCTTTCATGAATGACATTTTCAGGGATTTTGTGGATAAATTTCTGATTGTTTATTTGGATGATATCTTGATTTTTTCTAATGACTGGGACTCTCATGTGAAACATGTTCGAACTGTATTCCAGATTTTGAGAGAGAATGCTCTGTATGTGAAGGGATCAAAGTGTCTTTTTGGCGTACAGAGGATCTCATTTCTGGGATTCATTTTGTCCCCATCTGTTATTGAAATGGACCCGGTCAAGGTTCAGGCCATCTGTGATTGGGTCCAACCTACTTCATTAAATGCTCTTCAAAGATTTTTGGGTTTTGCCAATTTTTATCGTAAATTTATTGGTAATTTCTCGGTTATTGTTAAACCATTGACTGATTTGACCAGAAAGGGTTCTGATGTGGTGAATTGGCCTCCTGAGGCAGTCTCTGCATTTCAGGAACTTAAGCAGAGATTCACTTCTGCTCCTGTTCTACGGCAGCCTGATGTTTCTCTGCCATTTCAGGTGGAGGTTGATGCCTCTGAAATTGGGGCAGGTGCCGTTTTGTCTCAAAAAGATCCAGAGACCTCTAAAAGTAACCCTTGTGCCTTTTTCTCTCGAAAATTTTCTCCTACTGAATGTAATTATGACGTGGGTAATCGGGAGTTACTGGCCATGAAGTGGGCTTTTGAAGAGTGGAGACATTGGCTGGAGGGAGCCAAACATCAGGTGGTGGTCCTTACTGACCATAAGAATCTGGTTTATCTGGAATCTGCCAAGCGACTCAATCCTAGACAGGCCAGGTGGGCCTTGTTTTTCACACGTTTTAATTTTGTGGTTTCCTTTCTTCCTGGCACTAAGAATGTTAAGGCGGATGCCCTCTCGAGGAGTTTCCTTGTGGACTCTCCTGAGTTATCTGATCCTTCTGTTATTTTGAAAGAGGGTGTAGTTCTTTCCGCCATCTCACCCAATTTGAGACTTGCTCTGGAGGGGTGTCAGGAGGATAGGCCCGAGCGCTGCCCTGTTGGAAAATTGTTTGTCCCGGACCAGTGGAAAAAGAGTGTGATGTCTGAGATTCATTGTTCCGCGTTGGCTGGGCATCCCGGAATTTTTGGTACCAGAGACTTGGTTAGTCGGTCCTTTTGTGTGGCCTACCTTGTCTCGTGATGTCAGGGAATTTGTGCAGTCCTGCGGGACTTGCTCTCGCTCCAAGCCTTGCTCTCGCTCTAGTGGTTTGTTGATGCCATTGCCTGTGCCCAAGAGACCATGGACCCATATCTCTATGGATTTCATTTCCGACCTCCCTGTTTCTCAGAGAATGACCGTCATTTGGGTGATTTGTGATAGGTTTTCCAAGATGATACATCTTGTGCCATTACCTAAGTTGCCTTCCTCCTCTGAATTGGTGCCTTTGTTCCTTCAGCACGTGGTTCGTTTACACGGCATTCCTGAGAACATTGTGTCTGACAGAGGAGTCCAGTTTGTTTCCAGATTTTGGAGGACCTTTTGTTCTAAACTTGGTGTTCAATTGTCTTTCTCCTCGGCGTTTCATCCTCAGACCAATGGTCAAACTGAGAGAACAAACCAGACATTGGAGACTTATCTAAGATGCTTTGTGTCTGCTGATCAGGATGACTGGGTCTCTTTTTTGCCTTTGGCTGAGTTTGCTCTTAATAATAGGGCTAGCTCTGCCACTTTGATGTCTCCATTTTTCTGTAATTCTGGGTTTCACCCTCGATTTTCTTCAGGACAGACGGAGGCTTCTGTCTGTCCAGGTGTTGACTCTGTTGTGGAGCGTATGCAACAGATTTGGGACCAGGTAGTGGAGAGGTTGTCCCTCTCTCAGGAGAGAGCCCAGCGGTTTGCTAACCGGCATAGGACTGATGGTCCTCGGTTTAAAGTGGGGGACTTGGTCTGGTTGTCCTCAAGAAATATTCCTATGAGAGTGGCATCTCCTAAATTTAAGCCTAGGTTCATTGGACCTTATAAGATCATGGAGATTCGTAATCCTGTTTCTTTTCGTTTGCTTCTTCCAGGGACATTTAAGATCCATAACGTGTTCCACAAGTCCTTGTTGAAGAGGTTTGTTGAGCCAGTGGTTCCTACTGCTTTGCCTCCTGACCCTGTTCTGGTTGAGGGCAATATGGAGTTTGTGGTTGAGAAAATATTGAATTCTCGTTTTTCTAGACGGAAACTCCAGTATTTGGTTAAGTGGAGAGGTTATGGTCAGGAAGACAATTCTTGGGTGTTTGCTTCGGACATCCATGCTAGGAGACTCATCCGTGCGTATCATAGAACTCATCCTGACCGACCTGGTTGCTCAAGTGAGGGTTCGGTGACCCCTCCTCAAGGGGAGGGTACTGTTGTGAATGGACTTGAAATGAGTTCTGAGCAGAGGCTCCCTCTGGTGGTTACAAGCGGTACTGGACTGTCCAGTGAAGATTGTGAGGAGTGGGAATCAGGTGTTACTGACTGGTCTTATATAAGGGAGTCGCCTTCCCATCAGGGTTGCCGGTGATCAATTGTTCTGGTCTCAATCCTTGAGTCCTGTTTCCTTTGTAGCCTGCTGTGTCGTGTCTGCATCTCCTGCTAACAGATAAGACATTTTCTTCTTTTTGTTTTTGTGCTTGATTTTTGCATTTTGTCCTGCACTTCTCTGGGGGCCTTCAGGGTCCCCTCCGGGGGCTTTTGCCCTCTCAGTTTAGTTCAGCCACTGATGTTTGTACTTTTGCTTTTTCCAGTTTTTTCAGTGGCTGCTGTTTTGATTTTGTTACACCAGAGAACTAATTTAGGTGGTACAGGTCGTGTGATCTCAGGTGATTTTGAAATTAGTAGAGTTGGTGCTTTTCAGGGTTTTTTGGGATTGCAGTGAGTGCCCTTCCTATCCTTTTCTATTTAGGTAGTTTGGGCCCCAACGTTTGCTCATACTATTTTCTGTCTGTGTCAGTATTTCATCTTGTCTAACCGCCATTACATGTTTGGGGGCTTTCTATGTTCTTTGGGGATCTGCTCCGGGGCAGGTAGCTTTCCTCTTTCTATTTTTAGGTGTAGTTAGTTTCTCAGGCTGTGACGAGGCGTCTAGGACCAACGTAGGAACGCTCCACGGCTGCCTCTAGTTGTGGTGGTTAGTCAGGGTACTGCAATCTCATAGATTCCAACTTCTCTGGTGTATTGCCTCTTTTGCCTGCACTCCTCAGCTACCAAAACATAACATGGCCCGGTCATTAACGTGCAAACCACCCTTGGGGGTTAAGTGGTTAAAGGCACCTGGAAAATGTCAGCAGGATCCCCAAGACGAGTGGTAGTGGCTACATGTACTGCTAGGATCTTAATGGTAGGGCTAGATCAGCTAGAATCTCAAATAAATGATAAGACTTCTAGAGACAGCATACTAGCCATTATACCTAAAGTGCAAGGAGCAACAGCTTTCTTGTCAGACGCCTTAGCAGACTCGGTCCATTGGGCGGTCAAAGGCCGCAGCCCTCTCTAACACTATCCGAAGGGCATTATGGTTGATGTGCTGGCCGGGGGACATCAAGGCCAGATCAAAGCTGTGTGACATACCATGTGAGGGGGAATACCTGTTTGGACCGGCTTTGGACAAACTTTTAGAGAAGGCAGATGATGACAAGAAGAGATTCCTTAGCCTGTCGGTCCCATCCTACAGACGTTCCTTCGGTGAAAGAACATTCTATCTTGGATAGCCCTCCAAAGACTGGATCAAGTGAGATGAGAGGAGGAGGAAAGGTAGGGGTTTCATGTTTGGAACCTCCTCCCAAGACCACAAAAAAATCCCAATGATTTCCAGCTAAGGAGGGCCTTCTTACCTGCCTGGAAAGAGATATTAACATGTGACTGGATAAATAGCCTAATAAGATATGGGCTAAGGATGGAGTTTCTTTCAATTCCACGGGACAGATTCATGGTAACCCTCTCTCGATCCTCCACAGTGGAACAACAGGCCCTGCAAGCAGAGGTCCTAGAGCTGTTGCAGAAGGCAGACCAGGTGGAGGTTCCCTTATCAGAAAGGGGCAGAGGATATTATTCCCCTCTCTTTCTGATTAAAACAAATCAGACGTTTCCCGTAGGACCATAATAGATCTAAAAGGTCCGAACAAGTTCCTAAAAGTATGCTCTTTTAAGATGGAATCCATAAGATCTTTAAAAATTGTTTCATGGCAATATTAGATCTGAAGGAATCTTACTACTATGTGCCTATACATGCAGATTATCAGCAGTTCCTCAGAGTTGCAGTAGTCCTGACGGTTAGAATTAGACACTTTCAATTTAGAGTCCTCCCATTTTGCCTCACTATTGCCCCTTGGGTCTTTTCCAAAGTGGTCACAAAGTAATTGCCCATCTATGGGAAAAAGATGTCATAATTGTTCCCTATATGGATGATTTTCTAGTAGTGGGCAATTCGACTCAACAATGCACGACACAGGTGGAAGGGGTATTATCCTCTTTTTAGCAATTGGGGTGGCTACTAAACCTTAGAAAGTCACGTTTAGAGTCTCTTAGGGTACAGGAAATTCTGGGGGTTTTGCTGGATTCTGAAGTAAGTGTCGCCTACCAAAGATTAAAATAGAGGGCATCCAACACCAGGTGTTGAGAGCATTGGAGTGTCCCTCGATGTCCATTAGAAGTGCTATGTCCCTTTTAAGTTCACTGACATCTTGTATTCCAGCAGTTCTGTGGGCCTAATTCCATACTACAGTAGAGCCTTGCAATGGGTTGTTTTGCATAACAACACTTCCCTTAGGGGGAACCGAGAAGGAAAGATACCGTATTTTTCGGACTATAAGACGCACCGGACCATTAGACGCACCCCAAATTTTGGGGTGAAAATAGCAGAAAAAAAGATTTTTACAATATGGGGGTCCGTCTTATTGTCCGAATTTTAAGGTACCTGTGGGCCGGCGGTGATACAGCAGGGGTTGCGGCAGTGGTGTGGCAGAGGTGCGGTGATGCTGATACTGTACTCACCTTCCTCAGGTGAGGTGACGCTGCGGCACGGAGAGCAGAGCCGGGTTTGTGGCTGTGGTGTGGCGGTGGCAGAGGTGCGGCGGTGGCAGAGATGCGGTGGTGGCAGAGGCGCGGTGGGCGGCGTGCACCTGAGCAGGGTCCCTTCCTCAGGTGTGGTGACCCCGCGGCACGGAGAGCAGAGCCGGGTTTGTGGCAGAGGTGCGGCGGTGGCAGAGATGCGGCGGTGGCAGAGGCGCGATGGGCGGCGTGCACCTGAGCAGGATCCCTTCCTTAGGTGGTGAGGTGACGCCACGGCACGGAGAGCAGACAGGACAGCAGAGCCGGGTTTGTCGGTGGTGGCGGCCATCTTCCTGAGGCGGCGCATGCACAGAGTACTCTGCTTCCTGGGGCTTCAGGAAAATGGCCGCCGCGATCTCTATCTGCGCATGCGCGGCCTACCGTGGCCATTTTCCTGAAGCCACAGGAAGCAGAGTACTGTATCTGCGCATGCGCCACCTCAGGAAGGTGGCCGCCACCACCGACAAACCCGGCTCTGCTGTCCTGTCTGCTCTCGGTGTCGCGGCGTCACCTCACCACCTGAGGAAGGGACCCTGCTCAGGTGCACGCCGCCCACCGTGCCTCTGCCACGCCGCATCCCTGCCACCGCCACACCGCTGCCGCAACCCCCCGGTAAGCTGCGGTCGGGCTATAAGACGCACCCCCCATTTTCCTCACAATTTTTTTGGGGGAAAAGTGCATCTTATAGCCCGAAAAATACGGTATCTATATCCCCATCTTCAATGCAATCCCTTCCTTGGTGGCTGGATCTTAATAATCTGTTCAGGAGGTTCCCTGGGTAATTGAAGTATCTTGGATGGTCATCATGGATGCAAGCCCCAAGAGTTGGGGGGGTCCATCTTGGCAGATGGTTTCTGTGCCCTGATTAGCTGCCGGAATGTACACACATTAAGTTATTAAAAAAAATACACTCCACAGATCCTATGACCTAGACACATCCCCTCCCCTCATAAAACACTTCCTCCTACTCATCATACAGCACCGCTATTCTAGACAAAGAAAAACAAAAGCAATAGTGGAAAAGCTATCATTTACAGGACTGTGACTGAATTTTGCTGACTTCGAGGAAAAATACTCATTAAGCCGAACATGAATCCGAATGTGCTACGTTTGTGGCGAATTTGATATTGGCAAACTTTTTACGAACAAGTTCTTTCATCTGAATTCAGCGCATTTTACATTTTTATGTCACCTTTTCTTGCACTTTATATACAATAAAGATAGTTTCTTGCCATCTGTCTCCTTTATATGCCTTCAATTGCCAATATTATTGGGCTCTTTGGTGCCAATAATATGCCCTTTTCTTTGTTTACAGTTGCTATCTTTGGTATTTGGCACATTGGTCCATCTACTTATTGGATATTATTATTGCAATTCTGCTTCAACTGTTTTATATAAAATCCATGGATCCATGCTGACGCCTCAGAATGCACTAATGTGCTGAAGATAATGAATGTGTTATGAACATGTTCACCCTCACACCAGGGAAACGAGTCACCTACCCCCAAATGGTCCCTGTACAGAATAAAAAGACCTAGCCACACAACTTAAAAAAACACCTTAGGTCTGGCTCCCTAAAAGGCAGTCGAGAAGTTTCTCGTACCTCCTAAGTAGAGTTGAGCAAAACAGGTCGGTCAGATTAAAAAAACACCGACTTTCGCCAAAGTTGGGTTTCGCCGAGCAAAACCCGACCACAGCGTGAGGTCGGCCATGCGTTCGGCAACCCGAGCGCCAAAGTCGGTTTTCCCATAATGCTTGCAGGCGTCTTTTCTCGACCAATGAGCAAGGACGCATGTAAACAATGGTGCAGCGGTCTCAAGGGGCGCCAAAGGAATAATGGACAATTTAATAAAAGTTAGCCAAACTTTATTCTTCCTCCAATACCAGTGGAATAAAGTTTGGCTAACATTTATTAAATTGTCCATTATTCCTTTGGCGCCCCTTGAGACCGCTGCACCATTGTTTACATGCGAAAAGTCTCCATATGGAGTTAAGAGCGGCAGGAGCAGCCTGGTTTATTTGGATGTATCGAGGACCTCTGGTTTACAGCCACCGGTTAAATAACTGAGGACCTAAGGTGACGTGTCATCCGGTCGAGCGGGATTGTGTGACCATCAGAGGAACACGGAGGCTTGATGCAAACACCGATGGGACGACATCACAAATAGAGAGAGGTGACCTGGAGCATCATTAATCACACTCTTAATCTTGGTTGTGTACATGCACACAACCATTACAGGTAAGTGCATTGGCACTATTTTTAAAAATATTAGCCCTGTGAGTCTACACATGCGCCCTTTTTCTTTTCTTGTTTTAAATGAGCAAGGATGCACACTGTGGGCAATGGGATGACATGCGCAGTCGGCCACCACCATCTTAGAGAAGGGCATTGCAGTGATTGGCTTGCTTTGTGTGGCGTCACAGTGCCTATAAAAGCTCTCACCGCCGACCGCCATTTTACTTCTGACGATCTTAGCGTAGGGAGAGGTTTCTGCCGCTGTTTCTCAGTAGGGAGAGCGTTAGGCAGGAGAAAAAAAAACATATTCTGTGCTTGTGCTGATAGCGATTAGCTGTACAGTTAGTGTGCAGTGACAGGGGAGGATTTTGTTGTGTGCAGCAGCGCTGGTTATTAGGCTGCCTGCCAGTGGCAGGGGAGGAATTTCTTGTGTGCAGCAGCAGAGCTGATTATTAGGCACAGTTACCCAGTGTTAATTTTTCCCCACAACTTATAGAGCTGTACGCTCCTCACACATTACCGTGTACCGGCTGGTATCACGGACAAATACATAGTGACTATCTGTGTGTGACTCCGGAAATATATACAGAGATTTAAATTTTCCCCAAAACCATATACAGCTGGCATCTTCTGATACAGTACCATTTTTCTGCCTTCTGTATTACGGTCAAATCCATACTGAGAGAGCGTCTGTGTGTGACTCCGGAAATATATACGGAGATTTAAAATTACCCCAACGCTGTATACAGCTGTACGCTACTGATACAGTACACTTTTTATGCTTTTCATATTCTGGTCTAATCCATACTGAGCCTGTGAGCGTCTGTGTGTTACTCCTGATATATATATAAGGAGATTTAAAATTGCCCCAACACTGTTTACAGCTGTACGCTTCTGATACAGTACACTTTTTCTGCTTTTCATATTCTGGTCTACTCCATACTGAGCCTGTGAGCATCTGTGTGTTACTCCTGAAATATACGGAGATTTAAAATTACCCCAACACTGTATACAGCTGTACTCTACTGATACAGTACACTTTTTCTGCTTTTCTTATTCTGGTCTACTCCATACTGAGCCTGTGAGCGTCTGTGTGTTACTCCTGAAATATATACGGATATTTACAATTACCCCTAGACTGTATACAGCTGTACTCTACTGATACAGTACACTTTTTCTGCTTTTCATATTCTGGTCTACTCCATATTGAGCCTGTGAGCGTCTGTGTGTTACTCCTGAAATATATACGGAGATTTAAAATTACCCCAACACTGTATACAGCTGTACGCTACTGATACAGTACACTCTTTCTGCTTTTATATTCTGGTGTAATCCATACTGAGCCTGTGAGAGTCTGTGTCTGACTCTGGAAATATATACGGAGATTTAAAATTACCCCAGCAATGTATACAGCTGTACGCTTCTGATACATTACCCTTTTTCTACTTTTTATATTCTGGTCTAATCCATACTGAGCCTGTGAAAGTCTGTGTCTGTTGCTCCGCAAATATATACGGAGATTAAAATTTTTCACCTACACTGTATACAGCTGTACAATTCTGATACATTACCATATATCTGCTGGTATTTTGGGTACATTTTCACAAACATGAGGAAGTATGGTGGAAGAGTCCGTGGACGTGGGCGTGGTGGGCCAGCTGGTACTGATGGTGATGGTGTTGCATCTGCTGGTAGTGCCAAAAGCACAATAGCAACTAAGGCAGAGGTGTTGAGCCTGCATCATCATCTGACTCCAGAAGGCCTGGAAGGCTCCCTTTTCTGGGAGTAGGTAAACCGCTTTTAAAGCCGGAACATCAGGAACAGGTTTTGTGTTACATTGCCAAAACAGTCTCCAGCTCTATCACCTCCTCTTCTGAAGTTTCAAAAACTCCAAGCACTGAGTCGTCAGTTCAGGCTTCTGGTCAGGAACAACCCCTTTCATTGTGTCCTTCACCCCCACCAAAAGTGAAGGATGCGGCAGGCCACACTTCAGATTACTCCATGGACCTCTTTTCACATACGATTCCTGGGTTATCAAGTCAAATCCTGAATTCCCCAGTCCAAGATGAATCTGACATGGAGTGCACTGATGCACAGCCACTGCTATATGATTCTGCTATATGATTTGCTATTACATTCACCCAGAGCACTACATTGCCTTTGCTATCTACTGAGCAAGAATGTGACCCTGATGAAACTCAGGTGCCCCTTCCTGCATACTATACCACCTTACACGGTGACACAGAGGAAGGTGCAGATGAAATTGAAGAGGAGGTGATGGATGACCCAGTTGTTGACCCAGATTGGGATCCAGTGGGGGAAGAGGGTGCTGCTGGCAATAGCTCAGAAGAGGAGGAGGATCCGCAGCAGGCATCGACATCGCAGCTGGGGTTATCTGGCAGGCCCGTAGCAGTCCAAAAATGTGTTAAAATAGCAAAAAGAGTTGCAGGACAGCTTGGCCAGATGGTCAAATTAGCACAGCGTGCAAGCCCTGAAAATTTATCCCATAGTAGGAAGAGTGCAGTGTGGCACTTTTTTGACCAAAATCCTATTGATAAGGCAAAGGTTATCTGTAAGAAGTGCGGAAGGACCTTTAGCCAAGGGAAAAATCTCAGAAAATTTTAATACCAGTTGAATGCTTAGCATTTAATGAGACCCCCATGAAACTCATTTGCCCCTTCCCGCATTACTGTACCACCTTAGACGGTGACAGAGCGGAAGGTTTAAGATCAAAATTTTTAGAGGAAGTGATGGATGACCCAGTTGTTGACGTGGATTGGCTCTAGTGGTGGGAAAGGGGTGCCCCTGGGGACTTTGAAAGAA
>JARQOD010000004.1:368747107-368849056 GCA_033576555.1 Oophaga sylvatica | reverse complement strand
CCACTGCTCCAGTTTATTTATATCTTTTTGAATCCTCTCTCTCTCTTCTCTAGTATTAGCTACCCCTCCTAGCTTTGTGTCATCAGCAAATTTGATCAGTTTACCCTCAATTCCTTCATCTAAATCATTGATAAAGATGTTGAACAATACAGGGCCCAAAACAGAGCCTTGTGGTACCCCACTTGAGACATTCTTCCAACTGGATGTGCAGCCATTTACGACCACTCTTTGAGTCCGATCACTAAGCCAGTTATGAATCCACCTAACAGTTGCCTTGTCCATTCCATACTTAGTAATTTTTTCAATAAGGATTGTGTGAGATACTTTGTCAAATGCTTTGCTGAAGTCAAGATATACTATGTCTACAGCATTTCCCTGATCCACCCAGTCAGTGATTCTGTCATAGAAGGAAATTAAGTTAGTCTGACATGACTTATTAGTTACAAACCCATGCTGACTCTGTTTAATCACTTCATTCTTATGCAGGTACTTACATACATGTTCTTTAATAATTTGTTCAAAGATTTTTCCTGGTATAGAAGTCAGACTCACCGGCCTGTAGTTCCCTGGGTCCACCTTCTTCCCCTTTTTGAAGATAGGAACAACATTTGCTCTTCTCCAGTCTTCTGGGAATTCTCCTGTTCTCCAAGAATTTTCAAAGATTATGGACAGTGGTTCAAGAATTTCTTCTGCTATCTCCTTCAGTATTCTGGGTGTAATTCATCTGGACCTGGAGACTTGAATTCATTTAGGTTAGCTAAGTGTTTCCTCACTGTCTTTCTGTTTATAGATATCCTGGATTCTTCTATTCCTTTAATAGGACAGTGAAGATCAGTTGATGTTAGTGTTGAGCGATACGATACTGCAAATATCGGGTATCGGCCGATATTAGCTGTATCGGCCTTTCGATTCCGAATACCGATATTTTCGTCATATCGAATACCGGAATCGGATTTGTCACTGTCACTGTCTGTGTCCGTCGGTCGGGTCTGTCACTGTCAGTGTCCGTCGGTCGGGTCTGTCAGGAGTCAGCGGCACTTACCTGGCAGAAGATCTCCGGCGGTCACGGCCTGGACTGCTTCATGGCCGCCATCATCTTTCCCCGGCGGTCACATGCAGTTTCTCGCGATAACTGCAGTGACTGCTGGGTAATCCCGGCCGTAAAGCAGTCAGTCCGATGACGTCACCGCCGGGAAGCAGGTAATCAGCTGTGCTGCGTCGCGATGACAGGCTCTGCCTGTCATTGCAATGTAGCAGAGCTGGATCGCCGTGGGACAGTCGTTACTATGGACTAGCGTCGGACAGGTGGTATACTGTTGGTTTGTTTTTTTTCTTTTTTTACAGGAGATCGATGGCGTCGCAGGAATGATAGTACAATAAAAGAAATGAAAAGTGTGTTGTCTCTTTTATTTCATTAAAATACTTTTTCTTGCTTTGTCTTTTTTTTATGCATTTAATAACTTTGGGATTAATAATGGATCGGTGTCTTATTGACGCCTCTCCATTATTAACCGGGCTTATTGTCACCGTGCAATCAACGGTGACATTAACCCCTTATTACCCCGCTTGCCACCGCTACAGGGCAAGTGGGAAGAGCCGGGTAAAGTGCCACAATTGGCACATCTTTTGATGCGCCAAATGTGGGGCTGCTGTAGCCTGGTATTATCAGGCTGTTGAGGGCCAAAATCCATGGGCCTTGACAGTCTTTTAATACCAGGCCGCAGCAGTCTGCATTTTACTTGGCTGGTTAACAAAAATAGGGGGACCCCTACGCCGTTTTTTTTTTCGAGGGGATCCCCTATTTTTGTTAACCAGCCAAGCTAAGCAGACTGCTGTGGCCTGGTATTATCAGGCTTGCAAGGTCCATGGATATTGGATCCTTACCAGCCTGAAAAACCAGGCCTCAGCGGTCTGCTTCATCTGGCTGGTTAACAAAAATAGGGGGACCCCACGCCAATTTTTTTCGAGGGGATCCCCTATTTTTGTTAATCAGCCAAGATATGCAGACTGCTGTGGCCTGGTATTATCAGGCTGGCAAGGTCCATGGATCTTGGCTCCTTAACAGCCTGAAAATCCAGGCCTCAGCGGTCTGCTTCATCTGGCTGGTTAACAAAAATAGGGGGGACCCCACGCCAATTTTTTTCGAGGGGATCCCCTATTTTTGTTAATCAGCCAAGATATGCAGACTGCTGTGGCCTGGTATTATCAGGCTGGCAAGGTCCATGGATCTTGGCTCCTTAACAGCCTGAAAATCCAGACCTCAGCGGTCTGCTTCATCTGGCTGGTTAACAAAAATAGGGGGGACCCCATGCCAATTTTTTTCGAGGGGATCCCCTATTTTTGTTAACCAGTTCCCTCTGACGTCACTGATTGTGTCCCTGGCTGACCTGAAGTGAAAGTGGAAAGCAATCAATTAAGCTTTCCACTTCCTCTCCTGTCAGCCAGGAGAGGAACTCATTCATTTGGGGTTTACTGTGAGGCTGCAGCATTAGCTGCGGTCCCTGCAGTAAACATTAACCCTTTCTGAAGGATTACACCGTGGGACCTGACTGTACATCAGATTGGTAAGAATAATTTTGCTTTATTATTTTATTTTTATTACAGGAAATGGTTTTAGCAGGAAAATAAAATATGGTCAAAAACTGTGTGATTATTTCATTAAACTTCTTTTTTATTAAAGTGTGTGTGTTTGATTTTTCTTTCATACAATAGGATTAATAATTGATAGTTGTCTAATTGACAGCTCTCAATTATTAACCTGGCTTAAAGTGACCTTTCAATTGCAAGGTCATTTTAACCCCTTATTAACCCATTCGCCACCGCTACAGGGCAATGGGAATAGACGGGCAAAGTGCCAGAAAGGGCAAATCTAATTCGAGATTTGCCCGTTCTGGGGTGTCTGGGGGCAGATGTTAGTAGCTGGGGGGGGCCAAAAATAATGGTCCCCTCTGGGCTATTATTATCTGCCCCCACTCACTGGCTTTGTCTGTCTGGTTGCGAAAATAGGGCGGGAGCCCACACATTTTTTTTCAGCAATTTTACACCTCATATATATATATATACATGTCATTAAATTTGTGACACATATATATATATATATTTTATTTATAGTTCATACACTTCTACATAGTATAATAGCCGCTAATTCAATTGCCGGCTTTTGTGAAAATGCAGAACCCGACATGAAATGACACTTGGTTTACATAGAGTTAACCATGTCTTTTCATGTAGTTTGATATCTGATTTGCACAAACAATTACATGAGTGTAAGTGTGCAAAATTTCACACCTGTAGGGTTAATTAAAGGTGTAAATTCGTAGCAAAAAAGTCAGTTTTTTTTACAACGAATTTACACCTTTAATTAACCCCTACAGGTGTGAAATTTTGCACACATAGACTGATGTAATTGTTTGTGCAAATCAGATTGCAAACGACATGAAAAGACATGGTTAACCCTATGTACACCAAGTGTCATTTCATGTCGGGTGCTTCTGTCTTTTCACAGAAGCCGGCTATACCCGGCAATTGAATCAGAGGATATTTTACTATGTAGAAGTGTATAAACTATACATATATGTATATATATATGTCACAATGACATGTATATATATATATGTATTCTATGTGTGTATATTTAGTGTTTACAAGGAAATAAAGGTTTTTTTTAGTTGCGATATTTTGTTCCCATAGACTTACATGGGACTTCCGGTATCGGAATCGGATATCGGCAATATTTAGTGATATCGGCGATACCATTTCGATACGATATTTTTAGATATCGAGCAGTATCGCTCAACACTAGTTGATGTTTACATTTCCTTTCTGAGAGAAAACAGATGCAAAATAGGAATTTAAAAGTTCAGCCTTCTCAACATCCTTTCTTACCATTTCATCATTTTCATCCTGTAAAAATCCTATAGCATCTTTGACTTTTTTTTACTTTTGACGTATCCCCAAAATCCTTTTTTGTTGCTTTTGACATCTCTTGCAAGCCTTAATTCATTGTCAGCTTTAGTAATCTGATTTGTGCCCTGCAGGTTCTGCAGATGGCATTATATTCTTCTTTAGATATGCCTCCCTCTTTCCATTTGATAAACATTTCTTTCTTCCTTTTTAGCATGTGTTTAAGTTCTGTGTTCATCCATCCTGGTTTCCTTAATGCTTCCCATTCTTCCCTCTTTTTGGAATTGTTAACGATTGTGCTTTGAGAATCTCATTATGGGGCCATCATGAACTGTATGGAGCATTATATGGGGTTCCTGATTAAATATGGATATTCAAAAACATTTAACCTACTGATGTCTCAATTAATTTTGCTTTTATTGGCATCTATTTTTATTTTTGAAATTTACCAGTAGCTGCTGCAGTTCCCACCCTAGGTTTATATTCAAGTCAATAAGTTTTCCCAATTTTTTGTGGCAAAATTAGGGGTCGGCTTATACTCGGGTCGGCTTATACTCGAGTATATACGGTACTTAACGTTAACTGTATTTTCCGAAGTCCATGACAGCACCCTTAGATTCCCGCCCGTTTTTTCTGTGCACTTCTTCCTCTTATATAACCCACATGTAATAAATAGTTAAGTGGTAATAGTGTATGATGCATAATTTTTTGTGTGCCATTAACCTTGGTGGTCCTCTTGTGCTCTGTAAGCCAACTGATGCGTGGGAGAGGTGCCGCCCTTTTTGTATCTGAAGGTTTCCTGTTCCTAAAGGGCCGATCCCCTCTCTCGGTGGTGCTGTCATGGACTTTGAAAAATACCGTTAACGGTAAGTAACTAAGACTTTTTCCCCAACTAAGGGTGTGATAAAGGGGGTTTGATTTACTATTTATAGCGGGTTTTTATGTTTGGCAGCTGTCAGACGCTAAAAGACGCTTTTTATTGCAAAAAATAGTTTTTGCATCATCACATTTTGAGAGCTATATTTTTTTCTTATTTTGGCCCACAGAGTCATGTGAGGTCTTATTTTTTGCGAGACGAGCTGACGTTTTTATCGGTACCATTTTTGGGCACATCACATTTTTGATCACTTTTAATTACAATTTTTGGGAGGCAGAATGATCAAAAACCAGCCGTTCTTGAATTTCTTTTGGGGGGGGGGGCGTTTATACCATTCCGCTTGTGGTAAAATTGATAAAGTAGTTTTATTCTTTGGGTCAGTACGATTACAGCGATAACTAATTTGTATCTTTTTTTATATTTTGGCGCTTTTATACAATAAAAACAATTATATATAAAAAATAATTATTTGTGCATCGCTTTATTCAGCAAGCTATACCTTTTTTATTTTTTCACTGATGATGCTGTATGGCATTTTTTGCGGGACAAGATGACGTTTTCAGTGGTACCATATTTATTTATATCCGTTTTTTGATCGTGTGTTATTCCACTTTTTGTTTGGCGGTATGATGATAAGTCATTGTTTTTTTGCCTTGTTTTTTTTTTAAAGGGGTTCACTAAAGGGGTTAACTAGTAGGACAGTTTTATAGGGCAGGTCGTTACGAACGCGGCAATACTAAATATGTGTACTTTTATTGTTTTTTATTTACATAAAGAAATGAATTTATTGGGGAATATTTTTTTCTTTATTTAGGATTTTTTTTTACACATGTTATTTTTATTTCTTTTACTTTTTTACTTTGTCCCAGGGTGGGACATCACTGTATAGTGTCAGATTGCTGATCTGACACTGTGCCCAGCACTCTTTCAGATCAGCGATCTGACAAAAAACTGCAGGAGGCTTTCTCAGCACCACACGGCCATCTTGGATCCGGGGTTCTGCAGGGAGGAGGCCCTCGGACCAGCGCAACCACATCTCGCTGCTCTGAGGGTCTCAGGCAAGCACGCAGTGAGCCCCCTCCCTGCGCGATGCTTCCCTATACCGCCGGAACACTGCGGTCATGTTTGATCGCAGTGTGCTGGGGGTCAATGTTCCGGGAGCAGTCCGTGACCGCTCCTGGCACATAGTGTCGGGTGTCTGCTGTGATAATCAGCTGACACCCGGCCGTGATCAGCTGCGCTGCCCCGAGAGCGCAGCTGATCGCGTATGATGTACTATCACGTCCTTGGGAATTAAGTCCCAGGGCACATGGACGGGATAGTACGTCAGATGGCAGAAAGGGGTTAAGAAAGGTATCTGCCCTATGGTCAAGCGGGTCTTTTAAACTTAACATATCCTCAAATGGCAAAGAGGACCTCCTGGAAGCCTTAGCCACTGCCACATCCTGCTTTAGGGTATGAGGGGATGGAGGAAGCAACCACCCGCCACCAACACACCATGGACTTGGGCCTGATGGAAATGCCAGACACATGAAAGGCTTCTTGCTACACTATCTTCAACATGATGCTTGTATTCTTAGGGTTAGAAATATTGTTGACTACTGGGTTGCCACTCTGTTAGATCAACAGTACAAGAGTAAATTTTGCCAGATGCTTTTCCCCCTGGAAAGGGACGCGCACATGGTGAAGTATCAAAACACGCTTGTAAACAATCTTAAGAGTTGTTTTCTCCAAGACAGCATTGAAGCACACAGTGTGCATCGCAGTTGTAGACTTCCAACCGTGAAAACGTCAAGGTGTCACCACAAAAACATTAGCAGCAGCAGTCTAAATGTCATAAGCAATTTCTGTGAGTCATTTTACACATGTTTTAGACCAGCCCATACACCAAAAGAAGAAAATACAAGTCTTACATGTTCTAAATGACTGGAGAGGATGGTGCAGGAGTTTCTTGAGCTCAATATCAGTGCCATCAGGAGGAATTTCGACCCTTTTGTGTTTTGGTCTTCAAAAATGGAAGAGTGACCTAAGCTCACCTGTCACACCTTGGAGATTTTGTCATGCCCGGCAGACAATGATTGCACAGAAAGTGACTTCAGCGCTGCAGGTGGTGTCCTGATGGATGAGTGCATCTGGCTGTCCAATGACAGTATAGGCCACATATAATTTTTTGAAATGTGGAGACTCCAAATTGGGTCTCCATCTCGTGGATTGCCTGTTGGCAGAGGCCAATTATACTATTTTGACTCTGTTGAAATTTATGTCTCTTTAGTGGCATGTGACTATAATTTCTTGAAATGTGGAGAATCCAAATTGGGTCTCCATCTGGTGGGTTGCCTGTCATGGAAGGGGTGTCAGAGGACAATTATGATGTTTCTAATCTGGAATTTGATGTCACTTTAGTGGGGTGTGACAATACATTTTTGAAATGTGGAGATTCCAAGTTGGGTCTCCTTCATGTGTGTTGCCTGTAGCAGTAGGCCTCCCAAACCTGCAGGCCTGCACTTACCTTTAAAGGTTAGCTAATCTCTACTATTAAACAAAAATTGCTTTGTTTCACCAGTAGTAACTTAATATATCTTACTCTGAGCACATAGGCCAAAATTTTGTGGTCTACATCTGCACACAAATTGCAGTTTTATTATTCTTTGACTCAATTTTTCAATGTTACTGTCCCCTCTGTTAGGGTTCGATTTCCCGCTGCTGCACAAGGGGAGTCTCGAACCCGTCCCGCTGCGGTCTCCCATTCATCTCCGGCCGCAGTGGAGCCTGCTCAGCAGAGGCGTCGGTCCAGGCGTCTTGCCCACTCCACTACTAGGCAGTGACTTGTTGCTGCCTTTCCTGGATCTGCTATTATAGCCAATGCTGGAGCAGACGTCTTTGGGACAAAGTACTGCATTTTCCCTTCTGAGCATGCCCAGAGTGAGATCTCTCATTGGAGATCAGGGGTCACATGCTCAGGTACTGCAGCGGCTCCTATTGGTCCGCCAGGAAGGCCCTGTTGCTACGAGTCTTCTGGAACAGGTTTCTCATTGGTCCTTGTTCCTGGAAGGTCCTGTAGCTGTTGCTATAAAAGGGTAGCATGGCTGGGCCGACATGCGCTAATATCAACCATTGTATGCTATGCGCCAGTGTGGTCATGCGTGTGTGTGGTTAGGGACCCGGCTGAAATAAGCCACTAGAATACCGACTTAATCGGTGAGGAGTTTGGTGTGCTAGCTGGTCAGGGTCGGTGTCCTAGATGCCCTAGATTACCGGCATAACCGGTGAGGAGTTTGATTGCCGTATTCAGGGTCTGGCGTTCAGACGCCATAGATTGCGGGTGACTCCCGCGAGGACCACGTATTATGCTCGCTTAGCAATTATCCGTGTACCTGAAAGCCTGACAGGACACGGTACTTTTTCTCAGCGGCTCTGTGACGTAACAGGGTTCGCTTTTGACGCTAGACAGCGCCCTAGCGTTTTACTTTGCGGCTCACTGAAGTTAAGTGAGTTCACACCTATCACCATATAGCGCTGTGGCATCCCGTTAGCTGCTCTGGGGATTAACAGAGTTCGCACTTACTGCCACAACGCGCTACGGCGTTTATTTTTGCGACTCTGCGGGATAACAGAGTTCGCTACTTTCGCCATCTTATTAGCAGCGGGCTTCGCCTGCACGGTGGACCCCGGGCTGCGAACGCACCTCTCTATTATATCTATTAGGTGCGTTCCGCAGACCCTAACATAATATTAGTGCCAGGGTCTGGCTAGTAAAATGGCGGATGACCAGCGTCTAAGGCAGTATATCCAGCAGCTGGAGGAAGGTTGGCGGCACTTGAGCGCACAACCTCAGCTGTGGATATTACCGCAGTCGCTGTTCAGGCTGCTAGCGTGACTGCAGCCAGTTTGTCCTCTGCTACCTCTGTCCCTACATTATTCCACCTCCCGCTTCCTGACAAGTTTGCCGGTGACAGCAAGCAATGTCGGGGATTCGTGAGTCAGTGCTCTATACAGCTTGAGCTTCTGGCTGCACGTTTCCCCACAGATCGGGCACAAGTGGGTTTTGTACTGTCTCTACTCTCGGGCAGAGCGTTGGAGTGGGCAACACCGCTGTGGGAGCGTGACGATCGTGTGGTGCGGAGTGCTCCTCGGTTTTTGGAGGCTCTGAAAAAGGTCTTTTTAGGACCTCAGGTCACGCACGATACGGCACTCCAACTGCTGACAATGTCACAGGGCTTGTCCATGGTCAGCCAGTTCTCAGTCCAATTTCGGACTTTGGCCTCTGAATTAGAGTGGCCAGATAAAGTTCTTATTCCAGTGTTCTGGAGAGGACTGGCAGACCATGTAAAGGATGCTTTGGCTACCAGGGAGATTCCTGCCACACTGGAGAAACTCATTTCTATATCTACCCGCATCGACCTCCGTTTTCACGAGCGGAGGTTAGAGCGGACCCAGTGTAGGCAGAGGTTTCTGCTGGCACCCACCTTTGCCAAACCTCTGGAATTTCCCGTTCGGGCGTCTGACTCCCCAGAGACCGTGGAGAATACTCGAGTGGGATCTAAGTCTCGGACCACTCGAGTATCCGTGGTCTGTAGAGTGTGTCAGCAGTCAGGACATTATGCCAACCGATGTCCCCAGCGAATAAGTAAACGGTCATGTTCCGTGACCATGGGTGCAGGGTCATTAGACGCGAGGGATTTTGCTCCGAAGATGCTCCTTAAAGGGTTAATCTCTCTAGGTTCATCCACCCTTCCCGCCAAGCTTTGTGTGGACTCTGGGGCAGAGGGGAATTTTATGTCCTCCTCCTTTGCCTCTCGCCATTCCATAACACTGGTGACGCTCGCCGAGCCAATATCGGTGAGAGTGTTGAATGGAGCAATCCTGCCCTCACAAATCACCCACCAGACTGTCACTCTACCTCTGTCTATGTCTCCTTCACATCAGGAGAATATATCCCTTTTTGTCCTTCCTGAGGGAATAGATGAGGTTTTGTTGGGATTACCCTGGCTTCGCCACCACTCTCCCCATATTGAGTGGTCCTCTGGGAGAATACTGGGTTGGGGTGATCATTGCAGAGACAAATGTCTCAGAGAGGACGTTCAGGTTTCCACAACGGAGATACCCATAGATCT
Source organism: Oophaga sylvatica (assembly GCA_033576555.1). Lineage (NCBI taxonomy): Eukaryota > Metazoa > Chordata > Amphibia > Anura > Dendrobatidae > Oophaga > Oophaga sylvatica. The sequence continues at coordinate 368,839,162 of JARQOD010000004.1, read as the reverse complement.
TGATTCCCTTCCCAAGGTTTATCGGTCATACGCAGACGTATTCTCCAAAAAGGCAGCGGAGACTCTGCCGCCTCATCGCCCTTATGACTGTCCTATAGACCTCTTGCCTGGAACGGAGTCCCCTCGGGGAAGAGTGTATCCTCTCTCTCTTCCTGAGACGGAGGTCATGTCACAATACATCCAGGAAAATCTGGCCAGAGGGTTTATTAGGAAGTCAGTGTCACCAGCAGGGGCAGGATTTTTCTTTGTGCAGAAGAAGAATCGAGAATTACGACCGTGTATAGACTATAGGGGTCTTAACGCCATTACCGTTAAGAACAAATATCCTTTGCCCCTAATATCTGAGCTCTTTGATAGGCTCCGGGGAGCAAGGGTATTTACTAAGCTGGATCTTCGTGGTGCCTATAACCTGATCCGCATCCGTGAGGGGGACGAATGGAAGACGGCGTTCAATACCAGAGATGGACATTAGGAATATCTTGTGATGCCCTTCGGGCTCTGTAATGCTCCAGCCGTCTTCCAAGATTTTGTAAATGACATCTTCCGGGACATGCTTGCCACCTCTGTGGTAGTCTATCTGGATGACATTCTCATCTTTTCTCCAGATATGGACACCCACCGGAGAGATGTTTGCAGGGTCTTCGACCTCTTGCGGGCAAATTCCTTATATGCGAAGTTGGAGAAGTGTGTGTTTGAGCAGGAGTCTTTGCCATTCCTGGGCTATATCATCTCCACTCAGGGATTGGCTATGGATCCTGCCAAACTACAGGCTGTAATGGATTGGCAAGAACCCCACTCTCTTAAAGCGGTGCAGCGCTTTATGGGGTTCATTAATTACTATCGCCAATTCATTCCCCACTTCTCTACTTTGGTTGCTCCCTTGGTAGCCCTCACCAAGAAAGGAGCCAATCCCAAATTGTGGTCAGAGGAGGTCTCCAAGGCCTTTACTTCAATCAAGTCCCATTTTGCTAGCGCTCCTATCCTACATCGTCCCGAGGTTGATAAGCCTTTTATATTGGAGGTAGATGCCTCGTCCGTTGGTGCTGGAGCAGTCCTTTTTCAAAAGGATGCTCAAGGTCGTAAACATCCTTGCTTCTTCTTCTCCAAGACCTTCACACCTGCGGAGAGGAATTATTCCATTGGGGATAGGGAGTTGCTAGCCATGAAGTTGGCCTTTTCTGAGTGGAGACATCTCCTGGAGGGGGCTCGCTTTCCCTTCCAAGTGTTCACTGACCACAAAAATTTGGTCTATTTACAGACCGCCCAGCGGCTAAATTCCCGTCAGGCCAGATGGTCCCTGTTCTTCTCCCGATTCCATTTCACCCTCCATTTTCTCTCAGGGGAGAAGAACATTCGTGCTGATGCTCTGTCTCGCTCCGTGGTGTCCTCTGAGGAGGTGGAGGAGGAGCCTCGGCTGCTTGTCCCCACAGAGAGCCTAAGAACTGTGGCCCCGGTTTCGCTTGAGTCTGTGCCTCCGGGCAAGACTTTTGTGCCCATCAATTTGCGACCAGAGGTTCTCTCTTGGGCACACTCGTCCAGGGTGGGTGGACATTTTGGGGCAGAGAGGACATCTGAGTTGATGGCGAGGACATACTGGTGGCCACATATGGTCCGTGACGTCAGGGAATACGTTCAGGCATGCGTCTCCTGCGCCAAGAATAAGTCCCCTCGACAATGGCCAGCTGGGTTACTCTTTCCTTTACCGGTGGCAGACAGGCCCTGGGAGATGGTCGGGATGGATTTTGTGGTTGGCTTACCCAAGTCTCGGGGCTGCACCATCATCTGGGTGATAACCGACCACTTCTCCAAAATGGTGCACTTGGTGCCGTTACCACGGTTACCGTCTGCACGGGCCTTGGCAGCATTATTCATTAGGCATATTTTCCGCCTACACGGTATGCCAGACAAAATTGTTAGTGATCGAGGTCCCCAGTTTGCGTCTCGGTTCTGGAGAGAGCTGTGTAGTTTACTCAGCATTGAGTTGAATCTCTCCTCTGCATACCATCCCGAGACGAATGGGTTGGTAGAGAGGGCCAACCAGACCTTGGTCACATACTTGCGACATTTTGTCTCTGCCAGGCAGGATGACTAGGCATCCTTGCTACCGTGGGCTGAGTTTGCTCTAAATAATGCTGTGGCTGACTCCACCGGACAGACCCCATTCCTCCTGAACTGCGGTCAGCATCCGCGGGTACCAGTGCCTATGCCCGTGTCTTCCGCCAATTCCAGGGTGGCAGACTGGGCTGTGGAGGCACGGGACATTTGGGACCGCACTCAGGATGCCATTCAGGCCTCCAAAGAGAGGATGAGGTCTTCGGCCGATGCCCATCGGCGCCCCGCTCCTACGTTTGCTCCGGGTGACCTAGTGTGGCTTTCTGCCCGAAATATCAGGCTACAGGTAGAGTCCACCAAGTTGGCACCTCGCTTTTTGGGCCCCTTTAAAGTTCTTGAGCAGGTGAACCCGGTAGTTTACCGCCTAGCCCTTCCGCCTCGCCTTGGTATCACTGACACCTTTCACGTGTCCCTCTTGAAACCCGTGGCCATTTCCCGGTTTTCCGAGTCATCTGCTGGGACGTCGGGTTCATCCACCGACGATCATGAGGTGAACGCCATTGTTGGGTGCAAGGTGGTACGAGGCAAAAAATTTTATTTGGTGGATTGGAGGGGTTATGGGCCTGAGGATAGATCCTGGGAGCCTGCCGAGCATGTTCACGCTCTGCAGCTCATCGCTGCCTTTGAGCGCAGTGAGGCCCAGAGAAGGGGGGGTAATGTTAGGGTTCGATTTCCCGCTGCTGCACAAGGGGAGTCTCTAACCCGTCCCGCTGCGGTCTCCCATTCATCTCCGGCCGCAGTGGAGCCTGCTCAGCAGAGGCGTCGGTCCAGGTGTCTTGCCCACTCCACTACTGGGCAGTGACTTGTTGCTGCCTTTCCTGGATCTGCTATTATAGCCAATGCTGGAGCAGACGTCTTTGGGACAAAGTACTGCATTTTCCCTTCTGAGCATGCCCAGAGTGAGATCTCTCATTGGAGATCAGGGGTCACATGCTCAGGTACTGCAGCGGCTCCTATTGGTCCGCCAGGAAGGCCCTGTTGCTACGAGTCTTCTGGAACAGGTTTCTCATTGGTCCTTGTTCCTGGAAGGTCCTGTAGCTGTTGCTATAAAAGGGTAGCATGGCTGGGCCGACATGCGCTAATATCAACCATTGTATGCTATGCGCCAGTGTGGTCATGCGTGTGTGTGGTTAGGGACCCGGCTGAAATAAGCCACTAGAATACCGACTTAATCGGTGAGGAGTTTGGTGTGCTAGCTGGTCAAGGTCGGTGTCCTAGATGCCCTAGATTACCGGCATAACCGGTGAGGAGTTTGATTGCCGTATTCAGGGTCTGGCGTTCAGACGCCATAGATTGCGGGTGACTCCCGCGAGGACCACGTATTATGCTCGCTTAGCAATTATCCGTGTACCTGAGAGCCTGACAGGACATGGTACTTTTTCTCAGCGGCTCTGTGACGTAACAGGGTTCGCTTTTGACGCTAGACAGCGCCCTAGCGTTTTACTTTGCGGCTCACTGAAGTTAAGTGAGTTCACACCTATCGCCATATAGCGCTGTGGCATCCCGTTAGCGGCTCTGGGATTAACAGAGTTCGCACTTACTGCCACAACGCGCTACGGCGTTTATTTTTGCGACTCTGCGGGATAACAGATTTCGCTACTTTCGCCATCTTATTAGCAGTGGGCTTCGCCTGCACGGTGGACCCCGGGCTGCGAACGCACCTCTCTATTATATCTATGAGGTGCGTTCCGCAGACCCTAACACCCTCTAGTCTCCTCTTTATTATAGTTTCTATCATATAAAAGCAAGTTTATGCCTTCATTTGTTTGTTGTAGGTTTATATAATTATGTTATTTTTAGCTAGAAGTTTGATTACCACAGTATTTTCTCTCATAACAAAACACTTTTACAATATATACCGTATATACTCATGTATAAGCCGACCAGTGTATAAGCCGACCCCCCTAATTTTGCCACAAAAAACTGGGAAAACTTATTGACTCACGTATAAGCCTAGGGTGAAAAATGATTATGCCCCCATATGATGCTCCACAGATTATGCCCCATATGCTGCACAGATTATGCCCAATATGCTCCACAGATTATGCCCCTATATGCTCCAGATTATGCCCCCATATGCTCCACAGATTATGCCCCTATATGCTCCAGATTATGCCTCCATATGCTCCAGATTATGCCCAATATGCTTCAGAGATTATGCCCCCATATGCTCCAGATTATGCCCCCATATATTCCACAGATTATGCCCCATATGTTCCACAGATTATGCCCCATATGCTCCAGATTATGCCCCCATATGCTCCATATTATGCCCTATATGTTCCACAGCTTATGCCCCCATATGCTCCATATTATGCCCCCATATGCTCCAGATTATGCCCCCATATGTTCCACAGTTTATGCCCCCATATGCTCCATATTATGCCCCCATATGCTCCAGATTATGCCCCCATATGCTCCACAGCTTATGACCCCATATGCTCCATATTATGCCCCCATATGCTCCATATGCCCCCATATGCTCCATATTATGCCCCCATATGCTCCATATTATGCCCCCATATGTTCCAGATTATGCCCCATATGCTGCTGCAAAAAAAAAAAAAAAATGACATACCTCTTGTCGCTGGGCCAGGTGCCGGTGTCCTGAGCAGGCAGTGACACTGGCACCTGAGATATTTACCTATCCTCTCTGCACCGCAGCGCTGCGTCCTCGTCCTGGTCCTCGGCAGTGAATGATCAGGCAGGGAGCGTGGCGCTCACTAATGACGTCATCGCGCCCTCTGCTGATCATTCACAGCCAGAGGAGTCACACGAGGACGCAGCCTGCAGCGTGGAACGGGACAGGTAAGTATCGCTATACTCACCCCTCCACCGCGCGTCCCTGCAGCCTCTCCTCTTCTCCCGGCGCTCTCCGCAGCGTTTCCTTCCTACAGCGGTCACATGGTACCGCTCATTAAAGTCATGAATATGTGCATATTCATGACTTTAATGAGCGGTGGCATGTGACCGCTGCAGGATGGAGCCGGAGATCGTGGGAGAAGCAGAGGGGGCTGCAGAGACCGCGGCGGCGGAGAGGTGAGCCGACCCCCATATATGACCCGCGTATAAGCCGAGAGGGGGACTTTCATCCCTAAAAAATGGGCTGAAAATCTCGGCTTATACACGAGTATATACGGCAACCATATAGTGTCACCACATCACAGAACGATACTATTTTCTTAATTCAAAATAAAAATGTAAAGAGAATAAGGACAGACATAACTCTAAATTGTGCATTGTGGCTCTTCTGTTTTCTTTTTGGGCTGTGGTAGTTTGATAGACTTGAAATGTTGGATGGATGCCTGTTAGCATAAAGACTCAGAGGCTTGCTTTATATGAACAGCTATCTTCAACAAGAAAAATGTTTGTGTAGGAGGCTCCAGCAAATTAATTGGAAATTGACTGACTATAATGGCATCTACAAAATTCAGGATGGCTGAGGGAAATGGGAGGAGAATGGAGTCTCTCTGCCATAGAAACCAAGGCAGCAGGGAGAATACTAAGTCTCGCAAATTGTAATATGAGCCCAGGTGGGTCAATAATAGCGACTCCACAGACCTCATACAGAGAGGCATACAAAGTAATGCGCAGAATGCAGGATGATTACAGATCACTATCCTGTGGGTTGGTGATAACTAGCTAAGATGTGAATTATAGTTTTATAAGTAGTAATGAGCAAGCATGTTCATCACTACTCGGTGCTCGCCTGAGCATCTCACTGCTCAAGATGCTTGGAGCTTGCCGAGTATTTCCGGTCCCTGGCCTGCATGTTTGGCACTCTTTAGAGAGCCGATGAACATGCAGGGATTGTCTGCACACACTGTAATGCCGCAGCCATGTTGGTTGTGGTATTACAGTGATTGGCTGGCAACACAGCGTCATCAGGTCTATATCAGACCTGGCGCCACTATGCTCGTCACAGTCTTCTACTGAATCAGGCAGTGTAGGAAGAGTTGCTGCTCAGCTAGCGAGAGATTTGCTTGCTTCTTACTGAGTGGTTTTAAACCAAATATATTACACATATCCATCTCAACTAACAGTCCTTCTGAGGACTAATAAAGCTGCATAGATATTAGTGTTAGGCAGGTAGGCAGTGTATATGGCAGACTGCAGTGCATATAGCCAGAGGGCCCATTCCAGTATCTGCTGCTGCTGCCTATTACCGATATTCGTAGACATAGCCCCAGGTATCAGGGGTCAGGAATAATTTTTTTTTGGATCTTAACCCCTTCACCCCCAAGGGTGGTTTGCACGTTAATGACCGGGCCAATTTTTACAATTCTGACCACTGTCTCTATATGAGGTTATAACTCTGGAACGCTTCAACGGATCTTCGCGATTCTGAGATTGTTTTCTCGTGACATATTGTACTTCATGATAGTGGTAAAATTTCTTCCATATAACTTGCATTTATTTATGAAAAAAACGCAAATATGGCAAAAATTTTGAAAATTTTGCAATTTTCAAATTTGAATTTTTATTCCCTTCAAACAGAGAAATATGTCACACAAAATAGTTAAGAAATAACATTTCCCACATGTCTACTTTACATCAGCACAATTTTGGAAACAACATTTTTTTTTGTTAGGAAATTATAAGGGTTAAAAGTTGACCAGCGATTTCTCATTTTTACAACAAAATTTACAAAGCCATTTTTTTTCAGGACCACCTCATATTTGAAGTCACTTTGAGGGGTCTATATAGCAGAAAATACCCAAAAGTGACACCATTCTAAAAATTACACCCCTCAAGGTACTCAAAACCACATTCAAGAAGTTTATTAACCCTTCAGGTGCTTCACAGGAGCTGAAGCAACATGGAAGGAAAAAATTAACATTTTACTTTATAGTCACAAAAATGATCTTTTACAAACTTTTTTTTATTTTCACAAGGGAAAAAGGAGAAAAAGGACTGATAAAGTTGTTGTGAAATTTCTCCTGAGTACGCCGATACCCCATATGTGAGGGAAAACCACTTTTTGGGCACACGGCAGAGCTCGGAATGGAAGGAGCGCAGTTTGACTTTTCCAAACCAAAATTGGCTGGAATTGAGAACGGACGCCATGTCGCGTTTGGAGAGGCCCCGATGTGCCTAAACAGTGGAAACCCCCACATGTGACCCCATTTTGGAAACTAGACCCCCTAAGGAACTTATCTAGATGTGTGGTGAGTAGTTTGAACCCTCAAGTGCTTCACGCAAGTTTGTAATGTAGAGCCGTGAAGAAAAAAAATCATATTTTTTCCACAAGCATGATGTTTTAGTCCCAAATTTTTATTTTCCCAAGGGTAAGAGGAGAAATTGAACCACAAAAGTTGTTGTCCAACTTATCCTGAGTACGCTGATACCCCATATGTGGGGGGAACCACTGTTTGGGCGCACGGCAGGGCTTGAAAGGGAAGGAGCGCCGTTTGACTTTTCCAAACCAAAATTGGCTGGAATTGCGAACGGACGCCATGTCGCGTTTGGAGGGCCCCTGATGTGCCTAAACAGTGGAAACCCCCCACATGTGACCCCATTTTGGAAACTAGACCCCCTAAGGAACTTATCTAGATGTGTGGTGAGCACTTTGAACCCTCAAGTGCTTCACGCAAGTTTGTAATGTAGAGCCGTGAAGAAAAAAAATCATATTTTTTCCACAAGCATGATGTTTTAGTCCCCAATTTTTTATTTTCCCCAGGGTAAGAGGAGAAATTGGACCACAAAAGTTGTTGTCCAACATGTCCTGAGTACGCTGATACCCCATATGTGGGGGGGAACCACTGTTTGGACGCACGGCAGGGCTTGAAAGGGAAGGAGCGCCGTTTGACTTTTCCAAACCAAAATTGGCTGGAATTGCGAACGGACGCCATGTCGCGTTTGGAGGGCCCCTGATGTGCCTAAACAGTGGAAACCCCCCACATGTGACCCCATTTTGGAAACTAGACCCCCTAAGGAACTTATCTAGGTGTGTGGTGAGCACTTTGAACCCCAAGTGTTTCACTAACGTTTATAATGCCCTGGCGTGAAAAAAAAATATATTTTTTTTTTCCACAAAAGTGATGTTTTAGTCCCCAATTTTTTATTTTCCCAAGGGTAAGAGGAGAAATTGGACCCCAAAAGTGGTTGTCCAATTTGTCCTGAGTACGCTGATACCCCATATGTTGGGGGGATACACTGTTTGGGCACACGGCAGGGCTCGGAAGGGAAGCAGTGACGTTTTGGAATGCAGACTTTGATGGAATGGTCTGCGGGCGTCATGTTCCGTTAGCAGAGCCCCTGATGTGCCTAAACAGTGGAAACCCCCCACATGTGACCCCATTTTGGAAACTAGACCCCCTAAGGAACTTATCTAGGTGTGTGGTGAGCACTTTGAACCCCCAAGTGTTTCACTAAAGTTTATAATGCCCTGGCGTGAATAAAAAAAAAAAAAAAAATTCCACAAATATGATGTTTTAGTCCCCAATTTTTTATTTTCCCAAGGGTAACAGGAGAACTTGGACCACAAAAGTTGTTGTCCAATTTGTCCTGAGTACGCTGATACCCCATATGTTGGGGGGAACCACTGTTTGGGCGCATGGCAGGGCGCAGAAGGGAAGCAGTGACGTTTTGGAATGCAGACTTTGATGGAATGGTCTGCGGGCGTCATGTTCCGCTAGCAGAGCCCCTCATGTGCCTAAACAGTGGAAACCCCCACAAGTGACCCCATTTTGGAAACTAGACCCCTAATGAACTTATCTAGGTGTGTGGTGAGCATTTTGAACCCCCAAGTGTTTCACTAAAGTTTATAATGCCCTGGCGTGAATAAAAAAAAAAAAAAAAATTTCCACAAATATGATGTTTTAGTCCCCAATTTTTTATTTTCCCAAGGGTAACAGGAGAAATTGGACCACAAAAGTTGTTGTCCAATTTGTCCTGAGTACGCTGATACCCCATATGTTGGGGGGAACCACTGTTTGGGCGCATGGCAGGTCGCAGAAGGGAAGCAGTGACGTTTTGGAATGCAGACTTTGATGGAATGGTCTGCGGGCGTCATGTTCCGTTAGCAGAGCCCCTCATGTGCCTAAACAGTGGAAACCCCCACAAGTGACCCCATTTTGGAAACTAGACCCCTAAGGAACTTACCTAGGTGTGTGGTGAGCATTTTGAACCCCCAAGTGTTTCACTAAAGTTTATAATGCCCAGGTGTAAAAATAAAAAATCCTACTTTTATCCTCACAAAAATGATGTTTTAGTCCCCAATTTTTTATTTTCCCAAGGGTAAGAGGAGAAATTGGACACCAAAAATTGTTGTCCAATTTGTCCTGAGTACACTGGTGCCCCATATGTGGGAAAAAACTGTTTGGGCACAAGTCGGGGCTCAGAAGGGAAGTCGTGACGTTTTGGAATGCAGACTGATTGAATGGTCTGCGGGCGTCATGTTCCGTTTGCAGAGCTCCTGATGTGCCTAAACAGTAAAAAAAAACCCACAAGTGACATAATTTTGGAAAGTAGACTCCCAAGGAACTTTTCTAAATGTGCCCCCTTCTGGAACTAATCTTTCCTGTAAAGTAAATTAGTAGTGCATTGAGGTGTGGTACAATTTGAAACAATCCTTCATACACAGGCCAGGTTTTTCGGGGCAGGTGTCGCATTGGTAAGTGGTGTCCTTGCGTATTCCCCTTTTGTAACACACTCGGCACCTTTTTTGCGGCTTACCTTTGCTTCCAGGTGGCGGACCACCCCCGGGAAATGCTGACCTGGTATGATACGAGCACCTTCAGTTCCAGAAGTACTGGGGCCCGCTGTTTCCTGAGCGCCAAACATCAGGGCCTTAACCACTACCTCCTGGAACTGAAGGTACGTCGTATCGCTGTTGCGTGCACATCGTGACAGCAGGAAAGCGTTGAGCATTGCCATTTGGACGATGTGCACGGACAGCTTCTTGTACCACACCTTGGCCTTTCTCAAAGCACTGTACGGTTGGAGGAGTTGATCAGAGAGATCAACACCCCCCATGTATTTATTGTACCCCAGTACACAGTCCGGTTTGCGGACCTGTGTAGAGGTACCCCGTACAGTGCTGAGGGCGCTGCCATCACCATGTATGGTGGTCAAGAGAAGGACATCCCTCTTGTCCTTGTACTTGACCACCAACAGGTGGTCGCTACATTGGGCTCTGCTCTCACCCTTTCTGAGCATCTGCCCAAGTAGCGTCTTCGGGAGGCCTCTCTGATTTTTGCGGACGGTACCGCAAGCTGCGGTACCTCGCGCAGAGAGGGATTTGTAGAGTGGGACGCTGGAATAAAAGTTATCGGTGTAAAGGTGATAACCTTTATCCAGCAGTGGGTGCACCAAATCCCACACAATTTTCCCACTCACTCCCAGGACGGGGGGACACTCAGGGGGTTCAATCCTGGTGTCCTTTCCTTCGTAAACTCTAAAGCTGTGCGTGTACCCTGAGGTACTCTCGCACAGCTTGTAGAGTTTAATTCCGTACCTTGCCCTCTTGCTGGGCAGGTACTGGCGGAATCTGAGCCGTCCCTTAAAATGAACCAAGGACTCATCCACGCAGATGTCCCTTTGGGGCACGTACACTTCAGCAAACTTTTTGCTGAAGTGTTCGATGACCGGCCGAACTTTGAACAGACGGTCAAAGTTGGGGTCATTTTGTGGGGGACACTGTGCATTATCATTATAATGCAGGAATTTGTGGATGGCCTCAAAACGCGTCCGAGCCATGACCATTCGGAACAGTGGAGTGTTGTATAAAATATCAGCACTCCAATATTGCCGAAGTTCTGGCTTCTTCAGGATCCCCATATGGAGGACCAGGCCCCAAAACTGCATCATTTCACCTGCGTCTACAGGAGACCAGTTGGAAAATGATGACACTGGGTTTTGCGCCAAAAATTGCCGAGCGTACAAATTAGTTTGCTCCACCACAAGGTTAATAAAATCCTCAGAGAAAAAGACTTTGAAAAAGTCTATTTCTCTGAGGCCCGTGGTGTCAAACTTGATTCCTGATTCTGCCACAAAATCAGGAATCAGTGGCTCGTAATTTTCGGGGGGCGGGGTCCATATGGGGTCCGAAGAGGGGTGCGCTGGTTCATTTTCAGGGGTGGGCGCTGCCTCATCTTCTGTCCTGGGGCGTCTGCGTGGCGGTTCCGCAGGACCCGAGGAGGAAGATGAGGAAGAGGAGGAAGAAGAAGAAGAGGATGAAGAATCTGAAAAGTAAAGAAATGTGGGATCCTCTCCCTCGCTATCAGTGTCGGAGGCAAGGAAAGCGTATGCCTCTTCCACTGAATAGCGCTGTTGGGAAGAACGTGATGAGCGGGACATTTTTTTTGTGAATGTGGTGCTTTGTGTGAACTTTATTTATAACTGTGTGTGTGTGTGGGGGGGGGATAGTGGTTGGTGCAAACTATGCTGAAAGGAAAAAGCTAAAAGAAAAGAAAGAGAATAGGGAAAAAAATGCCTGTGAAAAAAAGTCTAAACCAGCAGGCACGAGCTCTGATAAGTGACCGGTGTCACTTATCAAAGTTCCGCGGCTGCCGGATGTGCGCACAGGAGTGGCGGAAAGGGAAGTGAAAAAAAAAAAAAACGGCAGGAACGAGCTCTGATAAGTGACCGGTGTCACTTATCAAAGTTCCGCGGCTGCCTTATGTGCGCACAGGAGTGGCGGAAAGGGAAGTGAAAAAAAAAAAAAAAAACGGCAGGAACGAGCTCTGATAAGTGACCGGTGTCACTTATCAAAGTTCCGCGGCTGCCAGATGTGCGCACAGGAGTGGCGGAAAGGGAAGTGAAAAAAAAAAAAAACGGCAGGAACGAGCTCTGGTAAGTGACCGGTGTCACTTATCAAAGTTCCCCGGCTGCTAGATGTGCGCACGGGAGTGGCGGAAAGTGGAGTGAAAAAAAAAATCTGCAGGAACGAACTCTGATAAGTGACTGGTGTCACTTATCAAAGTTCCGCGGCTGCTGGATGTGCGCACAGGAGTGGCGGAAAGGGGAGTGAAAAAAAAAATGCAGGAACGAGCTCTGATAAGTGACTGGTGTCACTTATCAAAGTTCCGCGGCTGCTGGATGTGCGCACAGGAGTGGCGGAAAGGGGAGTGAAAAAAAAAAAAGACGGCAGGAGCGAGCTCTGATAAGTGACCGGTGTCACTTATCAAAGTTCCGCTGCTGCTAGATGTGCGCACAGGAGTGGCGGAAAGGGGAGTGAAAAAAAAAAAAAAAACGGCAGGAACGAGCTCTGATAAGTGACCGGTGTCACTTATCAAAGTTCCGCGGCTGCTAGATGTGCGCACGGGAGTGGCGGAAAGTGGGGTGAAAAAAAAAAACTGCAGGAACGAGCTCTGATAAGTCACTGGTGTCACTTATCAAAGTTCCGCGGCTGCTGGATGTGCGCACAGGAGTGGCAGAAAGGGGAGTGAAAAAAAAAAAAACTGCAGGAACGAGCTCTGATAAGTGACTGGTGTCACTTATCAAAGTTCCGCGGCTGCTGGAAGTGCGCACAGGAGTGGCGGAAAGGGGAGTGAAAAAAAAAAACAAAAACGGCAGGAACGAGCTCTGATAAGTGACCGGTGTCACTTATCAAAGTTCCGCGGCTGCTAGATGTGCGCACGGGAGTGGCGGAAAGTGGTGTGAAAAAAAAAAAACTGCAGGAACGAGCTCTGATAAGTGACTGGTGTCACTTATCAAAGTTCCGCGGCTGCTAGATGTGCGCACGGGAGTGGCGGAAAGTGGGGTGAAAAAAAAAAAAACCTGCAGGAACGAGCTCTGATAAGTGACTGGTGTCACTTATCAAAGTTCCGCGGCTGCTGGAAGTGCGCACAGGAGTGGCGGAAAGGGGAGTGAAAAAAAAAAAAAAAACTGCAGGAACGAGCTCTGATAAGTGACTGGTGTCACTTATCAAAGTTCCGCGGCTGCTGGAAGTGCGCACGGAGGGGGGTGCAAAAGAAAAACGAGCACGAGTGTTGATCGGTGAACTGCGTCACCAATCAACGCTCGGCGGCTGCTAAATGTGTGCAAAGGGGGGGTAAAAAGAGGGGAAAGGGAAGGGGGAGGGGGGAATGGGGGGATTGGGGTGGATCGGGCAGGGATCGGGGCTCAAAAACTCACGTTTGTAGTCTCTCTTCTTTCTTCTCTCTTCTTTCTTCTCTCTTCTTTCTTCTCTCTTCTTCTCTCTCTCTTCTTCTCTTCTCTCTTCTTTCTTCTCTCTTCTTTCTTCCAGCAGGAGTTGTGGTGTCACAGGCTACTGTGGCACCACAAGGCCCAGCACAGGAGGAGATCTGGCGTGTGACCGCACTGCAGGAATCCTCAGCAAGTGTGAGGACCCCTGCAGTGCGGTCAGACAGGTCAGATCCAGTTTGCAGACAGGTCACAGAGCGGTCACATCGCTGCTGTGACCTGTCATTGGTGGATCGATGATCACATCGATCCCACTAATCAGAGGAGACCCTTGATTTGCCGGTTGCTAGGCACCGGCCTAGTAATCGGAGCTCACTGCTCCGATTCCTAGGCAGGTCACCGGCAGGTCAGGAAGCAGGGCACAGAGCGGTCACACCGCTGCTGTGCCCTGTGATTGGCGCGATCGTCGATGACATCGATCGCGCCAATCAGCAGCTGCAGGCCCTACTGGGCCTGTCCTAGGCTCCGGCCTAGGATCGGTGCTATTACTGCACCGATCCAGGCAGGTACAGGCAGGGCACAGCGCGGATACACCGCGGCTGTGCCCTGCGATTGGCGCGATCGATGTGATCGGCGATCGCGCCAATCCAGGGGGGGTCTGCTCCTTTCTATGCCCAGGCCTAGGATCGAGTACATCGGTACTCGATTCTAGCCTGGGATCTCACTGTTTCAGCCCATCGGATTGGCTGAAACAGTGAGAAAGGCTGCGATTGGCTGTTCAGAATTGAACAGCCAATCACAGCGATCGGAGTGAGGGTGGGCGGTGACAGACCCCGGGATGCCGGCGCCATCTCTCCTGAGGTAAGATGGCGTCGGAATTTTAATGCGATCATTGCGACTTAAGTCGCAATGTCGCATTAAAGGGCTGGACGTACTATCCCGTCCCCGGTCATACGGGCCCAGGTACCATGGACGGGATAGTACGTCCGATGGCAGTAAGGGGTTAATCCAGATTATTTGCTTTAAAAGCAATCCAGAGAACACAGTTTTTCCACTCCATTTGCTTGTTGGCACTGCAGAATATAGCCATATACTTTCCATATTACAGTGCTAAAAATCCAGCTAATGTAAACTGGGGTTTGTCCGTCACACGGATCACACATTAGTGCTCTCAAAATTATGCCATTTCAGGCCTACCATTTAAATTTTGTTGCAGTGTTTTTGTTAAGTTATTAAGTTATTGACACCAGTTTGAGGGAAAAAAAATAGTTTCCTTCAGGACAGCTATTTTAAACTGGGGTTTTCCGTCACACGAATTATATATAAGTTTGCTCCAAATTCCACAATTCCTTGTGTAGAGAACGTGGAAAATATTGTCCTTCATTTAAAATGGGAAGGTACGTGGCAAGGGACAGGGAACTGGATGTGATGGTGATGGTGCATGCATGGGGCAAGATGAAATTGTGTCACAACAAACACCCACATCTTCTAGTCCGACCTTCCTGTCCCAATTACTAGGGTACCACACCAGCATATCACTATTGAACCCAGAGCAGTGTCAAAAGGTTGTTGGTTGTATAGCTGATAATGCTTCCAGTCACTTTGCCACCACCATCCTGTCTTCCACACGGTCAAGTCTCAGTAGCTGTGAGTCTGGACCCCATATTCCTCACCCTGATCCTCCTTCCTCCCACCATGCTGAGTGCCCGGAGACAACTGATACCACACTTGGACACTCCGAAGAGCTGTTCACTTTTCCATTTATAGATTCGGGCCTCTCGCCTGGTCCACTTGAAGTCGGGCAAGAGAAGATCGCATGCCCAAATATTTGAGCAGCCACGGTCACACGAAGGCGACTATGGGAAAGTGTCACAAGAGGTGAACAATGAGGAGATAAAATTGCCAGAAAGTCAGGAGGAGGACCAGTGGCAACAGACTGTGATGAAGCTAATATGCTTAGGTGACAACCCGCACAATGCTGAGGAGTTGTGTACAGCTCTGAAAGAGCAGGCAGATCTGTGGCTGACACTGCAAAACCTACAGCCAGGCATGGTCGTGTGTGACAATGGCTGGAACCTGGTGGCAGCTCTGAGATGAGGTGATCTCACACACGTAACATGCCTGGCCCATGTGGATAACCTCATGATTCAGCAGTTTCTAAAAATCTACCTGGTGCTGCTGGATCTGCTTATCAAAGTACGCTGCCTGTGTGCCCATTTTAGAAAGTCAGCTACAGCTTCTGCCGCCCTTGCCGTGTTTCAGCAGCGTTTGCAGCTTCCGGCTCACCCACTATTGTGTGATGTCCTCACACGTTGGAACTCTACACTGCGGATGTTGGGAAAGATTTGTGAACTGAAGAGGGCAGTTGTTGAGTACCAGCATCAACAAGCCATCAGTATTCAGTTGAGACTCCACACATAAGCCCTCAGGAGTGGACATGGATGTCAGACATATGTACCATCCTCCAAACTTTGAGGACTCCACCAAGATGGTGAGTGGCGATGACGCCATAATTAGCTTCACCATGCATGCTTCTCTGTGTTCTGAAATGCTCTCTACTCACAATCAAAGAGGATGCATTACACACAGCCCAGCGTCATCTCATTCCAACGTGGATTGGGTGACAATGAGGAAGAAGGGGAAGAGGAGGAGGAAGAACAGGAGCTTGTTTCATCTGCTATAGACGGTACTACCTGCAAAACTTTCATACCATCTGTTCAGCGTGGATGGCCTGAGGACAGGGAGGAGGAGGAGAGCATGATCAGTCGTCCTCTTGGTGAGGATACAGAAGTCTTGCCTGTTGGCATGAACTGGCTCTCTACGCCTTGGAGGTCCTGGCCTGTCCTGCCACTAGCGTTTTGTCAGAGCGGGTTTTTAGTGCAGCTGGTGGAATTAATTTATAACTGATAAGGCGCATCCGCCTGTCAACTGAAAATGCTGACACGCTGACTCTTATAAAAATGAACAAGGACTGGGCTGTACCAGACTTCTCAACACCATCGAATGAAAGCAGCGTAACATAAACTCAAAATCTGTGTCTTTTTTTTGGGAAGTCTATTCCCATGCACCTCTTCACACCCACACATGGGTATACGCTTCCTGATTTTGGCTATATACTGTTGTCCTCCTCCTTCTCCTCATCCTCATCCTCCACCACCATATCACCAGGGTGACTATGGTCCATGATGCAACACCCACATAATTTTTTTAAAGGGTGTTTATGATGCCCGTAAAAAAAATTGTTATGTATAACCCCCCGGGGTAAATGTCAGCCCATACACTTAGTGCATGGGCATTACAAGTATAGGAGATCTGCTCCTTTCTAATGGGAACATTTTTTAATGAGGCCCTCCTCCACATCTCTTCCAAAGGGCAATAGAGTGCCTCCAAAGTTTTTGACAGCCCTTGCATTCACTGTATAGGCAAACACTATGGGAAACCCACTTCCTAATAATGGGAACATTGTTTTCATGAGGCCTTCCTCTACATCTCTTCAAAGAGGTATTCTGGTGCGTCCAAATTTTTGGCAGCCATTGCATTCACTGCATAGGCTTACACTTTGGGAGACCCACTTCCTAATAATGGGAATATTGTTTTCTTGAGGCCCTCCTCTATGTCTCTTTAAAGGGGCATTGGAGTGCCTCCAAATTTTTGGCAGGCCTTGCATTCAATGAATATGCAAACAGTATTGAAGACACTCTTCCTCATAATGGGAACAATGTTTTCATGAGGCCCTCCTCTATGTTTCTTCAAAATTATATTATGGTGCGTCCAAATCTTTGGCAGCCCTTGCATTCACTGCATAGACAAAAAGTATGGGAGACCCACTTCCTAATAATGGGAGCATTGTTTTCAGTAGACCCTCCTCTATGTCTCTTCAAAGGGTTATTGTGATGCATCCAAATTAGGGGCAGGCCTTGTATTCACTGCATAGGATAGCAGTACGGGAGTACCAACTTCCTAATAATGGTAACATTGATTTCAGGGGGCCCTCCTGTACGTCTCTTCAAAGGGTTATTGGGGTGCGTCCAAATTTTGGGCAGGCCTTGCATTCACTGCATAGGCAAACTGTATGGGAATACCAACTTCCTAATAATAGGAAAATTGTTTTAAGGAGTCCCTCCTGTACGTCTGTTCAAAGGGTTATTGGGGTGCGTCCAAATTTGGGGCAGGCTTTGCATTCACTGCATAAGCAAACAGTATGGGAGGACCAACTTCCTTATAATGGGAACAATGTTTTCAGGAGGCCCTCTTGTATGTCTCTTAAAAGGGGTTATTGGGGTGCTTCCAAATTTGGGGCAGGCCTTGTATTCACTGCAAAAAATCCTACCAATGTCAACCTAATAGAGTGGCACTTCCTATACAGAAGTATAATCCAAATAAGCATTGGAAGCATTATGCCAAAAATTTACAAAACTTTATTGAAAAATTACATTCATAACAATACACAGTTAAAAGATCCATTTAAAAAGGGATGTATATACAGTATACTCCCACAGGTGTAGATTCCATGACTTGTAAATGAATTTTAGTCTAGAGTCAAAGGCTAGATATTGCTACTAAGTATGATGTGTCAATAGATAGTGCTATCAAACAGTGTTAGGTGTTTTAAAGCTCTTGACTAGAATGCAGGCACTATATAATTAGCCAATAATTTGCCAATATACTTTCTGCGGCCACAGCTGCCAAGCGTATTGATAGAATGGTATTTCACTTAATGCAGTCGTAATTTCAATACACACTGTGATTATAAATGTACCACATATGCGGACTGATATATTATCCAGTGATGAATTTCGCATAGAAAAATGTCCACTATGATGTATTTGTAGACTGTGCTAGACTGCAGTGCCAGATGCTGGATGTAAATGACTAAAATTCAGGCATCTATGTATAGTTAGATTCACGATTTGTCACCTTAAATAAAGCAGTCATGAATGCCAAGTATATGCATTATTAGGGGGTGTGTCACTAACACAATGACAAAAATAATATAGTGTGGTTATAAAGGTGCCTTGTTGCGGACTGACATATTATCCGGTAATACATCCAAAATCAGATAGAGTCCGCTATGGCCCCATTACCACATTTATATAACTAAGTGACACAATATAACAGTATTAGTCATGAGAGGTATACAACCTTGCGGGGGTCCAATGTTCCCCGACGCGCGTTTCGCGTTAGCTTCGTCTATGGGGGTTAGTAGAATAATGCATATACTTGGCATTCATGACTGCTTTATTTAAGGTGACAAATCGTGAATCTAACTATACATAGATGCCTGAATTTTAGTCATTTACATCCAGCATCTGGCACTGCAGTCTAGCACAGTCTACAAATACATCATAGTGGACATTTTTCTATGCGAAATTCATCACTGGATAATATATCAGTCCGCATATGTGGTACATTTATAATCACAGTGTGTATTGAAATTACGGCTGCATTAAGTGAAATACCATTCTATCAATACGCTTGGCAGCTGTGGCCGCAGAAAGTATATTGGCAAATTATTGGCTAATTATATAGTGCCTGCATTCTAGTCAAGAGCTTTAAAACACCTAACACTGTTTGATAGCACTATCTATTGACACATCATACTTAGTAGCAATATCTAGCCTTTGACTCTAGACTAAAATTCATTTACAAGTCATGGTATCTACACCTGTGGGAGTATACTGTATATACATCCCTTTTTAAATGGATCTTTTAACTGTGTATTGTTATGAATGTAATTTTTCAATAAAGTTTTGTAAATTTTTGGCATAATGCTTCCAATGCTTACTTGTATTCACTGCATAGGCAAACAGTACAGGAGTACCAACTTCCTAATAATGGGAACTTTCTTTTCAGAAGGCCCTCCTGTACGTCTCTTCAAAGGGTTATTGGGGTGCGTCCATATTTGGGGCAGCCCTGCCACTCAATGCATACGCAATAACAGTATAGGAGACCCACTGTTTAATAATGGGAACAACAAAGCATAGCAGACTGACAGCTCACTAAGAATAGTAAGGGCTGACTCCTGGCCCTTTATGATTAGTAAAGGCTGCTTGATGGCACTATAAAAATAGGCTTTGTGACTTTCAAAGTCCCTCCTTCATAAATGAAACAGGATGTGTCTGATGATGTGTCACACACCACATGGCCAGATAAGGTTGTAACATGTTAAAATGACATTTCCCAGTGAATGCATTTGTCTTGGTTGAAAGCAATGCTAAAGTTGAAAACCGCATCAAAAACGCTACGTGTGAACATAGCCCAAGACGTTTAGGAGCATTTTTGTTTTTGGTTATTTATTTTGTCTTATATGCAAGTCATTACCCTGGAAAGAATGTTCCTTAACATATTTCCCAGGAAAATTCATTTTGTTTTCGTTTTTGTATGTTTTATTGTGAGTCTGTAAAAGTGGCATAAGACTTTGACAACATTGTTCACAGCAGTGACCTGGGAGTCAGAAATGTTCCCAGGGGTCTTCCCCATGCTGTTCCCATGTCATTTGAGCACTGTTCCCATCGATTTCCGCAATAGTCCATTTGCAGGCCCCCGGGGTGGGGGTTGCCGGAAAAATGCTCGAGTTTCCCATAGACTTACACTGGGCTCGTTGCTCGGGTCGAGCACCCGAGCATTCC
This sequence comes from Oophaga sylvatica, assembly GCA_033576555.1. Classification (NCBI taxonomy): domain Eukaryota; kingdom Metazoa; phylum Chordata; class Amphibia; order Anura; family Dendrobatidae; genus Oophaga; species Oophaga sylvatica. Next base: position 368,819,333 of record JARQOD010000004.1, on the reverse strand, counting down.
AATTTGCTCGACAAGAGCAACGAGCACCGAGCATTTTAGTGCTCGCCCATCACTAATTATTATCATTATTATTATTATTTATTTATATAGAGCCATTAATTCCATGGTGCTATACATGAGAAGGGGTTACATACAGTTATAGATATTGTTTACAGTAAACAAATTTACAATGACAGACTGGTACAGAGGGGAGAGGACCCTGTTTTTGCCGACTTACATTATATGGGAATGTATAAGCTATTTGTAACATTTCTTCATGGCTGGCCAGACCCTGTGGTGGGTCACCGATGATCGTGGGCTTTTGTTGGACTCTGATTCCCATGTTACAACTGCAGTCATATATACTTCTTACCTTTTCCTCAATCATAATGGATATTATCAGCTTTGCTGCAGTTACAAGCCTTAAAATTTGTGTTTTTGTTCTACAATATAATGATATTATAATCTTGTTTGTCTTGTATTAACTTTATTTTTTACCCTTTGAGCTAATTTCTTTTGTTTTTCAACTAAGAAAAGATTGGGTGCTCACAAATGCAAACAGGAACCTTCATAGACTTAAAAGTGTCTCAGCATGTTCATTTTTAGACTTACCCAATGTTTGTATGTATTCTTCATACTGAAAAAAGTAATTTTTACAGGGAGCTTAACAACACAAAATCACTATTCAAACCTGTTGATAGGGGACATAGTCTCAAAGATTGCACCTGTATTGTCCAAATACAGAAATTGACTTTTGTTAAAGTAAAACAATGAGATGCTCAATGCCATGCAGTTCACTTCACCTTTTACCAAAGTGCTTTACTTTTATCTTCGCCCCTCTCTGACTCTTGCAAACCAAAACTGTCAATCAAGAAGAGCACTGAACTGTCCGACTACACCACGTCTTTTGAATGAAGGACAATTTCTTGTAAATGCAGCTATGGATTTTGGCACTGAAGGTTTGATTTCTAATTAGGGGAATTTCCCAAACAAAGAGCTGTTTGGTTCGAACAGTCATTTTATCTTGACGGACTCCCTTTAACAAACACTGTTATCTATTATTTCTAAACACTGTTTTTCGGTGATTACTATGTATCTCCGTTCATACTACACCCACACACACAAGTGATACACCATTTGAAAGGTAAACTTGCCCCCTTCAGCAAGAAAATAGCCAAACATACCACTCATCCACGATTTGATGACAAAATACAGTTGAACATTAATTTTCATAAACCTGCAGTAAGGAAAAATGACCTGCAGGTGGCACCACAGTACCCCAAAGCAACTACCACAAAGCTGCTTACCGACATCACAAACAAATCCAAACATTTGCCTTGGGGGCTTTCCAGCTTGCCGAACTGCTTGCCCAGCCTATTTTAGCCAAATTGGAGGATTGCACACTTCACTGCAGGTGAAGCACATATGCAAACACATTTGTAAACATGCACTGCCTATTGAATTGCACACTTGCTCCATTCATACTCCAGCCACACAAACAAATGATACACCATTTGAAAGGTAAACTTGCTCCCTTCAGCAAGAAAAGAGCCAAACAAACCACACATTCACAATTTTATCACTAAATACAGTTTAAACATTAATTTTCATAAATTTACAGAAAGACACAATGACCTGAAGGTGGCACCTCAACCGTAAGACATTTTTTGGCCTCTATTTATCAAACCAATTTATTGTATTACCAATCTACATATATAAATATCTGTCTGTGTTCATCATCTCATGAAATACATTTACATTTCAACAGCTTGCTTTTCCTGAAATTGCCTGCGCCCCCGACGACCAATGTGCGAAAATTTTGCATGGGCCAAGCTAGTTTGTTTTATTTTACTCGCTTATTCCTTTGACGTCATAGCCAGTTTTTGTGTTTATAGCAGACCATATTTTTTTACTTTTCTATTGTTGCTTTACAGGAACCATAACTATTTCATTGTTTCGGCAACAGTCAGATAAGGGATTGCTTTTTTCAGGACAAGTTGTATTTGTTAATGGCATCATTTATGGGTACATGTAAACTATTAACTTTTATGCACAAAATAACAATTCTACCACCAAATGTTGACTTCATTCTGTGGCTCGCTACAAATATGGCAATACTAAATTTCTGGCATTTGATTTAGGTTTCATTATTTTGTACAATAAGTACACGCTTGTTAAAAAAAAAACATTTGATTTTTGAGAGCTATAAGTTATACAATTTTCCATCAGCGAAGCCGTATGAGGGCTTATTTTTTTGTGGGCAAATGTAGCCTGTACAACTTTTTTAGCACATTTTATTTTACTCTTTGGGAGGCACAATTAAAAAAATAATGTAATTCTGATTTTTTTTTCTCACCACTATTTAGTATATTTGCGATGTTATATATATTCTATGGGTCGGTACTATTACACTAATATAAACTTTATAAAGGTTTGTCATGCTTTGCCTCTTTTCCACAAAAAATGAATTTTGGTTACATTATTCTGATACTAAAACCTTTTTTTTTTTCAATTTTTAATTTGATGTGGTTGTATAAGGACTTGTTTATCTTGGAAAAAGTTCTAGTGGGGCCAAATGTGTTTTTTTTTGCATTGTGTAATAGCCCTTTCATTTTTCTGAATACAGAGTTTTATAAGGGCTTACTTTTGAATTTTTCTATTATTTGAGAGTCAATATAGTAACATAGTTATTAAGGTTGAAGGAAGACTTTAAGTCCATCTAGTTCAACCCATATCCTATCCTAACCTGCCCTAACATGTTGATCCAGAGGAAGGCAAAAAAAACCCAAGTGGCAAACAGTAAGCTTCACATTGGGGAAAAAAATTCCTTCCCGACTCCACATACGGCAATCAGACTAGCTCCCTGGATCAACGCTGTATCTAGGAAACTAGTGAATATAGCCTGTAATATTATACTTTTCAAGAAAGGCATCCAGTCCCCTCTTAAATTTTAGTAAGGAATCACTCATTACAACATTAGACGGCAGAGAGTTCCATAGTCTCACTGCTCTTACAGTAAAGAATCTGCATCTGTGATTATGGCTAAACCTTCTTTCCTCCAGACGTAGAGGATGCCCCCTCGTCCCCGTCACAGGTCTAAGAGTAAAAAGATCATTAGAAAGGTCTTTGTACTGTCCACTCATATATTTATACATTGTAATAAGATCACCCCTAAGCCTTCGTTTTTCCAAACTAAATAACCCCAAGTGTAATAACCTGTCTTGGTATTGCAGACCCCCCAGTTCTCTAATAACCTTGGTCGCTCTTCTCTGCACCCGCTCCAGTTCAGCTATGTCTTTCTTATACACGGAGACCAGAACTGCACACAGTATTCTAAGTGTGGTCGCACCAGTGACTTGTATAGAGGTAAAATTATGTTCTCCTCATGAACATCTATGCCTCGTCTAATGCATCCCATTATTTTATTTGCCTTGGCAGCAGCTGCCTGACATTGGCCACTAAATGTGAGTTTGTCGTCCACCCATACACCCAAGTCTTTTTCAGTGACAGTTTTGCCCAGTGTTTTACAATTAAGCACATAATTATACATCTTATTTATTCTACCCAAGTGCATGACCTTACATTTATCCCCATTAAAGCTCATTTGCCATTTATCAGCCCAAGCTTCTAGTTTACATAAATCCTCCTGTAATATAAAATTATCCTCCTCTGTATTTATTACCCTGCAGAGTTTAGTGTCATCTGCAAATATTGAAATACTACTCTGTATGCCCCTACAAGGTCATTAATAAATATGTTAAAGAGAAGCGGCCCCAATACTGACCCCTGTGGTACCCCACTGCTAACCGTGACCCAGTCCGAGTGTGCTCCATTAATAACCACCCTTTGTTTCCTATCCATGAGCCAGTTCTTAACCCACTTACACATATTTTCCCCTATCCCCATTGTTCTCATTTTATGTATCAACCTTTTGTGTGGCACTGTATCAAAAGCTTTTGAGAAGTCCATGAACACCACGTCCACTGCATTCCCTTGGTCCAGTCCTGAACTTACCCCTTCATAAAAGCTTATCAGATTAGTCTGACAAGAACGGTCCCTCGTAAACCCATGCTGATACTGTGTCATGAGGTTATTCAGCTTCAGATACTCCAATATAGTATCCCTTAAAAAACCCTCCAGGATTTTACCCACAGTAGATGTTAAGCTCACTGGCCTATAATTTTCAGGTTCAGTTTTTGCCCCCTTTTTGAATATTGGCACCACATTTGCTATACGCCAGTCCTGTGGTACAGACCCAGTTATTATGGAATCTTTAAAGATTAAAAATAATGGTCTATCTATAACTGTATTTAATTCCTGCAGTACTCGGGGTGTATCCATCCGGACCCGGGGATTTGTCAACTTTAGTGATTTTTAGACGCCGCCGTACTTCCTGCTGGGTTAAGCATGTGACATTTAATGGAGAATTTTTTTTATCTCTGAGCATGTTATCTGTCATGGGATTTTCTTGTGTAAATACAGTTGAAAAAAAGTCATTTAGCATATTGGCTTTTTCCTCATCCTCATCCACCATTTCACCCAGACTATTTTTAAGGGGACCAACACTATCATTTTTTAGTTTCTTGCTATTTATGTACTTAAAGAATATTTTGGGATTATTTGAACAGAAACAGCTATTCTGGCAGAGGTTTTCATATAAGTTATAAATATGGCAGGGTTTTTTTTATAACTAAACGTTTATTATTAAAACTATACTTTGATTTTTCTATATTTTTATGTTTTTTTGCCTAAAATATTTTATTTTTTGCAATACTTGGACTTTGAGTTTTAACCTACAAACTTTTTATCGCATTAATAATACACTATATTACTTATGTACTATAGTGCATTATCTCCACTATAAGTCTTTAACTGAAAATACAGCAAATTAGGCCCCTCCCTTGGTGGCATCTGATTGGATAAGAAATATGGCATAAAGGGAATCCTTTGTAAGCTTTCTTGTTGCCATAGGAGCAATCAGCTCCCCATGATCACGGTGCGGGATGCTGATGAACTGACAATCATTGACAATCATTTTTAGATTCCTCACATACTGCTATCAGTATCAGCAGCATATAAGGGGTTAAAGTGCTGAGATCAGTACTATTTTATGTCTGATCCTTTAAACAGGTGGCTGACTCTGTTTAATAGCCAGCTACTTCAGATGGCATAGAAACAGCCCCTGAACCTGTGCCATCTCTTTGATGTAACTGCACATCAGATTGCAGTAAATCACTTGCAATCTTGATGCACAGTTTCGTCATTTTGATGGAAGGGGTTAGATAGCAGCATTCAATTTCACATTACTTTACAGACAATATTACTGTCCCCATTGGAGCTCACAATGTAGATTCCCTCTCAGTATGTCTTTGGAGCGTGAGAGGAAACCGGTGAACCTGAAGGAAACTAACGCAAATATGGGGAAAACTAATTTTGTAAATGTGAAATAGGCATATTTTACTTGTTTTTCACATAATAAATATTCAATAATGTGAATTTCTTGTGCATATAGTTTTCTCAAATTAATCCCTGCATACCTCATCCCAGACCAGAAATCAAATATGAGGATCAGCACACCTGTTAATATATGTGTAATAGGAAAGTAATCTTATATGTTGTGACCATCAATAAATAAAACCAAGAATAAAAAATTGAGGCACAATCACACTGCAGTATGTGAACAGTAGCAATACAAAACACAAAGGGTAATTAATCAACACCCTTTTGATCAAAAAGATATAAAAGCCATTCCATGGCAACACTTGTGGATGTCAAGCCCTCTTACCACTCTCATGGTGTCTCTTTCTGGCAGTTTGAGCAGAAATATGGATGTTAGTGGCCTGGTGGAGGTAATTTAGCTGGGCTCTGACACTGGTCACCCTGTTCCTTCTTGCACAAAGAAGTAGGTAGCAGTCCTGCTGCTGGATTGTTGCACTCCTACGGCCCCCTCCACATCTCCTAGTGACCTGGCCTGTCTCCTGGTATCTGCTCCATGCTCTGGACACTGTGCTGACAGACTCCGCTACCCTTCTTGTCACAGCTCGTATTGATGTTCCATCCTGGATGAGCTACCCGAGCAACTTCTGCCTCATGCTACTGTACCTCTAGGGATGAAAGCAATAACAAAATGCAAAAGTGACCAAAACAGCCAAAAAGGATGAGAACAGAGAACTAGTTTGTGGTCACTCCCTGCAGAACCACGCCTTTATAGGGGGTTTCTTGCTAATTACCTATCACTTCTAGCTTTGTCTGTTCCATTTGCACAACAGCAGGAGAAATTGATTCACAATCGGTGTTGCTTCACCAGAAAGGTTAATTTCACAGAGGTGTGATTGACTTGAAATTACATTGTGTTGTTTAAGTGTTAAGTGTATATATCACAGAGCAAACACATTATACTACCAAAAACACGCTTATTGCACCAAATTATAAAAAAATATAGCTTTATTAATCTTCAACAGTACATAAGTCTTAAAAAGTGAGTTCCTCAATGGATAATATGGCAACATAAACAGATATGTAGGATGCTATGTTTTTAAACAGCATAATAATAGGCTATTAGCTTTAATCTGAATTATACATTGTAGTCCACAAATAACCAGAAAATGTATTCTTCATCTGATAGTCTTCTCATAGATGCTGCATGAAGCAGTTACCAGAAGTAACAAAATTATCAAATCAAGGGGGCACTTAACAACAGATGGTGTGCATTACTGTAGTTTTTATTATGACCTTTTTCTGATCAGGGTTGTCAATCATCTAGAAATTCCAAGACAGTCTGTAAAAAGAGGACAGTTTGTTCCTGTATGTAAAAAAAAAAAAAACATCTGATGTGTCTGTGATTTTTTTTAAGGTTGTATAAATTTGTAGAGATTATTCTGATTGTTTTTATTATTTTGCAGTTCACAGTGAATGCAGCTAATATCCTTGTATCAGAATTATTGGCTGTAGACATGTGTGATTTTCCGGTGTGTCTATAAAAAATGGTCACTGTCAGTGATTTTTCTACACATTGTCCAGAAAAAAAAGCAAATTGGCAACCCTGGTTCTGATTGATTATATGAATGGAGTTTCCTGCAGGGATGAAGCCAATTCTCAGATGAAGGCTCCACCAAAATACATATATGAGGCAGTGACATCTTATCTTTATGCTAAAAAAGAGAATGGACAGCACCTCCAAAAACCATACATTGATCTAATGCTGCTAGGCAAAAATATATAACTGAACATGAGGTTCTTAGTTTAACATTCTGATCAGACTGTATGACGCTCACTGCCACGTCACGGCAAACCTCGCAGTGGGTCCCTATCACCCTAATAGAGCGGAGTCGTGCGCTGACCAACACGGGAATGACAATGCATCGGCAGGCCGCACGGCCTCATGCCTCACAGCGCAAGACTGAGTCCCCATGACTCCAGACCACACCACCCCAAAAGAACAAAAACACAGCAACAATGGCCGCCACAAAGAACCCACACCAAATGAAAGGAGTATTGAAACTCACCTTCCTCAAGCTCTCCAGTGAGAGCAAAAATGGGCTAGACCCCTTTCTTTGCAGTCTCCTGCTAATTTAAAATGACCTATTCCAATTGGGAAGAGTGAACATCCAAAGAAAAAAAGGACAGATCATGCAATATGCTGAAAAAGAGAATGAATAGCACCTCCAAAAATCATACATTGACCTAATGCCGCTAGGCAAAAATCTTCTGTTGCACTGTCACCCATTAATTATTGCACAATTTTAGAAGGCTATGCATTTTTACCTTTTGCGCCACCCCTAATGCCACATAGACTGTAAGCTTGTGATCAGGACCTTCACTTCTCTTGGTATTTGTTGAGCTATGTTTTACTCTGTAATGTCTATTTTCTGTACATATACTCTCTGAATTGTATATGTACATGAATTGTGGTGCGGAATATGTTGGCGCTATAGAAATAAACATTATTATGCATTTGTCTTGTGTGTTCATTTATTTGATACTTAAGTTACTGTAGTTTATTGGGCAAATATTAAAACGTATTATGCTACTCCATATTCTGTATACTTAAAGAGAACCAATCAGCAAAAATCTAGTTTTATTAAAAATATATAATTGTGTGTTTACCTATTTTAGATAGATACTGATTGCTTTGAAAGTCAGTATCTACCTAAAAACCTTTGTTTTATTTTTCTTTATTTTTTTTTTACCAGGCGAGATAATGATAAATCACAAAATATACAGGTATCTATTGAGAGATATTTACTTCTTTCTAGCAGACTTATATTTGTTTTTTGGGTGTATCTACATGGTGCAGAGGTAGCAGTCACTTTTTTTTCTATAGCACATATGTACAGGTGTTATTGTGTTTTTGGCTTAAAGTCAACAGAAGACTTTCTCCATCTGATATTGAACAACCAAAGCAGAAATATTAATATGTATTTAATTGTTTTCTATTTCTGTCTGATATAAGATTCAAATATAACTTATATAAATGCAAAAAAACTTAATAAAAACTAGTTATCTTGAGCTCATGACAAGGAAAAATGTACATGTGAAATGATTCTGTTTGCCTTATGCAGTTTATACGCATTTTAATGCATGTAGATTCTATAGTGTATATAAAAAAGTTCCAAACCAAGTAAATCTTTCTTTCACAATACTGCTGCATCAATGTAAAGCCTAATTCCTTTCATGGATTCCAGTCAGGTGTGGATGAAATAGAAGATCCATTACGGACAGTTTTTAACTTTTATCGATAGATTTTCAGATCAATTCCAAATATCACAAGAGACCTTCCAGGACGAACAAGCAGATGCTGGGCATGTCCTCAAAGCCTTTAGTGCACTTAGCGCAACAGTTCTCAACCTTAGGTCTCCATACTTGGGTGCTTGACCATTTGCATCCAAGTCCATGGAAGGGGCAGAGAATCTCATAACATCTGGCTTACAGCATCAGGTTTATTTTCTTCTGAGACAGAGTCGTCTTCTTTGTCAATTTTATGGCATAAATCCTCATTGTCTTTCAAGCTGAATAAACGCCGTAGTGTGCTTGGCCTCATTACGTGTATCAGCAAAAGGATGATGCTGATAATAAGGCAAAATATACCTAAAATAGAAGATAAATTGGTATTATATAATTGATATCATCTTGCCATAAAAAACAATTAACATTGGTCTATAAAACTAAACAGATTGTTTAATATATTTATAAAGAGCTTCTGATCTGGAAATTGATTAGTTAATTTACTATGGGCAATTACTCTACTTTGCATCTACTTTGCTAGATATATGCCAATTGTTTTGTTTAGAAGTAATTCATAGAAAGAGAAAAGATATTAAATGCAAGATGAATAGATCAAAATAATGTAAAGCATGCTGGTCTAAATATTGACTGGATAGGACAACTCATCATGAAATACATGCACGAAGAGAAAAATGATGGTGGATAGTCCAAAATAATAAAAAAGTATCAAATTAATCAAAAAATTTTACAGGGTAAAATGGGGAGGGAGACAAAATATATATATATATATATATATATATATATATATATATATATATATATGTGCTGTTTGAGGTTGTGAAAAAGGGGCAAAAAAATGGGAACAATTCCAAAAATGTAGGTATATACATGTGATATTTAGTGGCATGGAACAAGATATAAGAAGGATGCTTTATCATACAAAGAATTCTTGCTGTGGTATGAATACGATACAAAATAATGTCATGCAGAGTATCCTGTCATAATACCAACATAATACAATCTAATATCATGCATTTTAGTAATAGTACCAATGTAAAACATTATAACAGGATGGCAAGGTATGTATGTAGAATTGATCAATATAGATCAGTGTCAGCGTGCATTATATGGACTTATGACAAATATTCTAGAGTACCTTGAACACCAAGTACTGTATGGAGGTTCCTGGGGATTGCACGTTTCCGTCCTGCATTCAACACGCAATCCCCAGGAAACTAAAGAAAAAGAAAAGTTGTTCTGCGACTTGCTTGTACTCTGGGTGCGGGGTATAAATGCAGAACGAGGGGAATGAACCAAAACTCTACCCCTAACTTGACATGTTCAATATCTGTGTTAAAGGGGTTCTCTACTACCGAACAACCTCTTCTTAAATTAAAAAAAAATGATTTACTCAACCTTCCTGACCAGTGGTGTTCCAGCAATGTCGACACTGTATCGCCCTGCAGTAATATGTAATAATATTATAATGCTATAATTGTGATACATGACTACTACAGCCTTTACAATTGCATTGGATGAAACAGTTCTGTCTGACTGAAGTGAGAAGCCTGACCTTAATCAATGGCTGCTAATTGGCTGCAGCGCTTATGTGACATACATATGCTAAAAGGCCACCGGGAAACACAGCAACCATATTACTGGAATGGTGTCTATCTGGGAGGTGAGGTTTTTTAATTGTATTTGGGACACTCTTGTTGATTCATGCGGCTCAAACCATGGACAACATGAATCAGATCCTGGCTGTTCAATTGCAGCCTGAAATATTTTAGCCTGAAACGCACAGGCATTTTCAAAGAAAATATATCTAAAAGAACTATAGTCATGAGACTAGACTGCTGCTGAACCCACATGGCTCTCCCAATAGCATTGCAGGTGGCTGATAGGTTTCTCTCTTGGCGAGAGACCTGTCAATAAACTTTAGCATTTCTAGGAAAAGCCAACCAGGGTGAAGCTGTTCAGAGAAAAATACACGTGGCTACAATTGTACAGTCAGGATCTGATTCATTTGGGCAGCATGAATAATCTGACAAGTACCTTTTAAGAAGGGCTTGTCCAGGTACACCTTCTGGCTTAAAGATATTTTTCCACTACAGGGTACAATTTAAGCATTGTGTTAAAAAATGCTACATCTGTACTGAGCCGACTCATACTGCACATTTCGTCTCAACAGTACTGTTTATGAACATAGCCAGAGTAGTTGCAAAAATAAGTGTACAATGTATAAGTAAGTACTAGAAGAGGAAAATAATGCTAACTAAAATACCTGTTGCAAAGCTCAACCAGAATGAAAGTCCAAATCTTGTGCGTAGAACAGTGCTTCCAAAATGAATACCGCATTCAGGTGCCTGTCTGACGGTTGCAAATGATGTGAGCGATACTATTATGCACATTGCAGTCGCAAACAGCATGTAGATGCCATAGACCAGGAATGGCATACAGAACAGGACATTGCTGAGAATCCAGGAGCAAAATGCTGCCCTATGATAAAGGAATTATCGAAAGCATACAGTTAACTTTTTTGGACCATTACACAGTCAGTCAGTCTGCTTTGTATGTTACTGAGATCATTCATTGTAGTTGGTATTGTCCTATAAATATTGTATATTACTTGGTGTACACCAATATTTAGCATTTGCTCAAAAATTACATTTACATTTGTCTATAGTCTATTTTTGTGAATATGCTGCATTTCTTATAAAACCCAAAACAGAAGCTGACTGCAAAGTACACATTTTATAAATGTTCCACAATAAGTTTAGTAACCTGCATGCCTTAAGCTATAGTGACTGAGCAAATATTTTGAAAACAATTGCCCTTTTCAAACTTTCAATCTTTATATCCTTAAACTAGTTAGTCATGATGTACAAAATAATTAATAACATTTCCCAGATGTCTACTTTACATTTACATCATTTTTCAGATGTCATTTTGTTTTTTTACGATGTTAGCTGGGTTAAAAGTTTAGCAATTTTGCATTTTTTCAACAAATTTACAAAACTTGTTTCTTTAGGGACCTATTGAAAGTTACTTGGACTTTGAAGGATGTACAGTCATGGACAATAGATTTGAGAATGACACAAATATTAATTTTTACAAAGTCTACTGCTTTACTTTTTCTAATAGCAATTTGCATATACTCCAGAATGTTATAAAGAGTGATCAGCTTAACAGCAATTACTTGCAAAGTCAATATTTGGCTAGAAAATGAACTTTATCCCCCAAAACACATTTCAACATCATTGCAGCCCTGCCTTAAAAGGACCAGCTCACCTCTTTTCAGTGATTGCTCCATTAACACAGGTGTGGGTGTTGATGAGGACATGGCTGGAGATCAATCTGTCATGATTATGTAAGAATGAGACCACTGGACACTTTAAAAGGAGGCTGGTGCTTGGCATCATTGTTTCTCTTCTGTTAACCATGGTTTTCTCTAAAGAAACACGTGCAGTCATCATTGCAATGCACAAAAATGGCCTAACAGGGAAGAGTATGCAGCTAGAAAGATTGCACCTCAGTCAACAATCTATCGCATCATCAAGAACTTCAAGGAGAGAGGTTCCATTGTTGCCAAAAAGGCTCCAGGGCGCCCAAGAAAGACCAGCAAGCGCCAGGACCGTCTCTTAAAAGTGTTTCAGCTGCGGGATCGGGCTACCAGAAGTGCAGAGCTTGCTCAGGAATGGCAGCAGGCAGGTGTGAGTGCATCTGCACGCACTGTGAGGTTTAGACTCGTGGAGCAAGGCCTGGTCTCAAGGAGGGCAGCAAAGAAGCCACTTCTCTCCAGAAAAAACATCATGGACAGACTGATATTCTGCAAAAGGTACAGGCAGTGGACTGCTGAGGACTGGGGTAAAGTTATTTTCTTTGATGAATCCCCTTTTCGATTGTTTGGGACATCAGGAAAACGCCTCAATCGGAGAAGACAAGGTGAGCGCTACCACCAGTCTTGTCTCATGCCAACTGTTAAGCATCCTGAAACCATTCATGTGTGGGGTTGCTTCTCAGCCAAGGGAATCGGCTGTCTCACAGTCTTGCCTAAAAACACAGCCATGAATAAAGAATGGTACCAGAATGTCCTCCAAGAGCAACTTCTCCCAACCCTCCAAGAGCAGTTTGGCGATCAACAATGCCTTTTCCAGCATGATGGAGCATCTTGCCATAAAGCAAAGGTGATAACTAAATGGCTCAGGGAACAAAACATAGAGATTTTGGGTCCATGGCCTGGAAACTCCCCAGATCTTAATCCCATTGAGAACTTGTGGTCAATCATCAAGAGACGGGTGGACAAACAAAAACCTAAAAATTCTGACAAAATGAAAGCATTGATTGTGCAAGAATGGACTGCTATCAGTCAGGATTTGGTCCAGAAGTTGATTGAGAGCATGCCAGGGAGAATTGCAGAGGTCCTGTAGAAGAAGGGTCAGCACTGCAAATATTGACTTGCTGCATTAACTCATTCTAACTGTCAATATAAGCTTTTGTTACTCATATGTTTGCAATTATATTTCTGTCTGTGAGAAAAATATCTGTCAAACACACACATAAAAACCAGAGGGCAGCAGATCATGTGAAAATATAATATTTGTGTCATTCTCAAAACTTTTGGCCATGACTGTATATATTGGAAACTCCCCAATAGTGATACCATTTTAAAAATCACACCTATCAAATAATTAAAAATTGTTTTCAGGAAATTTTTTAACCCTTCACGTACTACACCGGAATTAATGCAAAGTTGAATGAAAAAGAATTAATGTAAATTTCACCTCTAAAATGTTGCTTTAGCCCCAATTTTTTCACTTTTACAATAGGTAGCATCAAAAAGTAGGCCCCACAGATCGTTACCCATTTTCTTTGGAGCGCAGCAATAAGCCACATGTAGTCAAAAAGTTCTGTTTGAACACACGGCAGGGCTCAGAAAAGAAGGAGCAATATTTCTATTGTAGATTGTAGGCCCCATGTAGCATTTGCAGGATCCTTAAGGTGCAGAAAAGCCTTACAACTGACCTCATTTCGGAAAATACACCCTTCAAGTATTTTTTCCAGGAGTATAGTGAGCAATTTGATCCCAACAGTGCCGCACAGAATTTTCTAATATTAGGTCGGCATACTGAATATGTCATCATATCTTCATCATTCTGTTTTTTTACTTTAAAAAAAACCCAACCCTAAACCTAAGCCCAACCCTAAGTCTAAGCTCAACTACAAATAATTAAAGAAATAAAAATTATAAAAAAAATTTAATCTGACTAAGGGGATGATACAGGGATGATTTAATAATTATTGGACTTTTGATCACTGTGATAAGGTCTATCACAGTGATCAAATGGGTACCAATAAGAAAAATCCCTATTGTTACTGGTTACTGGCAGGCAGATCTAGGCCATTTTTCTTCATGAAGAGGAGGTGGAGGGTTGAGGGATGGCAGAGGTACTGAGGGGGTGCTTGGGGATATAATTTCTCTCTCCTCTGACATATTATATCATGTCAGAAGAGAGAGAAATGATTTTAATAGTGGATTACATTTTTTTTACATGTTCGCTGTTATTTATTGAATAACGATGATCACATGATTGGAGACCAGGAAAACTGTACCTAATCGTGTTCCCCAGGGTCTCAGCTAACCCAATAGCTGAGATCTCCAAGATTTTTGGACTCTAGGGGTCGTTATACCTTTATTTCTGATTGCTGTTTTAAAACGGCAATGAAGGAATATGGCCCATTATTATCTGCCATTTTAATGAGTTTCAGAGGTCATTAAGGGGTTAAAGGCAAAATGTAACAATTTCTATTCTGCATGGGTTAGACACAAAATTTTTAAATTTTAATTAGACAAGGGAATGTATTCCAAATTTTAAAGACAGAAAAAAGAACATGTATGGCAGAGAGAACACAGTAAGTATTTCTCTACTGAAGCCTCAGTGTCCCCAACTACTACAATATGATATATTTTTGATGGTCCCAATAGAGTGTGATGCTTCCAAAAATTTCCCCCATGCACAATATGATATTTACACACTGATTTCTTAATACAACCGCAAAAGGAAAAATGCCAATAAATAAATAAATAATTCAATGATTATCATATAATAAAATATATATAGTTCATAAATTAGCACAAATGGACATAGTAACTAGTTTGGACAGTCGCATATACTAAAAATCAAAAACAAAAGAGCCAAGATAACGACCGTAAGTCCAATATAAGATGTTTATTAATTAAGAATAAATAGAAACAGGGCAATGGAGTTAAAACAATTGCAAACTACATGTATGCATATGTTAAGCAAGAAAGGGCGTTATGATCCAGGTATTAGATATGCAAATATTCAAGTGTAAAAAAAAAAAGAGAAACAAAAAGTATATCGTGAAAAAATATAAAAATTAGACCAAAAATCATATCATGTGCATCAACATATAGTATCTGAAACCAAGGTGAAAAAAGTGCAAAGTGCAATAGAGACACAATTATTGTGTCAAACAGTTAAAAAAACGCACATAAATGGAAGTGTATAAATATTTGCATGTAATATGACCAGGGCAAACAATGCAGCAGATAAATAAGAAAAAATAACAGCACAATGTTGACAATAAATTACAATCAATGTAGCTCCTGGTATCCCTGATAGACGCCCACCCCAACGTGCGTTTCGGCGAAGGCAACGTGCCGAAATGCGCCTTGAAAACGCTCCTTGGGGTGGGTGTCTATCCGGGATACCAGGAGCTACATTCATGCAAATATTTATACACTTCCATTTATGTGGTTTTTTTTTCACTGTTTGACACAATAATTGTGTCTCTATTGCACTTTGCACTTTTTTCACCTTGGTTTCAGATACCATATATTTATGCACATGATATATGATTTTTGGTCTAATTTTTATATTTTTTCGCAATATACTTTTTGTTTCTCTTTCTTTTTGCACTTGAATATTTGCATATCTAATACCTGGATCATAACGCCCTTTCTCGCTTAACATATGCATACATGTAGTTTGCAATTGTTTTAACTCTGCTGCCCTGTTTCTATATATTTTTAATTAATAAACATCTTATATTGGACTTATGGTCGTTATCTTGACTCTTTTTTTTTGTTTACACTGAATTCTTGCACAGTACCCCAACAATCATAGTCTGATATACCTATAATGCCTACAGCAATATATGATGCTCCCACAGTGACCCTAATACAGTATGCTGTCCACAGTGACCCCAGCATAGTATAACGCTTTCAGAACTCACTAATAACACAATATAATGCCTTATTTGCCCGCACACAAACGGCATGATGTCACCATAGTAAACCTACACACAGTATGATACCTCTACAACACCCCACACAGTTTGATGCCTCTACAGTACATTCATCGACACACAGTATGATGACACCCTTTCTCTCATTCACAGTATGATGTCCACACAGCCCCCCAAAGTTTAATGTGACAGCATCCCCCAGTACCTCCCTCAGCACATTCCTTCACACTCAGTGGGGTGGCTTCATAAGCCCCCACATAATATAATGGCCTCACACACTGTATCATGCCATGACCTCTGTTCACCAACTCATGTCATCCATCTGTAGCCACTTTTATCAATGGTATAATTGTTGGAATATATAATAGCTGCAAGTTCATGCTGTGGAAGAGCTATCTCGATTCTGCTGAAAGCTGAATTTCTGCAACAATCAATGGAATACAGAAAGAGTTGACCAAGCAGTGATCTGGCTATCTCAATGAATGGCTGACCATAAAATACACTGGCAAATTGGGTGTGGCAGCTCTTTATAAAGCAGATAAAAAGTTTAATAATAAAGTGGACACCTAAGCTTGGAACCCCTTCTATTATGACAATATGCCCAAAATGTAATAGAAGTAAAATTATTAGGTGCATTCTGAATCGTGTTGAGGCAACTAAAAATGATTATTGAAACCTATGTATTTGTAAGTGTGAGAGTAAACATGGGGAAAAAGGATCTAACTGTAAGAAAGCTGCACAAACCCCACTCAGTTCCTGTACAGACTATAGTATCCAGTAATGCAAGTCCTAGCGGCTTCAGCGCAACCTAGATAAACCCTGAAGTAAAAACCAGAGAAGACAACGTGGACCTGGCTCCCTAAAAGGCCTTCGAGTGTATCACGTATCTTCTAAGGAATCGAGCGAGAGTGCAGTGTAAGAAAGAAACCCCAGAAGTACATCTTCTAAGGAATCGAGCGAGAGTGCAGTGTAAACCCCAGAAGTACACTTATCTGACTGGCCTAGGTCTCAGAAGTAGAACTTGAACTCCAAGCAGAATCCACTAAAGACTATCACCAGCAGAGAAGACCTGCAGGGTTGGGGTTTAAATAGTAGCACCTGCAGTGTGATAGGACAGGCTAGGTGACAAATGAAAAACACCTGCTGTCCGAAAAGAACATACAAAGGCAAAGATAATCAGAACTCGGACAGCGACATAACCTGCGGTGGCTAGGCAGACCGAGATGCCAAGAGAAGAGCAAAGGACTGCCGTATCGAATCCCGAGACATGCCACATTTATTTCACAAATGGCTTTCAATAGTGTAAAATAACAAAAGGAGTAATTCTAACTTTACCAATGCCTAGCCTCTCCTGTGCCAACAATACCCTGGTTCTCTTTTAGTCTCTATTGTCGTGTTTCCAGCAATGTTGTGGCAATATGATATGTGACAGATGTTGTCAATCATTGGGCCCAGTGATGGCTTCACCGGTATCATTCCTGGAGCCTAGTAAACAGAGACTGGCAGGAACTAATGAAGGGTCAGTATGGATGCAGAAGTTGGTTGGTAGGGTGAATATTGCTCCTTCTGTTATTTTAGACTATTATCAGTTATTTGTAAAAAAAAAAGTTGTATTCGCATTTCTCATGGTCTAAAAGGTTAGTCATTTTGAGCAAATTTCAACAAACATAAATAAAGTATTAGTATTGTACTATATTTTTGGTTTTGGTATAACTTACTGCTTGTACCAAGAGTAGAATATTAGTGAATCATACACTTAAAGTAGAAATAAAACTCTTACCACATTATTGCCGAGGAGTAGTATGTAGATATGCAGTATTGCTGATGTAGACTACATGGGCTATTGCTGTTGAATTTTTCAGCTACATACATTACAGGACTTGGAAGACCCTTTTCTAATCCTTCACGGTAATCTATATCATAATGAGTCCTTGTCTCCCAAGAAAACCATTCATTGTAATTGATGGTCTCATTCAGTTGGTGCACTGGATTTCCTACAAAGAAATTAACAGCTAAATTCAGGTTTACGTTGTACAGCTTTTAATCCATCCTTCAAGAACTGATATCATTAAAACCTCAAGAAAACACATTTTTGCAGTTGCAATGTAATATTGTTAACCTTAACCTTTGCTTTTTGTATAGTAATCTTCAACATTCTCTATCTTAATGAGGTTATCCATTTCAATTAAGTTTCTTCTCTGGTGCAGTTTCTTATAAAACAACAAGCTGTGCTGTGCTCACCTTACATTTGTCCACAGGAGGGTCTTTGCCTTTGCTCCCGATGATTGGCTTTGCCTATGTAGACAGAATGCCCTCTTCAGAGACACTAAGGTCACTAATTGGCTGCCATGCTGTCAACGTGATGGCACCGCAGCTAATTACAGGTACCAGGGGCAGCAGCGGAGACTCACTAGTGAACACAGGGAAGGTAAGTACACTGCGGTTTGTTGTTTTATATTATAATCAACTGAGGCCAGGCAAGCGATAGATGCTACTGCGGATGGGCTACCGGTGGCACCATTTTACTGTAGCTAATTTTTTTCTCCAAAGATCATAATATGTAATTCAAATGAGCAAGCAGACTATTTAAAATAGGAGGCAGGTCATTGAAGGATCAGTGAAATGTCATTTAAGCCCATAAGTATAAATATGAGAACAGGACACCAAATTAAGACCCACCTGTTGTGAACATTTTGGAGACGACTTCGGAGCTGAAGCTCCCTCTGGTGGTTGCTGAGGGTATTGCACCTATCTTGAATACCAAGAGTCCTACACCCGCAGATAACGAGTGGGTGTCAGGTGGTACTGACTGACCTGATATAAGTGAGCTGATCTCCCATGGTCCTCGCCGGTGATCAATTGTGCTTCCTGGTTTAGTTTGGAATTCAGCTTGCTTTCCTGCTGTCTCCTGCTTGCATTCAGATAAGTCTCTTTCAGTTTTTTTTTACTGTGGTTTGAATTCCTTGCTTTTTGCTGCATTGCTTTTTGTCTTCAGCCGGGTCCCCTATGGGGGCTTTGGCTGGTCTCCGTTCGTTTTTTGTATTTGTTCATTTCCTCAGTTCTTGTGATATTTTTCTGCTGGGTAGCTACGTGTCCACACCAGAGATCTGATATAGGTTGTCGAGACCGTGTGGTCTCAGTGTTTTTGGATTCAGAAGTGTTGGAGTTTTTCCTAGGGTTTTTCTGGGTTGCAGAAAGTATTCTCTCCTGTGCTGTCCTATCTAGACAGTTTTGGGCCCCAGCGTTTGCTCAATTTATTTTCTGTCTGTGTTCGTATTTTCATCTTGTCTAACCGCCATTATATGTTTGGGGGCTTCCTACAATTTTGGGGTCTACTCCGGGGCAGTTAGCTTACCTCTTTCCATCTTCAGGGACAGCTATCTCTTCGGCTGTGCCGAGGCGTCTAGGACCACCGTAGGTACGCTCCATGGCTGCTTCTAGTTGTGCGGTTAGTTTAGGGGTCTGCAACCTATTAGTTTCCAACCTCTGTGGTGTTAGGCTGCCTATGCGGTTTTTTGCTCCTGCCTCCTCAGCTACCATAACATAACACCCACGCACAGTCCGCCCCAGTGCACGAGAATCTTATTAACTGAAAACTACATATAAAGATTAAACAAGAACAAGATGGATTTCATCAACCAAGGTATCATGTTAATCAGTGTAAAGGCGCCAACCTGACAGTGTATGTAGTTTACTTAGCAAAGTCCTGATGACAAGTGTGAGGGATCTCACAGGTGAAGGAGGGGTCAACTTCACTCACCTCAGGGAGAGGGGAGAGAAGGACCTAGCAGGGGTCTGCTCTCTGGCGCCACCACTTTCCCAAGGTCAGTCAGGGAACTGCTCCGAGTGCAAATAGTCGCCGGAAAGGCTTCCCTTATAGGTATGAGTTAGTGAGGCGCTCCCAGAGAGGGGGATACATATCACCAGTCCATGCTGGTGATATTTGTATAAACTTCCTGGCCATCACTGCCAGAGTACCTCACTAAAACAATACGGTATTCTGCCACCAGCTCCTCATTTGAAATAAGCCCCATCCGACAACAGGCTTATATGGGGTCAGGAACCAACCCGGTAGCGTATCATGTAACTAACCAAGCGTGCGGATGTGGGGATTTATGGACAGCGGTAAAAGAGCAGCCCAAGATTAATTTTATATTGAATTGCATAAAAGGTGCACTAGAAATATACAAGCATATATTTACAGAGCAATATACTGGTATGCAGTCAGGAATGTAGTACAAAGGATAGGGTATAGATAGGTTTCAATTACTGTATTATGTAGCATGTGGCCACATAGAGGCGCTGATGGATCACAGGTCCAAATCTTAGTTACAGGCTTTTCTGGCTCTGTCTGATAACGGGTCCTCTGGCCAGAAGAAAACTGAGCTCCAACTGAGGATCTGACACTTATCTCCTTGGCTGCTCCTCACACACTCGCGCCCACCCCTTGGCTTGTGCAGCCTCTCTCCTCCCATCTCTGAGAGCATGATTTCCAGTCCAGAATCATGAATGGCCCAAAACTTTCCGCCTGAAGCTCTGAATGGAATGGCAACAGCACCACAGGATTTGGCTGGATTTTATCTGTGCAATAAAGTCCCAATATGCCTATCGTATGTAATTCCTGGTGGCTAAGCTTTATAACTCCATAGCACAAAGTGCTACAATTGGCTGTCCCGCACGGGCGTACGGGGGAAGAAACGCCGTTTCAGATGATGTGCTCGGCTGGGCTCAGAGATATTGCATTCTGTTATTATAGGTCATTTTCCAGATTCAATTCAATACCTCATAGCCTTGCTGTGATTTGTTGTACGACGAGGTACATCCATGTGTTTCAAGTTAGAGGAACGGGCCAGCTTGCTTGCAGCTGCAGAAGTTTTCACACCTTGGTGTTATGAGCTTCAAAGGCTTGTTCTTGTTTTTTCATTAAAGATAAACACTGCATGGCTTTTTATGGCTTTGGGGATGCAAGGGTGGGGGCACATTTCAGGAGGGGAAGAAGTTGTCCTGAACATAAAATCCAAAATGGATTTTCCCTTGTCCCTTATAACAGGTTCACTTTAACTATCTAAAGCAATTTAATAATAAGAGAATAACCTTTTTAAGTAGTTTGCAGTGAAATCTCTTTAAACACTTATCTCTGATTTCTTCATTTCAAAGTGTCTCTATACTCTGCTCTGCCCATGTGTTTCAAATATGTAGCACTGAGTATTTTAAAGATTATTCTGACCTTCCTACTTGAGCAGCTCAGAGCTACACAAGCTCCTTACTTTCTAATTTCTGGCAGAGTTGGCACTCCTCCTGGAGTGACCCTTCTGGTGTGGGCAGTCCAAGTTTTGTTGTAAAGCCCCCGTCTCACACAGCGATCTTGCTAGCGAGATCGCTGCTGAGTCACTAGTTTTGTGACGCAGCAGCGATGTCCCCAGCGATATCGCTGTGTGTGACATTCAGCGACGATCAGCTCCCCTGCTGGGTATCGCTGATCGTCGCTGAATGTCCTGGACATTTTTTTGATCGCTGGTCTCCCGCTGGCAGGCACGCATCGCTGCGTGTGACAGGCGGGAGACCAGCGATCGGCTGGTAACCAAGGTACACAGCGGGTTTCCAGGCGTGGGGCTGTGCCTGGAAACCCGCTGTGTACCTTGGATACCAGCGCCCTGATGCAGGGAGCTGGTAACCAAGGTACACAGCGGGTTTCCAGGCACCACGCAGTGCCTGGAAACCCGATGTGTACCTTGGTTACCAGCTCCCTGCATCAGGGCACTGGTATCCAATGTACACTGTGTGTAACTAAGCGATGTTACCCGCAGTGTCGCTGTGCTGATCGCTGCCTGAGCTGCCTGTTTGGCAGCTCAGCAGCGATCATGTAGTGATACACCAGCGATCCTGATCGTTGTCAGGATCGCTGGTGTATCGCTATGTGAGACCCGGGCTTAACATCTTCAATTATCATTGGCCTGTTGTGCGTCTATATTGCTATCACTATATTTGCAAACAGAGAAAATAGGGCATTGGAGAAAGCATGCAGCTTGGGACAATGAGAGAAAACCTTGAAAAGGCAATCTTATTTGAAAGCAACAGATGGTGGTGATTGGTAATTTTGCAAGACAGCTAAACTGATGTATAGGAACCATTGGGCTCAATAGAGGTGGCTGGTATGTTAGGAGTTAACCTCCCTTCTGTAATGTAGCTATGGTGCACACTCAGCCAGGGTGTTGTGAATGGGTTTGAGATGAGTTCTGAGCAGAGGCTCCCTCTGGTGGTTACAAGCGGTACTAGTGAGGATTGTGAGGACTGGGAATCAGGTGTTACTGATTGGTCTTATATAAGGGAGTCATTTTCCCATCAGGGTTGCCGGTGATCAATTGTTCTGGTCTGAATCCTTCTTTCCAGTTTCCCTTGTAGCCTGCTGTGTCGTGTCTGCATCTCCTGCTGTCAGATAAGACAATTTCTTATTTTGTGTTTTTGCTATATTTTTGCATTTGGTCCTGCACTTCTGTGGGGGCTTTCTGGGTCCCCTCCGGGGGCTTTTGCCCTCTCAGTTTAGTCCAGCCACTGTGTTTTGTACTTTTGCTTTTTCCAGTTTTTTCAGTGGCTGCTGTTTTTGTTACACCAGAGAACTAATTTAGGTGGTAGAGGTCGTGTGATCTCTGGTGATTTTGAAATTAGTTGAGTTGGTGTTTTTTCAGGGTTTTCTGAGATTGCAGTAAGTACCCTTCCTGTCCTTTTCTATTTAGATAGTTTGGGCCCCAGCGTTTGCTCATACTATTTTCTTTCTGTGTCAGTATTTCCTCTTGTCTAACCGCCATTACATGTTTGGGGGCTTTCTATTATCTTTGGGGTTCTGCTCCGGGGCAGATAGCTTTCCTATTTCTATCTTTAGGTGTAGTTAGTTTCTCAGGCTGTGACGAGGCGTCTAGGACCAACGTAGGAACGCTCCACGGCTGCCTCTAGTTGCGGTGGTTAGTCAGGGTACTGCAATCTCATAGATTCCAACTGCTCTGGTGTATTTCCTTTTTTACCTGCACTCCTCAGCTACCGTAACATAACAGTATCACCGGCAATAAAAATTGTATGGTACTCACAGAAGGGAAAAAATATTTTGAAGGAAGAAAAGTTGTCAGAGATATTTTTCTGTTTGTTGCATTTTTTTTTTTTTTTCCCTCTGTATCTCTGGGTGCTGGGGAGGATCTTTTCTCCCAATGGAGTTTGCACAGTTGTCTGGCCGTGTGGATATGCTTGCCACTGAGGTTCAGAGTATTGCTGCATATCTTGCTAGGTTGCCTGTTGTAGAACCTAGGATCCCCATGCCAGATTTGTTTTTAGGGGATCGAGCTAAGTTTCAGAATTTCAAAAATAATTGTAAATTGTTTTTTGCCTTAAAATCTAAGTCCTCAGGAAACGCAGCGCAGCAGGTTCAAATTATCATCTCTCTCCTGCGCGGCGATCCTCAGGATTGGGCTTTTTCCTGATACATGGGGATCCTGTTTTGAGTGATGTTGATGCATTTTTTCAGGCTTTGGGGTTATTGTACGATGAGCCTAATGTCACTGATCAAGCTGAAAAAGCCTTGTTGGCATTAAATCAGGGGCTTGATGACGCTGAGTTATACTGTCAGAGATTCCGTAGGTGGGCAGTCCTGACCAAATGGAATGACGACGCTTTGGCGGCCCTTTTCCGGAAGGGTCTGTCGGATAATGTAAAGGATGTTATGGTGGGATTCCCTGTCCCCTCTGGTCTCAATGATTCTATGTCATTAGCGATTCAAATTGACACACGTTTGCGTGAGCGGAGAAGTATGCGTGGAATGGTGTTGCCTTGTGAGCCAGCTGCTGAGCCCATGCAGTGTGATGGAGTGGTGTCTGGGGCACAGCGTCATGAGTTTAGAAAGCGCAATGGGTTATGTTTCTACTGTGGTGATGCCTCTCATGCTATTTCAGTCTGCCCTAAGCGGGGAAGACATTTTGCACGCTCAGTTGTCTTGGGTAGTGTTCAGACTAAGTTTTTATTAACTGTCACTCTGATATGCTCTCTGTCCTCATTTTCTGCTCAGGCTTTCGTTGATTCTGGAGCAGCTATTAACCTGATGGATTATGATTTTGCTAAACGTTGTGGGTTTCCCTTGATAACCCTACAGAGGTCTATTCCTTTACTGGGGATCGATTCTACCCCTTTGGCTGAGAATAAACCCCAGTTTTCTACTCAGGTGATAATGAGGGTTGAACCTGATCACCAGGAGTGCTGCAAATTTTTGGTTCTATATAATCTGCATGACATTATCGTGCTGGGTTTCCCTTGGTTACAGTCTCATAATCCTGTTTTGGATTGGAAATCTGTGTCTGTAACCAGTTGGGGCTGCCAATGTGTTAGTGCCAACACTCCTGTTTTTTCTGCCTCCCCCCAGGCTGAGGATGTTCCTGACTTTTTGTTTGATTTTTCTGATGTGTTTAGCGAAAGTAAATCTGCATCCTTACCTCCCCATAGGAGCTATGACTGCGCTATTGAATTAGTGCCAGGTAGTAAATTCCCTAAAGGTCGCCTTTTTAACTTGTCTGTACCTGAACATGACGCTATGCGGTCTTATATCAAGGAATCATTGGAGAAGGGTCATATCAGACCATCCTCTTCACCCTTAGGTGCCGGTTTTTTCTTTGTGGCCAAAAAAGATGGTTCATTAAGGCCGTGTATTGATTATCGTCTCTTGAACAATATTACTGTGAAATATCAATACCCGTTACCCTTGATTTCTGACCTGTTTTCCAGGGTGAAAAACGCTACTTGGTTTACCAAGCTTGACCTCAGGGGGGCGTATAACCTTATTCGCATTAAGCACGGGGATGAATGGAAGACGGCATTCAATACCCCTGAAGGGCATTTTGAGTACCTTGTGATGCCCTTTGGGCTCACTAATGCTCCTTCCGTCTTCCAGTCCTTCATGAATGACATTTTCAGGGATTTTGTGGACAAGTTTCTGATTGTTTATTTGGATGATATCTTGATTTTTTCTAATGACTGGGACTCTCATGTGAAACATGTTCGAACTGTATTCCAGATTTTGAGAGAGAATGCTCTGTATGTGAAGGGATCAAAGTGTCTTTTTGGCGTACAGAAGATCTCATTTCTGGGATTCATTTTTTTCCCCATCTGTTATTGAAATGGACCCGGTCAAGGTTCAGGCCATCTGTGATTGGGTCCAACCTACTTCATTAAAGGCTCTTCAGAGATTTTTGGGTTTTGCCAATTTTTATCGTAAATTTATTGGTAATTTCTCTGTTATTGTTAAACCATTAACTGATTTGACCAGAAAGGGTTCTGATGTGGTGAATTGGCCTCCTGAGGCAGTCTCTGCGTTTCAGGAACTTAAGCAGAGATTCACTTCTGCTCCTGTTCTACGGCAGCCTGATGTTTCTCTGCCATTTCAGGTGGAGGTTGATGCCTCTGAAATTGGGGCAGGTGCCGTTTTGTCCCAAAAAGATCCAGAGACCTCTAAAAGTAACCCTTGTGCCTTTTTCTCTCGAAAATTTTCTCCTACTGAACGTAATTATGACGTGGGTAATCGGGAGTTATTGGCCATGAAGTGGGCTTTTGAAGAGTGGAGACATTGGCTGGAGGGAGCCAAACATCAGGTGGTGGTCCTTAGGACCATAAGAATCTGGTCTATCTGGAATCTGCCAAGCGACTCAATCCTAGACAGGCCAGGTGGGCCTTGTTTTTCACACGTTTTAATTTTGTGGTTTCCTTTCTTCCTGGCACTAAGAATGTTAAGGCGGATGCCCTCTCGAGGAGTTTCCTTGCGGACTCTCCTGAGCTATCTGATCCCTCTGTTATTTTGAAGGAGTGTGTAGTTCTTTCCGCCATCTCGCCCAATTTGAGACTTGCTCTGGAGGGGTGTCAGGAGGATAGGCCCGAGCGCTGCCCTGTTGGAAAATTGTTTGTCCCGGACCAATAGAAAAAGAGTGTGATGTCTGAGATTCATTGTTCCGCATTGGCTGGGCATCCCGGAATTTTTGGTACCAGAGACTTGGTTAGTGGTCCTTTTGGTGGCCTACCTTGTCTCGCGATGTCAGGGAATTTGTGCAGTCCTGCGGGACTTGCTCTCGCTCCAAGCCTTGCTCTCGCTCTAGTGGTTTGTTGATGCCATTGCCTGTGCCCAAGAGACCATGGACCCATATCTCTATGGATTTCATTTCCGATCTTCCTGTTTCTCAGAGAATGACCACCATCTGGGTAATTTGTGATAGGTTTTCCAAAATGATACATCTTGTGCCATTAGCTAAGTTGCCTTCCTCCTCTGAATTGGTGCCGTTGTTCCTTCAGCACGTGGTTCGTTTACACGGCATTCCTGAGAACATTGTGTCTGACAGAGGAGTCCAGTTTGTTTCCAGATTTTGGAGGACTTTTTGTTCTAAACTGGGTGTTCAATTGTCTTTCTCCTCGGCATTTCATCCTCAGACCAATGGTCAAACTGAGAGAACAAACCAGACATTGGAGACTTATCTAAGATGCTTTGTGTCTGCTGATCAGGATGACTGGGTCTCTTTTTTGCCTTTGGCTGAGTTTGCTCTTAATAATAGGGCTAGCTCTGCCACTTTGATGTCTCCGTTTTTTCTGTAATTCTGGGTTTCACCCTCGATTTTCTTCAGGACAGACGGAGGCTTCTGTCTGTCCAGGTGTTGACCCTGTTGTTGAGCGTATGCAGCAGATTTGGGACCAGGTAGTGGAGAGGTTGTCCCTCTCTCAGGAGAAGGCCCAGCGGTTTGCTAACCGGCATAGGACTGATGGTCCTCGGTTTAAAGTGGGGGACTTGGTCTGGTTGTCCTCAAAGAATATTCCTATGAGAGTAGCATCTCCTAAATTTAAGCCTAGGTTCATTGGACCTTATAAGATCATGGAGATTATTAATCCTGTTTCTTTTCGTTTGCTTCTTCCAGGGACATTTAAGATCCATAACGTGTTCCACAAGTCCTTGTTGAAGAGGTTTGTTGAGCCAGTGGTTCCTGCTGCTGTGCCTCCTGACCCTGTTTTGGTTGAGGGCAATCTGGAGTATGTGGTTGAGAAAATATTGGATTCTCGTTTTTCTAGACGAAGACTCCAGTATTTGGTTAAATGGAGAGGTTATGGTCAGGAAGACAATTCTTGGGTGTTTGCTTCGGACATCCATGCTAGGAGACTTATCCGTGCGTATCATAGAACTCATCCTGACCGACCTGGTTGCTCAAATGAGGGTTCGGTGACCCCTCCTCAAGGGGGGGGTACTGTTGTGAATGGGTTTGAGATGAGTTCTGAGCAGAGGCTCCCTCTGGTGGTTACAAGCGGTACTAGTGAGGATTGTGAGGACTGGGAATCAGGTGTTACTGATTGGTCTTATATAAGGGAGTCATTTTCCCATCAGGGTTGCCGGTGATCAATTGTTCTGGTCTGAATCCTTCTTTCCAGTTTCCCTTGTAGCCTGCTGTGTCGTGTCTGCATCTCCTGCTATCAGATAAGACAATTTCTTATTTTGTGTTTTTGCTATATTTTTGCATTTGGTCCTGCACTTCTGTGGGGCCTTCTGGGTCCCCTCCGGGGGCTTTTGCCCTCTCAGTTTAGTCCAGCCACTGTGTTTTGTACTTTTGCTTTTTCCAGTTTTTTCAGTGGCTGCTGTTTTTGTTACACCAGAGAACTAATTTAGGTGGTAGAGGTCGTGTGATCTCTGGTGATTTTGAAATTAGTTGAGTTGGTGTTTTTTCAGGGTTTTCTGAGATTGCAGTAAGTACCCTTCCTGTCCTTTTCTATTTAGATAGTTTGGGCCCCAGCGTTTGCTCATACTATTTTCTTTCTGTGTCAGTATTTCCTCTTGTCTAACCGCCATTACATGTTTGGGGGCTTTCTATTATCCTTGGGGTTCTGCTCCGGGGCAGATAGCTTTCCTATTTCTATCTTTAGGTGTAGTTAGTTTCTCAGGCTGTGACGAGGCGTCTAGGACCAACGTAGGAACGCTCCACGGCTGCCTCTAGTTGCGGTGGTTAGTCAGGGTACTGCAATCTCATAGATTCCAACTGCTCTGGTGTATTTCCTTTTTTACCTGCACTCCTCAGCTACCGTAACATAACACAGGGTCTGGGCAGACACAGGTGGCTGATCTCTATGGAAACCAGCTGTATACTCTGAAAGATAAATGCTCTTACTGCAAGAGGATGACAGCAACTAGAAAAAGCAAGTCATTTGCAAACTTGCTCATTTTCATGCTACCCAACTAAAGCAATGTAATAATGTGAGAATACCCCTTTAAGTTGTTTGCAGGAAAATCTCTTAGAAACCACCTCCTTGTCATTTTTCATTTATCAGCACATAATTTTGTTCTTAAAAATGTAGCTCAATAATCATTACTTTGACAATAGTCCTAGTGCTAATTATTACAAAAGCATACTATACTTCTTATAGAGGGGTTATTGTAATTAAAATGTATTACCTGCTAGGGTTATATTCACACCTCTTAAGCCAACCCATAATCCAATACTGGCATTTACCATAGTATTGCTGAATGATTTATACACTGTTGTCGTGGTCACAGATCCAACTTCCCAGTCACGAGTGAAATTAACAGCTGCAAATCAATTTAAAACAATAAATTAACAAATCATTTAACATTTGTGGTTTCATGCATTCAACAGTCTTAAAGGGTAACTATATTTTCATATACTTTTTCAGAATTAATATTATGATTTATTTTTACAGCACTATTGATTCCATAGTGCTGTACATGAGGAGGGGTTATGTACAAAAAAACACATATAAATTACAATGAACAAACTAACAATAAAAGACTGATGCAGAAAGAAGAGGGCTCTAAACTTGCGGGCTTACATTCTACAAGATAATGGAGAAGGAGGCAGAAGATTAAAAGGTTTGCCTCAGCTCTGGTGGTGGTGAGGTGGCAGCTAGGTCATTGCAGGATTTAAGCTTTCTTGAAGCTTTTTGTTTGAAAGTTCCTGAGTGTGAAGGATAATTTGACATTTTGGGGCTTTGAATTTCAGAGGATGGGGGATATTCAGCAGAAGTTTTGGACTCAATTGGGTGGGGAACGAATAAGCGTGGAGGAGAGAAGGAGGTCTTGAGAGGACCGAAGATTACATGTTGGAAGGTAGGGGGAGATTAGTTCGGAAATATATGGAGGAAACAAATCATGGACAGCTTTGTGGGTCAATGTTAGTAGTTTGAACTAGATAAATCGGGGATTTGGGAGTCAATGAAGGAATATGCAGAATGGAAAACCGGGGAAGTAGTGAGGAGAGAGGTGGATTAGTTGGGCAGCAGAGTTAAGGACAGACTGGAGAGGTGAAGAGTCATATATAATGAATAAACTGCCATGCTGTATGTGAAGAATAAAACACATTTCTAGATATTATATGACTTGTAGCCTGCATTTTCACCAGTTTTCTCCTCTGTAGCCTCTACCTTTCAATTTGTAATTGCAATTTGCAGGTGGCAAGAGACAAGCTGCTATGATGTCTCTTATACACACACACCACACAGAGAAGGATTCCTTCTTTCCTTAGTCAGAACACAGACTGAATCAACAGCATGGATATAATTACCAGTCCTGCTCAATGTGAATGTGAAACCAGCTTTAGTGTGAGGTAAATGATTAGTTAGAAAGCTCAGCACAATCTTTCTGTGTCTCCTTCTGCATGTTTTCTCACTTTACTCCTCAGTCTCACTCTTCACAGCAAGGGAAGGCATACCACTGCAAAAAGTTCTTCCGGGACTTATACATTCAGACCAGGTTGGCTTTGCTAAGGGAAGGCAGGCTTCGGATGGAACAAGAAGAATTTTGAATTTGCTATCATTCATAGAGGAGAGAAGAGCCCCCTCAATTCTATTATCACTGGATGCCGAAAAGGCGAATTTGGGTATAAAGGTCAAATTCTAAGAGCCATCTCTACTTTATACTCCTTCCCATCAGCAAAAGTATCTGTTAACAGTAATTTCTCTAATTACTTCTCCATATCTATCGGTACTCGGCAAGGGTGCCCATTATCCCCATCACTCTTTACCTTGATAATGGAGCCTTTTGCTGAATCTTTTAGGCCTAATCATTTAATAAGAGGTATTGTTGCAAATTCTAAACAGCGTAAAATAGGACTCTTTGCGGATGATACATTAATTACACTTTCAGGTCATATAAATAAATTTTGAGCAGTTTCCTCAGTGA
The DNA here is from genome assembly GCA_033576555.1 of Oophaga sylvatica. Classification (NCBI taxonomy): domain Eukaryota; kingdom Metazoa; phylum Chordata; class Amphibia; order Anura; family Dendrobatidae; genus Oophaga; species Oophaga sylvatica. The sequence goes on along the minus strand of JARQOD010000004.1, from coordinate 368,789,167 downwards.
TTAAGTCCTTTTTCTTGGTTTCTTATTATACAATAAATATAAAGAAATAAAAAAAATACTGGACTTTTTCATAGATTCTACCCTAAGGATATTTCAGAAAAAGGATTTTTCTTACCCTTGGAAGAAATTTTGTATTACTTGAGGATAAAAATTACTAATCCAAGCTAGAAAAATATTTAGAGTTGGACTCTCAACTCTAAATATTTTTCTATCTACTGGCTAACACGGTACAAAGATATACATCTTTACTGTAATCCAAGCTACAAAATCTTAGATGAAAATCTACATGATATTCAGAAATTAATACAAGATGACCTTGACAACTTGATAAATCCAAGACATCTTGGTTAAGCAGGATTTTTTTTTAAAATGATGATCCTTCCTAAGCGCCAATAGATATTTTATACTATCCCCAATCAATCCATCAAGTCCATCACTGTGCACGTCCTGCATTACAACTAAACATGCAGTGACAGTTCAGTGCCGACAGCTGTCTTTGACAGCTGACAGGCACGGCAAGATGTGTGGGGACCCATACTCTTGGTCCCTGCACCCAGAGCACTGTGATTGGTCAGTCAATCTGACTGACCAAACATAGCAGCGATCGGGCAGGGGATGCTGAAATTTCAGCATCTCCTGCTGATCAGTGCAGGAGCTCAGCGCTGCAGTGGCCGAGCTTCCTCCACTGACAGCCAGGAGCGGCTTCTGCGCCGCCCCCGGCTGTTAACCCCCTGACTGCTGCGATTGGGTGGGATCGCAGCGTTCACGGGGGAGGCAGAGGGTCGGGGGCACCCTCTGCCTCAGATCGGCATCCCAAGCGATGTAATCGCAGGGCCCAGTCTCAGCTATGATGACCCGGGGTTGTCATGACATCCCTTGGGTCATCCAGCTACGGAAAGCCTCTGAGACCATGCTCGCAGCATGGTCTCAGAAGCTTTCAGCATAGGGGTATAATACATGCTGGCGCATTGCAATGTATTATACCTACAACAAAAGTGAAAGTCCCATAAAGGGACTAGGTAAAAAAAAACATTTTTTAAAAAATATGTAAATAAAATACTAAAAATAATAATAAAAAAATTCCCCTAATAAATACACATATTTATGTAAAAAAATAAAATAAACAAAAAAAATACACGTTTGGTATCGCCGCGTCTGTAAAAATCCAATCTATAAAAGCGTCAACCTAGTCAACCCCTTCAGTGAAAGCCGTAAAAAAAAACACATGAAAGCAGCAAATTATACTCATCATACGCTTGGAAAAAGTGCAATAACACGCGATCAAAAAGACGGATATAAATATAAATATATAAATAACCATGGTACCACTGAAAACGTCATCTTGTTCCGCAAAAAACAAGCCACTATATAACATCATCAGCAAAAAAATAAAAAATTATAGATCGCAGAATAAACTGATGCAAAAATAATTATTTTTTCTATAAAAGTTTTTATTGCGTAAAAAAAGGCAAAACGTAGTGACTCGAAGAATAAAGCTGCCTTACCAATTTTACCACATGTGGAAAGGAGAAAAAAAAAAAAACAATTCCTGAATAGTTGGTTTTTGTTCATTCTGCCTCCACAAAAATCGGAATAGAAAGTGATCAAAAAAGTTATGTGCCCGAAAATGATACCAATAAAAAGGTCAGTTCGTGCCGCAAAAAACAAGCCCACACATGACTCTGTCGGCCGAAATATGGAAAAATTATAGCTCTCAATATATGGCAAAGCAAAAATTTCTTACAAAAAAATCTTACAAAAAAGCGTCATTTAGTGTGTGCGTCTTTTAGAAGCTAAACATGAAAAAAGGATATAATTCTGGCATCGCTGTAATCGCACCGACCCGAAGAATAAAGTCGCCCAATCTCTAATACCACACGAGGAACGACGTAAAAAATAAAACCAATTCTTCACCTTTTGTGGATTTGTTTTAATTCTGCCTCCCAAAGATCGCAGTAAGGCGATCACAATGGTTTACCCCCAATATGGGGTATCAGCATACTCAGGACAAATTGCACAACAACTTTGGGGGTCTAATTTCTCCTGTTACCTTTTTGAAAATAAAAATTTGGGGGCAAAAAATCATTTTTGTGGAAAAAAATGATCTTTTTTTATTTTCACGGCTCTATGTTATAAACTTCTGTGAAGCACTTGGGGGTTGAAAGTGCTCACCACACATCTAGATAAGCTCCTTGGGGGGGTCTAGTTTCCAAAATGGTGTCACTTGTGGGGGGTTTCCACTGTTTAGGCACATTAGGGACTCTCCAAACGGAACATGTCGTCCGATCTAAATTCCAGCCAAAATAGTCAAATGACGCCCGTTCCCTTCAGAGCTCTGCCATGCGCCCAAATAGTGGTTTACTCCCACATGTTGTGTATCAGCGTACTCAGGACAAATTGCACAATAACTTTTGTGGTCCTGTTACCCTTGGGAAAATAAAAATTGGGTGTGAAAAGATAATTTTTGTGGAAAAAATATGATTTATTAATTTTACGGCTTTACGTTATAACCTTCTGTGAAGCCCTTGGGAGTTAAAAGTGCTCCCCACACATTTAGATAAGTTCCTTGGGGGGTCTAGTTTCCGAAATAGGGTCACTTATGGGGGGTTTCCACTGTTTAGGTACATCAGGGGCTCTCCAAACGCGCCCTGGCGTCCGCTCTCGATTCCAGCCAATTTGACATTCAAAATCTCAAATGATGGTCCTTCCCTTCTGAGCCCTGCCGTGTGCCTAAAGATTGGTCTTCCTCCACACATGGGGTATCGGTGTACTCGGGAGAAATTGCACAACAAATATTGAGGTTCATTTTCTCCTGATACCCTTGACAAAATAAAAAAAAATTGTGTCAGAAGAAAAATTTGGGGGAAAAAAGTTAAATGTTCATTTTTTACTCATTTTGCAAGGCCTGCCCTGCTACCAAGTTCTGTGCACCCCAATAAGCCTTTGAACCCAGGTACTGGATGGGCACAGTAAATCCACTTACATATTCATTTTGTACTCTCACTTGTTTTTTTATCATTGATTGCAAGGCCTGCCCTGCTACCAAGTCAAATGCACCGCAATAAGCCTTTGAACCCATACTGGATGTGCACAGGAAAATCCACTTCACATTATTCATTTTAGTACTCCCATACTTTTTCTTATCATTGACAGCAAGGCCTGCCCTGCTGCCAAGTCATATGCACCCCAATATGCCTTTGAACCAGTACTGGATGGCCCAGGAAAATCACTTCACATTATTCATTTTGCACTCCCATACTCTTTTCTTATGCATTGACTGCAAGGACTTGCCCTGCTACCAAGTCTATGCACTCCAATATGCCTTTGAACCCAGGTACTGGATGGGCACAGGAAAATCCACTTCACATTATTCATTTTGCACTCCCATACTCTTTTCTTATGCATTGACAGCAAGGCTGCCCTGCTACCAAGTCATATGCACCCCAATATGCCTTTGAACCCAGGTACTGGATGGGCACAAGAAAATCCACTTCACATTATTCATTTTGTACTCCCATTCTGTTTTCTTATGCATTGACTGCAAGCCCTGCCCTGTTACCAAGTCATATGCACCCCAATAACCCCAATCCCCCTTGGAAGAAACATGGAGGAAGACCTCTTAAAAAAAATGTCCCATTTAAAAGGAGCGGGTCGCCTAGACTTGTAATGCCGATACACTAAGTGTATGGGCTGGCAAACATTTTCTCCTGTGGGGTACACCTGAACCTTTTTCTGAACAAGTATTTTACGCCTAGCAAAACCACCCACCCTTGTTCGGAATTCGAAACTGGCACGTTGCGGAATTGCCATGGAAATACGCATATTATAGGTATGCGTATTCCCGCTAAAAACTAGCGTTTTGCAAGCGTAATTAGCTTGCAGAATGCTAGCGTTTTACAAGCGATCTGACAGGTTGATCACACGAGTCAAACAAGTTGTTTGACTCGTGTGACCAACTTTTTACTATTGATGCCGCCTTTGTCGCATCAATAGTAAAAAGATCTAATGTAAAAATCATAAAAAAAATAATAAATAATGATATTCTCACCTTCCGGCGGCCCCCGCAGCTTTGCCGCCTCTCAGCGACGCTCCCGGCCAATCCCGTTCCCAGGAGTCCTTTGCGACAATCATCCCGATGACGTAGCATCACACGAGACCGCTACGTCATCTGGGTGATCTCGCAAAGGACTCCTGGGAACGGGAGCGTCGCTGAGAGGCGGGAAAGAGCGGGGGCCGCCGGAAGGTGAGAATATCATTATTTATTATTTTAATTATTGTTTTTACATGGATATGGTACCCAGGGCCTGGAGGAGAGTCTCCTCTCCTCCAGACCCTGGGTACCATCCGCACATGAACCACTTACTTTGCGCATGGTGGGCACAGCCACATGCGGAAAGTAATTGGTTCAATGCATTCCTACGGCGGCGGAATCGCCGCGGTTCCGCAAAAAAGAATGAGCATGCTGCGGATTTTCCCGCGATGTGATTCCTCCGCGGAAAAACCCGCAGCATGTGCACAGCATTGCGGAATCTCATAGGCCTTAATGAGTTGTATCGTGTAAGCGGCAAAACCGCTAGGAATCCGCAACGTTTGCACATAGCCTTAATGCTGGTGATCTAGTTTATCATTTCTAGCGTGCCTTATGTCTTCAACTTGCCTTCTTATGTTATGTATCGCAATTTAGCAATGTTTATCTACATTATCTGTGCGAGTTTGTGACTAGACTCTTTTCAACTACTCATGTCTGCACACATACACTGAATTAGAGGGGGAGATTTGTGATCTTTCTATTACTGTTTTTTGTCATCACTGACAGTCTGGTTTGCTGTGTTTATGATCTTCTCCCTTTTACCTTGTCCATAAGTCTCACTTTTGTTAGCTTTATTATGCTATAATAAAATTATATTTATTTTTCATAAATACCTCTTTTTGTATATTTGATCCTTATAATTCTTTATTTATATGTCTTATTAATTAGACTAGGTTATATATTTTATAATAGTTGCTCTATTGTTCTTTCTTTGGTTATTTAGGTAGGCTAGAGGTATGTCCCGTTTAGCTACGGTGACATCTTTTTAGGTTAAGATACTCTGATTAAAGACTATGCCCAATTTAAAGGAGCGGGTCTCCTAGACTTGGAATGCCCATACACTAAGTGTATTGGGCTGACAAACATTTTCCCCTGTGGGGTACACTTCAACCTTTTCCATAACAAGTATTTTACGCCCAGCAAAACCACCCACCCTTGTTCGGAATTCGACACTGGCTGTAGCATCATGGAACACGTTAATGCTCGTGATCTAGTGGTGGTGGATGATGAGATGTGGAGGAAGGACTGATTAAAAACTATGACTGATTTAAAGGAGCGGGTCTCCTAAACTTGTAATACCCATACACTAAGTGTATGGACTGGCAAACATTTCCCCTGTGGGGTACACCTCAACCTTTTTCTGAACAAGTATTTTACGCCAAGCATAACCACCGACCTTTGTTATTAATTAGACACTCGTTGTAGCAGCACAGAACAGTTAGCCCTGTTGATCTAGTGGTGGTGGATGATAAAATGTGGAGGAAGGCCTCATTCTCCATCCCTTGCCACTCGCCTTGCCTATTGTAAATGGATTAGAATATTTTACACGCTCACTACAAATGGCTGATTTGGGAGCCAACTAGCATGTGATACATGTGTGGGAAAACCACACTTTTACCTATCTGGACTGTAGGTAAAAATGTTTTTTGGATTATCAGATTTGTGTGAATAAGTACGGTAACAGACTGCAAAAACACTAGAAAATGTAGGACTAAAATGGCCAAATTTTTGGCACAGACAAAAGAGGCCTGTTAGGGAAATACCACACGGACAAATTTGTGGCCTGTATTTTTAACTTTTTTAGACTAAAAAGTGCTGTATACAACTAGAGTGACACACAGGAAAACAATGGAAAACAGACCTAAAATGGGCAAACTTGGAGCACGCAGATATATGAGCTGGCACGGATATACCACATTGTCAAATCTGTGGCCTGTATTTTTTGCTTTTGTAGGCTAAATAGTGCTGTATATAACTAAAGTGAAACACAGGAAAAAAATTGAAAACCTGCCTAAAAATGGCCAAACTTGGAGCACGCAGATATATGAGCTGGCACGGGGATACCACACTGACAAATCTGTGGCCTGCATTTTTTTACTTTTTTTAGGCTTAATAGTGCTGTATATACCTAGAGTGATACACAGGAAAAAAATTGAAAACCGGCCTGAAATGGGAAAACTTGGAGCACGCAGATATATGAGCTGGCATGGAGATACCACACCGACAAATCTGTGGCCTGTGTTTTTTTCTTTTTTTAGGCTAAATAGTACTGTATATAACTACAGTGACAGATAGCAAAAAAATAATTGAATTTAGGGCTAAAATGACCAAAATTCATAGAGACGGATAGATGAGGCATGTCACAGATATACCGCACTGTAAAAATGTATTTTTTGGGGGTTCAGCAAAATGGTGTCAAGAAATCGTGTAAGACACTCAAAAAAAATTCTACTCTACCGTACCACATAAAAATTAAATATTTCTCGGCGCACTCAAAAGTGATTTTTGGGACCCCTTTAAAATTATGGGATTTTCACGCTGTGCTAGGAAAAAGATCTGGCTGTATTGTACACTGTCAAAAAGCAAATGGAGAAAAAAAAAGGGTTCTGGATTGCTTTGCAATATAATAAGCCCTATTAACCTGGCCAAAAAAATTTTCCAAGCCAATTAGACATGGGGCTAGGTATATACGGTCAATATATCCTATAGGTAGCAGCAGCAGCACCAGCTTTAGTGAATTTAGTGAATGGACCCACTTGATGTATGCAATGATATACATATATTTATAGAGTGATGTATAGGGATGAGCGAGTAGTGAAATACTCGGACTCGCTGTACTCGTTACGAGTAGCTCCTAATACTCGGGTATTCGTAACGAGTAGCGAGTCCAATGTAAGTCTATAGGAAATACGAGTAATGGGCAGAGAATGTGTGTGGGCGGATAATGTGTGCGGGGGTCTGTGGGGCTGTGAGTGTGCACGGGGCTGTGCCAGGCTCTGCTGGCTCAGGCTCTGCTGGGCCTGTGCCGGGGCTGTGCCGGGCTCTGCCGGTGCTGTGTGGGCTCTGCCGATGCTGTACGGGGCTGTGCCGGCCTCTGTGGGGGCTTTGCCGGGCTCAGGCTCTGCTGGCTGTGAGGGCATCGTCCGATGGGACTACTTGTCCCATCCAGCTATGCCTGCTACAGTGACAGCATTAGCGGATGTTAGGGTCTGCGGAACGCACCTAATAGATTTAATAGAGAGGTGCGTTCGCAGCCCGGAGTCCACCGTGCAGGCGAAGCCCGCTGCTAATAAGATGGCGAAAGTAGTGAACTCTGTTATCCCGCAGAGTCGCTAAAAATAAACGCCGTAGCGCGTTGTGGAAGTAAGTGCGAACTCTGTTAATCCCAGAGCCGCTAACGGGATGCCACAGCGCTATACGGCGATAGGTGCGAACTCACTTAGCTTTAGTGAGCCGCAAAGTAAACACGCTAGGGCGCTGTCTAGCGTCGAAAGCGAACCCTGTTACGTCACAGAGCCGCTGAGAAAAAGTACCATCTCCTGTCAGGCTCTTAGGTACACGGTTAATTGCTAGCGAGCATAATACGTGGTCATGCACTAATGTCCTCGCGGGAGTCACCCGCAATCTATGGCGTCTGAACGCCAGACCCTGAATACGGCAATCAAACTCCTCACCGGTTATGCTGGTAATCTAGGGCATCTAGGACACCGACCCTGACCAGCTAGCACATCAAACTCCTCACCGATTAAGTCGGTATTCTAGTGGCTTATTTCAGCCGGGTCCCTAACCACACACACGCATGACCATACTGGCGCATAGCATACAATGGTTGATATTAGCGCATGGCGGCCCAGCCATGCTACCCTTTTATAGCAACAGCTACAGGACCTTCCAGGAACAAGGACCAATGAGAAACCTGTTGCAGAAGACTAGTAGTAACAGGACCTTCCTGGCGGGCCAATAGGAGCTGCTGCAGTACCTGAGCATGTGACCCCTGATCTCCAATGAGAGATCTCACTCTGGGCATGCTCAGAAGGGAAAATGCAGGACTTTGTCCCAAAGACGTCTGCTCCAGCACTGGCTATAATAGCAGATCCAGGAAAGGCAGCAGCAAGTCACTGCCCAGTAGTGGAGTGGGCAAGACGCCTGGACCGACGTCTCTGCTGAGCAGGCTCCACTGCGGCCGGAGATGAATGGGAGACCGCAGCGGGACGGGTTCGAGACTCCCCTTGTGCAGCAGCGGGAAATCGAACCCTAACATTACCCCCCCTCCTAGGGCCCCCCCTTCTTTGGGCCTCGCTGCGCTCAAAGGCAGCGATGAGCTGCGGAGCATGAACATGCTCGGCAGGCTCCCAGGATCTATCCTCAGGCCCATAACCCCTCCAATCCACCATATAAAATTTTTTACCTCGTACCACCTTGCACCCAACAATGGCGTTCACCTCATGATCGTCGGTAGATGAACCCGACGTCCCGGCAGATGACTCGGAAAACCGGGAAATGGCCACGGGTTTCAAGAGGGACACGTGAAAGGTGTCAGTGATACCAAGGCGAGGCGGAAGGGCTAGGCGGTAAACTACCGGGTTCACCTGCTCAAGAACTTTAAAGGGGCCCAAAAAGCGAGGTGCCAACTTGGTGGACTCTACCCGTAGCCTGATGTTTCGGGCAGAAAGCCACACTAGGTCACCCGGAGCAAACGTAGGAGCGGGGCGCCGATGGGTATCGGCCGAAGACCTCATCCTCTCTTTGGAGGCCTGAATGGCATCCTGAGTGCGGTCCCAAATGTCCCGTGCCTCCACAGCCCAGTCTGCCACCCTGGAATCGGCGGAAGACACGGGCATAGGCACTGGTACCCGCGGATGCTGACCGTAGTTCAGGAGGAATGGGGTCTGTCTGGTGGAATCAGCCACAGCATTGTTTAATGCAAACTCAGCGCATGGTAGCAAGGATGCCCAGTCATCCTGCCTGGCTGAGACAAAATGTCATAGATAGGTGACCAAGGTCTGGTTGGCCCTCTCTACCAACCCATTCGTCTCAGGATGGTACGCTGAAGAGAGATTTAACTCAATGCTGAGTAGACGACAAAGCTCTCTCCAGAACCGAGACGCAAACTGGGGACCTCGGTCACTGACAATTTTGTCCGGCATGCCGTGTAGACGGATGACATGCCTAACGAACAACGCTGCCAGAGCCCGTGCAGAAGGTAACCGTGGTAGCGGCACCAGATGCACCATTTTGGAGAAATGGTCGGTGATTACCCAAATGATGGTGCAACCCCGAGACTTGGGTAAGCCCACCACAAAGTCCATCCCAACCATCTCCCAGGGCCTGTCTGCCACCGGCAAAGGGTAAAGTAACCCAGTTGGCCGTTGTCGTGGAGACTTATTCTTGGCGCAGGAGACACGCGCCCGAACATAGTCCCCAACATCACGGACCATATGCGGCCACCAATAAGTCTGCGCCAGCAATTCAGATGTCCTCTTTGCCCCAAAGTGTCCACCAACGCTGGACGAATGTGCCCAAGAGAGTACCTCCGGTCGTAAATTGGTAGGTACAAAAGTCTTGCCCGGGGGCACAGACTCTAGTGAAACCGGGGCCACTGTTCTCAGGCTCTCTGTGGGGACAATAAGCCGAGGCTTCTCCACCTCCTCCTCAGAGGACACCACAGAGCTAGAGAGAGCGTCGGCACGAATGTTCTTCTCTCCCGAGAGGAAATGGAGTGTGAAATTAAACCGGGAGAAGAACAATGACCATCTGGCCTGGCGAGAATTAAGCCGCTGGGCTGTCTGTAAATACACCAAATTCTTGTGGTCGGTGAAAACTTGGAAGGGAAAGCGGGCCCCCTCCAACAGATGTCTCCACTCAGAGAAGGCCAACTTCATGGCTAGCAACTCCCTATCCCCGATGGAATAATTCCTCTCCGCTGATGTGAAGGTCTTAGAGAAGAAGAAGCAAGGATGCTTCCGACCTTGAGCATCCTTTTGGTAGAGGACTGCTCCAGCACCAACGGATGAGGCATCCACCTCCAATAAAAATGGCTTATCAACATCGGGGCGATGTAGGATAGGAGTGCTAGCAAAATGAGACTTAACAGAAGAGAAAGCCGTGGAGACCTCTTCCGACCACAATTTGGGATTTGCTCCCTTCTTGGTGAGGGCTACCAAGGGAGCTACCAAGGTAGAGAAATGCGGAATGAACTGGCGATAGTAATTAATGAACCCCATAAAGCGCTGCACCGCTTTAAGAGAGTGAGGTTCCTGCCAGTCCATCACAGCCTGTAGTTTGGCCGGATCCATAGCCAATCCCTGGGTTGAGATGATATAACCAAGGAAAGGTAAAGACTCCAGCTCAAACATACATTTCTCCAACTTAGCATAAAGGGAATTAGCCCGTAAGAGGTCGAAGACTCTGCAGACATCTCTCCAGTGGGAGTCAATATCTGGAGAGAAGATGAGTATATCATCCAGATAGACTACGACCGAGGTGGAGAGCATATCCCGGAAGATGTCATTGACAAAGTCTTGGAAAACGGCTGGAGCATTACAGAGCCCAAAGGGCATCACCAGATATTCGTAATGCCCGTCCCTGGTATTGAAAGCCGTCTTCCATTCGTCCCCCTCACGGATGCGAATCAGGTTATATGCACCGCGCAGATCTAACTTAGTGAATACCCTTGCTCCCCGAAGCCTATCAAATAGCTCCGAAATCAAGGGCAACGGGTACTTGTTTTTAACGGTGATGGCGTTAAGACCCCGGTAATCAATACACGGACGCAATTCTCCATTTTTCTTCTGTACGAAGAAAAATCCCGCAACAGCCGGTGACACCGACTTCCTAATAAACCCTCTTGCCAGGTTCTCCTGAATATATTGCGACATGGCCTCTGTCTCAGGAAGAGAGAGGGGATAGACCCTTCCCCGAGGGGGTTCTGCGCCAGGCAAGAGGTCGATAGGACAGTCATAGGGGCGATGAGGTGGAAGAGTCTCCGCAGCCTTCTTGGAGAACACATCTGCATATGACCAGTAGCACTTGGGGAGTGGAGTAAGATCTGCGGGTAACTCAGTAGTGGTAACCTGAACGCAACTCCTGACACATCTGCCTCTACATGCATCACTCCAACCCAGTATCCTACCCGAAGTCCACTCTATATGTGGGGAGTGGAAACGGAGCCAAGGTATACCTAGTAGGATCTCGTCTAATCCCTCGGGAAGGACGAGTAGGGAAATAAGTTCCTGATGGGAAGGAGATACCAACAATGCAAGTGGAACAGTCTGGTGTGTAATTTGTGAGGGCAATGTCAACCAATTCACTACCCGGACAGTCACTGATTTGTCAAGAGCCACCAGAGGTATTGCATGACGGCGAGAAAAGTCAGAGGACATGAAGTTCCCCTCTGCTCCTGAGTCCACGCAAAGGTCGGCGGCGATAGTGGAAGTGCCTACAGTGATTGTCCCTTTAAGTGTCAACTTGGAGGAAAATGCCGCTGTCTCTAGTGAACCTCCTCCCAGGACCACTAGACGCGATCGCTTCCCCGATCACTGTGGACATTTGTTGGCATAATGTCCTGTCTGCTGGCACACTCTACAGACCACGGATACTCGAGTGGTCTGAGACTTAGATCTCACTCGAGAAATCTCCATGGCCTCAGGGGAATCGACGACCTGAATGGAAGATTCCAGAGGTCTGGCGAAGGTGGGCGCCAGCCGGAACCTCTGCCTACACTGGGCCCGCTCCAACCTCCGCTCGTTAAAACGAAGGTCGATACGGGTAGATATGGTAATGAGCTCCTCCAGTGTGGCAGGAATCTCCCTGGTGGACAAGGCGTTCTTCACATGGTCTGCCAGTCCCCTCCAGTACATGGATATAAGGATTTTATCTGGCCAATCCAGCTCAGAGACCAGAGTCCGAAATTGGACGGCAAACTGGCTGACCAAGGATGAACCCTGGGTGATAGTCAACAGTTGAAGAGCCGTATCGTGGGTGACACGAGGTCCTAAAAAGACCTGTTTAAAAGTGTCCAAGAAAAGAGGAGCACTCTGCACCACACGATCATCGCGCTCCCAAAACGGCGTTGCCCACTACAACGCCCTGCTCGACAAAAGGGATATGATAAAACCACTTTCGCCCGCTCCGTGGGATAACGTGCAGCCAGAAGCTCTAGATGTATGGAGCACTGACTGACGAAACCCCGACATTGTTTACTGTCACCGGTAAACTTGTCTGGAAGTGGGAGGCGGGAAATAGTCGGAGCAGGGGTGGCAGAGGACAATGTGGCTGCAGCCACGCTAGCAGCCTGAACAGCGACTGCGGTAACATCCACAGCTGAGGTTGTGCGCTCAAGAGCCGCCAACCTACCCTCCAGCTGCTGGATGTACTGCCTTAGACGCTGGTCATCCGCCATTTTACTAGCCAGACCCTGGCGCTAATATTATGTTAGGGTCTGCGGAACGCACCTAATAGATTTAATAGAGAGGTGCGTTCGCAGCCCGGGGTCCACCGTGCAGGCGAAGCCCGCTGCTAATAAGATGGCGAAAGTAGCGAACTCTGTTATCCCGCAGAGTCGCTAAAAATAAACGCCGTAGCGCGTTGTGGAAGTAAGTGCGAACTCTGTTAATCCCAGAGCCGCTAACGGGATGCCACAGCGCTATATGGCGATAGGTGCGAACTCACTTAGCTTTAGTGAGCCGCAAAGTAAACACGCTAGGGCGCTGTCTAGCGTCGAAAGCGAACCCTGTTACGTCACAGAGCCGCTGAGAAAAAGTACAGTGTCCTGTCAGGCTCTCAGGTACACGGTTAATTGCTAGCGAGCATAATACGTGGTCATGCACTAATGTCCTCGCGGGAGTCACCCGCAATCTATAGCGTCTGAACGCCAGACCCTGAATACGGCAATCAAACTCCTCACCGGTTATGCCGGTAATCTAGGGCATCTAGGACACCGACCCTGACCAGCTAGCACACCAAACTCCTCACCGATTAAGTCGGTATTCTAGTGGCTTATTTCAGCCGGGTCCCTAACCACACACACGCATGACCATACTGGCGCATAGCATACAATGGTTGATATTAGCGCATGGCGGCCCAGCCATGCTACCCTTTTATAGCAACAGCTACAGGACCTTCCAGGAACAAGGACCAATGAGAAACCTGTTCCAGAAGACTAGTAGTAACAGGACCTTCCTGGCGGACCAATAGGAGCTGCTGCAGTACCTGAGCATGTGACCCCTGATCTCCAATGAGAGATCTCACTCTGGGCATGCTCAGAAGGGAAAATGCAGGACTTTGTCCCAAAGACGTCTGCTCCAGCACTGGCTATAATAGCAGATCCAGGAAAGGCAGCAGCAAGTCACTGCCCAGTAGTGGAGTGGGCAAGACGCCTGGACCGACGTCTCTGCTGAGCAGGCTCCACTGCGGCCGGAGATGAATGGGAGACCGCAGCGGGACGGGTTCGAGACTCCCCTTGTGCAGCAGTGGGAAATCGAACCCTAACAGCGGATGATGGGAAAGTAGTATTCCCATCATCCGGCTAATGTGGTGAATATTTTAAAAAAAAAAAGCCATTCAGAACATACAACATAATACATTACCAACAAACATAACATACATAGAGTACATATTCACCGCACACACTAATTCCCCGAAGCCCTCGTCTCCTGAAAATAATATTAGAATAATAAACCAAACTATACTCACCTTTCCGATGCAGTCCCTATTTAAAAACGAGTGTCCCACGACAGACACAGCAGAGCCCAGAACAAGCCCCACACACACACACCTTCACAAACTCCAGCACACATTCTCCGCACACACATAGTCATAGCTTATGTCTCATAGGCTATGACTATGACGCTGCGCAGCTAGCCAATCACAGTAATACCACAACAAAGAAGGCCATTGCTTAACTGTGATTGGCTAACATATGCCGGGCAGGAGATCCGAATATTGCGAGGCAAGTAGTGAAATTTATTCTCTAGGATTCGAGTACCGAAATTACTCGCCGAGTACCAAATCCTAACGAGTATACTTGCTCATCCCTAGTGATGTACAATCCACTGCCTACCTAACACTGGAACCTATATACTCCGGAATTAGTCCTTAGAAGGACTGTTGGTTTAGCTGGATTTGAGTACTTTAGGATGGTAGAGCCCACACTGACTAAGAAATCCCCAAATCTGACCCTATCTCGGCAGCAGCTCTCCCTACACTATCTCAATCCGGAGCTGAATGCGTCGAACAGGGCGGTGTCCGGTCTCTTATACCCCTGATGATGCTGTGCGGCCAACCAATCACTGCACGACCACAACAGAGATGGCTGCGGCGTTTCATTGCCTTGCAGACAATCTCTGCATCATGATTGGGTCTCTAAAGACCACCAAAAAAGCTGGGTGGAGACCGGAGTTCCCGCCGAGTAATCCCGGAAATGCTCGGTGCTCGTTGAGTACACAGAGTACCGTGATACTTGGGCGAGAAATGAGTAGCGGCGAGCACATTCCCTCATCACTAGTCTTTACTAATGAATAAAATAAATAAGTCTCCCATCAAAATTTTCCCCCAATAGGCTCTTTTTTTTTCTGGAAGCTGATGACCTCCCTCAAAACATTAGACAAGTTTCTTTACATATTTTTTCTGTCATAAACACTTGTATTGCTTCAAATTGAAAATCGATGGATATTTCCTCTATTTCTGACATAATTGACATTATGTTTTCTCATAACTCCTTTGAAATGTACTTATCTTTAAGGATTAACTCTCTACCTAAATATAATTCCAAATGGTCCTCTTGGAACGTAATTTTTTTCTCCAAGCAAGAAAATCCTCTTTATATGAAGTCTTATTACTTTGCCAGAAGTCTTATAATCTATATTTTATTTTATGTTGTTTTTGCACCTGGTATGTTAATTGCTGTGGTGCAACTATGTTAAGATGATCTTCATTTCCTTTCATTTTCCTTCTCCCTCTTCCTCCTTAACCACTTTCCTCTTTTCCTTTGTTTGGCTGCCTTCCTTTCCATTCATTGCGTTCCTGACCCATTATCCCCTATACTGTAAAAATCCCCTAAAAAAGAATTTTGAGAGAAAAGGCATGGACAGAATTAAGAAAGCATTGCTGCTTTCTTTGAATAACAATGTCTACAGCTTGTGGCATTGGTGACTGCTTAGCCTTATAGATTTTAATGGAGCAAAGCTGCAAAATGAGACACAACCTATGGCCACAAGTGGAGCTGTTTCTGAAGAAAACAGCCATGCTTTTCTAATTGTGTACAATTGCTTGAATGAGATATCATTTAAAATCTGTGAGAAAGGAGATATTTGAATACTATAGTAAATATTATATGCTGAAATTTTCTTTTCTTACATTTTCCAGCAGATTTTACACAGTTTTGCAAGTACATTTGATAAGAAGAAAAAGATGTTCCATGATAGTCGTATTTTGATTATATAGCCATAAAATCTTTAAAGTGCAATTAACACATTGCTCCACCTACAGTAATTATAAAATTAACTGCACAATCTGAAACAGGAAGTGCTTGACAATGTACAGTTCACACACCCATGCTGCACATAAAAATACATGTAGTTTAATTTGCCTAATGTTTTAGACATTTCTGTCTGCTCCAAATGTTGTTATTTCATTCCTCTAAAAGATAAAGGGCATAATCTTCCACAAAGCACCTTCTAGATGTGTCCCCTACATGACATGTGAAAGAAGGTGCTGTAGTCAGATGAGACAAAAGTAAAACTTTTGGGGCTAAATGCAAAACGCTATGTGTATCAGAAAACTAACACTGCACATCACCCTGAAAACACCATCCCCACTGTTAAACATGGTGGTATCAGCATCATGCTGTGGGGGTGCTTTTCTTCTGGAGGTACAGTGAAACTGGTCAGTTTATGTGAAGCTGGATGAAACTTAATACAGGGCAATCCTGGAGGAAAATCTGTAAGAGGTTGTAAAAGACTTTGTTGCAAGACTTCAAAATTGCTGTTCACAGATGCTCTCCATCTAATCTCACTGAGCTATAGCTAGTTTACAAAAAAAGAACAGGAAAAGATTTCCACCTTTAGATAGCAAAGCCGGTTAGAGATCTACCCCAAAAGACTTGCAGCAATAATTGCAGGGAAAGGTGGTCCTACAAAGTACCGTATCTTCCGGCATATAAGACGACTGGCCATATAAGATGACCCCCCAACTTTTCCAGTCAAAATATAAAATCTTCTTAAAAGTCGGGGGGTCTTCTTATATGCCGGGTATCATCGTATAGGGCAGTGATGGCGAACCTTGGCACTCCAGCTTTTGGAGCACTACAACTCCCAGCATGCCTCAACTGCTGCAGGTTGCAAGGGCATGCTGGGTGTTGTAGTTTTACAACAGCTGGAGTGAAAAGGTTAGCCATCACTGGTATAGGGCATGTGCGGACCAATCATCATATGGTGGGGGGAGTGGTCCCTATGACGAAGTGAGGGGGCGACTCACAGGGAAGGTGTAAGTGGAGAATCCCCCTATTACCTCATTGTGGCAGCGGTGCTATCTACGGATCTCTGTGCTGGGAGGCTTCGGCGGCTCTTTGTGCAGCGTCGGGGCTCCGCCGGCATTTCCTCAAAGCCCGGAGGCCCTGGCAGCTCCATTGCTGCGATGTGGTGGCTTCTGGTAAAATGACTGCTGGGTGCGGCGCATGTTCAGTTTCAGATCTCGTCTCCCGAGATCTCGGGACGAGATGTAAATCTGAGCATGTGCCACCCCCAGCGGCCATTTTCCCCGAGGCCACCGCATCGCAGCAATGAAGCTGCCAGGGCATCCGGGCTTTGAGAAAAGAGCCGCCACCCCCAGCGCAGAGCCCCCACGCTGCACAAAGAGGAGCCGCTGCCGCCCCCCAGCACAGAGACCCGCAGAGAGCACCGCGGCCACTTACACCTTCCCTGTGAGACACCCCATCCTTTCGTCATTGAGACCACTCCCCCCACCATATGATGATTGGTGTCGCACCCGCTCTATAAGACAACACCCGGCGTATAAGACGACCCCCGACTTTTAAGAAGATTTTCAGGGGTTAAAAGGTTGTCTTATACGCTTGAAAATATGGTATTGGGAGAGGCTGAATGCAAATTCACATCACAATTTTCAGATTTATATTTTGAAATAATTAGAAAGCCATGCATCATTTCCTTTACACTTCACAAATACATGCTACTTAATGTTGGTATTTCACATAATCTCCCAGTAGAATACATATAGGTTTGTGGGCGTAACGTGAAAAAATGTGGGACAGTTCATGGGGAATTAATCATTTTTCCAGACACTGTATATATTTCTGGTTAAATCACTGTACAGTATATTTATGCATGCAGTATATCCACAGTGTGTATGTATAAATATATATCATTATATATTTAAGCTAGTGAATGGCAATTTGAGAGTTTATTTTTATGTGGATTGCTTACTAATGATTTTTTTTTGGAGGGGCACCATTTCAATATTTGCCATAGGCAGCAGAAAACATAGGAGAGAAATATTTGATACTAAAGAACAATGCAGTGTATTTATTCTGTGTTTTATCAGCAAATTGTCATATCTAAAAACATCTGGAATAAAAACTTACCTATGATGACAGTGCCAATATAAAGACTGGTCAGCACCCTCACCAACCAGAAAGTCCTCTGTAAGTAGTAAAGAATTATGTTACAATATGTCACTTTTAATTTGTTTGTAAGTAAATCTATTAAATATAAAATGGCTACAGCATCACCCGAGGTATAGAGCACCTAAAACAGTACGACAGACAGAGCACAAGCTAAGGAAAATTTGGACGTTTAGTCAATAGCTTTCTTGATGTTTCTAATTGAAAATAAAAATCTTTTATACAGGCAACAGAATTCTCAAAGCAGATTCATCACCAGATCTCATAACATAAACTGTATACATTATATAATAGAACTCTTAGACCTACTGAGCCAACTATACTTACTTCAAAAGTCCATATCTGTATAATCCTGATACAAAATGAATATTTTATGAGACCAACTAAAGAGTGACATAGCTCATGCATTAAAGTGTATTCTGCCTCTGCCCACGCAACTTGACAAAGGGCTGCAGATTGTACCAATGTGAGATGTCAGCAGCAGGAGGGAGGGATACTGAGGATTTGTAAATTAGGCAAAATTGGCTGAGACTGGGTTTAAACACTTCATGAAAGATTGCACAGTTATTCTTATATGACTTATATAGGAATAAGTAACAGCTGCAGGCTTGTGCTGTGGGATGGTATTCAATAGGCAGTAGATGACACAGTGCTTAAACAGTTTAACACTGTACTGTGCAACCTCTTTGGTTAGTTGTACTGTTGTGAATGGACTTGAATTGAGTTCTGAGCAGAGGCTCCCTCTGGTGGTTACAAGCGGTACTGGACTGTCCAGTGAAGATTGTAGGATTGGGAATCAGGTATTACTGACTGGTCTTATTTAAGGGAGTCGCCTTCCCATCTGGGTTGCCGGTGATCAATTGTTCTGGTCTCAATCCTTGATTCCTGTTTCCTTTGTAGCCTGCTGTATCGTGTCTGCATCTCCTACTAACAGATAAGACATTTTCTTCTTTTTGTTTTTGTGCTTGATTTTTGTATTTTGTCCTGCACTTCTGTGGGGGCCTTCAGAGTCCCCTCCGGGGCTTTTGCCCTCTCAGTTTTGTTCAGCCACTGATGTTTTGTACATTTGCTTTTTCCAGTTTTTTCAGTGGCTGCTGTTTTGATTTTGTTAACCAGAGAACTAATTTAGGTGGTAGAGGTCGTGTGATCTCAGGTGTTTTTGAAATTAGTAGAGTTGGTGCTTTTCAGGGTTTTTTTGGGATTGCAGTAAGTGCCCTTCCTATCCTTTTCTATTTAGATAGTTTGGGCCCCAACGTTTGCTCATACTATTTTCTGTCTGTGTCAGTATTTCTTCTTGTCTAACCGCCATTACATGTTTGGGGGCTTTCTATGCTCTTTGGGGGTCTGCTCCGGGGCAGATAGCTTTCCTCTTTCTGTCTTTAGGTATAGTTAGTTTCTCAGGCTGTGACAAGGCGTCTAGGACCAACGTAGGAACGCTCCACGGCTGCCTCTAGTTGTGGTGGTTAGTCAGGGTACTGCAATCTCATAGATTCCAACTGATCTGGTGTATTGCCTTTTTACCTGCACTCCTCAGCTACCAAATCATAACAGTATCACCGGCCAAAACTGAAATTTATATGGTACTCACAGAAGGGAAAAATATTGTGAAAGAAAAAAAAGGTTGTCAGAGTTGTCAGAGATATTTTTCTGTTTGTTGCATTTTTTTCCCTCTGTATCTCTGGGTGCTGGGGAGGATTTTTTTTTTCTCTCAATGGAGTTTGCACAGTTGTCTGGCCGTGTGGATCAGCTTGCCACTGAGGTTCGGAGTATTGCTACCTATCTTGCTAGGTTGCCTGTTGTGGAACCTAGGATTCCCATGCCAGATTTATTTTTGGGGGATCGAGCCAAGTTTCTGAATTTCAAAAATAATTGTAAATTGTTTTTTGCCTTAAAATCTAAGTCCTCAGGGAACGCAGCGCAGCAGGTTCAAATTGTCATCTCTCTCCTGCGCGGCGATCCTCAGGATTGGGCTTTTTCCCTGACACCTGGGGATCCTGTTTTGAGTGATGTTGATGCATTTTTTCAGGCCTTGGGGTTATTGTACGATGAGCCTAATGTCACTGATCAAGCTGAAAAAGCCTTGTTGGCATTAACTCAGGGGCTTGATGACGCTGAGTTATACTGTCAGAGATTCCGCAGGTGGGCAGTCCTGACCAAATGGAATGACGACGCTTTGGCAGCCCTTTTTTGGAAGGGTCTGTCAGATAATGTAAAGGATGTTATGGTGGGATTCCCTGTCCCTCTGGTCTCAATGATTCTATGTCATTAGCGATTCAAATTGACAGACGTTTGCGTGAGCGGAGAAGTATGCGTGGAATAGGTGTTGCCTTGTGAACCTGCTTCTGAACCCATGCAGTGTGATAGAGTGGTTTCTGGGGCACAGCGTCATGAGTTTCGAAAGCGCAATGGGTTATGTTTCTACTGTGGTGATGCCTCTCATGCTATTTCAGTCTGCCCTAAGCGGGGAAGACGTTTTGCACGCTCAGTTGTCTTGGGCAGTGTTCAGACTAAGTTTTTATTAACTGTTACTCTGATATACTCTCTCTGTCCTCATTTTCTGCTCAGGCTTTCGTTGATTCGGGAGCAGCTATTAACCTGATGGATTTTGATTTTGCTAAACGTTGCGGGTTTCCCTTGATACCCCTACAGAAGTCTATTCCCCTACTGGGGATCGATTCTACCCCTTTGGCTGAGAATAAACCTCAGTTCTCTACTCAGGTGATAATGAGGGTTGAACCTGATCATCAGGAGAGCTGCAAATTTTTGGTTCTGTATAATCTGCATGACATGATCGTGCTGGGTTTCCCTTGGTTACAGTCTCATAATCCTGTTTTGGATTGGAAATCTGTGTCTGTAACCAGTTGGGGCTGCCAATGTGTTAATACCAACACTCCTGTTTTTTCTGCCTCCCCCCAGGCTCAGGATGTTCCTGACTTTTTGATTGATTTTTCTGATGTGTTTAGCGAAAGTAAATCTGCATCCTTGCCTCCCCATAGGAGCTATGACTGCGCTATTGAATTAGTGCCTGGTAGTAAATTCCCTAAAGGTCGCCTTTTTAACTTGTCTGTACCTGAACATGACGCTATGCGGTCTTATATCAAGGAGTCTTTGGAGAAAGGTCATATCAGACCATCCTCTTCACCCTTAGGTGCCGGTTTTTTCTTTGTGGCCAAAAAGGATGGTTCATTAAGGCCGTGTATTGATTATCGTCTTTTGAACAATATTACTGTGAAATATCAATACCCGTTACCCTTGATTTCTGACCTGTTTTCCAGGGTGAAAAACGCTACTTGGTTTACCAAGCTTGACCTCAGGGGGGCATATAACCTTATTCGCATTAAGCATGGGGATGAATGGAAGACGGCATTTAACACCCCTGAGGGGCATTTTGAGTACCTTGTGATGCCCTTTGGGCTCACTAATGCTCCTTCTGTCTTCCAGTCCTTCATGAATGACATTTTCAGGGATTTTGAGGATAAGTTTCTGATTGTTTATTTGGATGATATCTTGATTTTTTCCAATGACTGGGACTCTCATGTGAAACATGTTCGAACTGTATTCCAGATTTTGAGAGAGAATGCTCTGTATGTGAAGGGATCAAAGTGCCTTTTTGGCGTACAGAAGATCTCATTTTTGGGATTTATTTTGTCCCCATCTGTTATTGAAATGGACCCGGTCAAGGTTCAGGCCATCTGTGATTGGGTCCAACCTACTTCATTAAAGGCTCTTCAAAGATTTTTGGGTTTTGCCAATTTTTATCGTAAATTTATTGGTAATTTCTCGGTTATTGTTAAACCATTAACTGATTTGACCAAAAAGGGTTCTGATGTGGTGAATTGGCCTCCTGAGGCAGTCTCTGCATTTCAGGAACTTAAGCAGAGATTCACTTCTGCTCCTGTTCTACGGCAGCCTGATGTTTCTCTGCCATTTCAGGTGGAGGTTGATGCCTCTGAAATTGGGGCAGGTGCCGTTTTGTCCCAAAGAGATCCAGAGACCTCTAAAAGTAACCCTTGTGCCTTTTTCTCTCGAAAATTTTCTCCTACTGAACGTAATTATGACGTGGGTAATCGGGAGTTATTGGCCATGAAGTGGGCTTTTGAAGAGTGGAGACATTGGCTGGAGGGAGCCAAACATCAGGTGGTGGTCCTTACTGACCATAAGAATCTGGTTTATCTGGAATCTGCCAAGCGACTTAATCCTAGACAGGCCAGGTGGGCCTTGTTTTTCACACGTTTTAATTTTGTGGTTTCCTTTCTTCCTGGCACTAAGAATTTTAAGGCGGATGCCCTCTCGAGGAGTTTCCTTGCGGACTCTCCTGAGGTATCTGATCCTTCTGTTATTTTGAAAGAAGGTGTAGTTCTTTCCGCCATCTCGCCCAATTTGAGACTGGCTCTGGAGGGGTGTCAGGAGGATAGGCCCGAGCGCTGCCCTGTTGGGAAATTGTTTGTCCCGGACCAGTGGAAAAAGAGTGTGATGTCTGAGATTCATTGTTCCGCGTTGGCCGGTCATCCCGGAATTTTTGGTACCAGAGACTTGGTTAGTCGGTCCTTTTGGTGGCCTACCTTGTCTCGTGATGTCAGGGAATTTGTGCAGTCCTGCGGGACTTGCTCTCGCTCCAAGCCTTGCTCTCGCTCTAGTGGTTTGTTGATGCCATTGCCTGTGCCCAAGAGACCATGGACCCATATCTCTATGGATTTAATTTCCGACCTCCCTGTTTCTCAGAGAATGACCGTCATCTGGGTGATTTGTGATAGGTTTTCCAAGATGATACATCTTGTGCCATTACCTAAGTTGCCTTCTTCCTCTGAATTGGTGCCTTTGTTCCTTCAGCACGTGGTTCGTTTACACGGCATTCCTGAGAACATTGTCTCTGACAAAGGAGTCCAGTTTGTTTCCAGATTTTGGAGGACCTTTTGTTCTAAGCTTGGTGTTCAGTTGTCTTTCTCCTCGGCGTTTCATCCTCAGACCAATGGTCAAACTGAGAGAACAAACCAGACATTGGAGACTTATCTAAGATGCTTTGTGTCTGCTGATCAGGATGACTAGGTCTCTTTTTTGCCTTTGGCTGAGTTTGTTCTTAATAATAGGGCTAGCTCTGCCACTTTGATGTCTCCATTTTTCTGTAATTCTGGGTTTCACCCTCGATTTTCTTCAGGACAGACGGAGGCTTCTGCCTGTCCAGGTGTTGACTTTGTTGTTGAGCGTATGCAACAGATTTGGGACCAGGTAGTGGAGAGGTTGTCCCTCTCTCAGGAGAGGGCCCAGCAGTTTGCTAACCGGCATAGGACTGATGGTCCTCGGTTTAAAGTGGGGGACTTGGTCTGGTTGTCCTCAAAAAATATTCCTATGAGAGTGGCATCTCCTAAATTTAAGCCTAGGTTCATTGGACCTTATAAGATCATGGAGATTCTTAATCCTGTTTCATTTCGTTTGCTTCTTCCAGGGACATTTAAGATCCATAACGTGTTCCACAAGTCCTTGTTGAAGAGGTTTGTTGAGCCAGTGGTTCCTACTGCTTTGCCTCCTGACCCTGTTCTGGTTGAGGGCAATATGGAGTTTGTGGTTGAGAAAATATTGAATTCTCGTTTTTCTAGACGGAAACTCCAGTATTTGGTTAAGTGGAGAGGTTATGGTCAGGAAGACAATTCTTGGGTGTTTGCTTCGGACATCCATGCTAGAAGACTCATCCGTGCGTATCATAGAACTCATCCTGACCGACCTGGTTGCTCAAGTGAGGGTTCGGTGACCCCTCCTCAATGGGGGGGTACTGTTGTGAATGGACTTGAATTGAGTTCTGAGCAGAGGCTCCCTCTGGTGGTTACAAGCGGTACTGGACTGTCCAGTGAAGATTGTGAGGATTGGGAATCAGGTGTTACTGACTGGTCTTATTTAAGGGAGTCGCCTTCCCATCTGGGTTGCCGGTGATCAATTGTTCTGGTCTCAATCCTTGATTCCTGTTTCCTTTGTAGCCTGCTGTATCGTGTCTGCATCTCCTACTAACAGATAAGACATTTTCTTCTTTTTGTTTTTGTGCTTGATTTTTGCATTTTGTCCTGCACTTCTGTGGGGGCCTTCAGGGTCCCTCCGGGGGCTTTTGCCCTCTCAGTTTTGTTCAGCCACTGATGTTTTGTACATTTGCTTTTTCCTGTTTTTTCAGTGGCTGCTGTTTTGATTTTGTTACACCAGAGAACTAATTTAGGTGGTAGAGATCGTGTGATCTCAGGTGTTTTTGAAATTAGTAGTTGGTGCTTTTCAGGGTTTTTTGGGATTGCAGTAAGTGCCCTTCCTATCCTTTTCTATTTAGATAGTTTGGGCCCCAACGTTTGCTCATACTATTTTCTGTCTGTGTCAGTATTTCTTCTTGTCTAACCGCCATTACATGTTTGGGGGCTTTCTATGTTCTTTGGGGGTCTGCTCCGGGGCAGATAGCTTTCCTCTTTCTGTCTTTAGGTATAGTTAGTTTCTCAGGCTGTGACGAGGCGTCTAGGACCAACGTAGGAACGCTCCACGGCTGCCTATAGTTTGGTGGTTAGTCAGGGTACTGCAATCTCATAGATTCCAACTGCTCTGGTGTATTGCCTTTTTACCTGCACTCCTCAGCTACCAAATCATAACATTGTACTGTGCGACTTGTTCGGTGTGTTCTCGGTTCTCTCCTGTTATCCTCCATGTTGCAACTATCGAAGTAAACAACTGCAGGCTTATATTGTAAAGGGATTAGCTTCAGCAGACAGCAGATGGCGATGTGCTTTAAACTGTATTATATTACCTCTCTGGGTTTTACTTTTTTGGAATCTAATGAAGATAATGGTTGTATTATGTCCCAAGTAAAAGATTTATTTCTTCTAAAATATCTGACTGCTGAGTTATTCTACTGAAAGCTAAAATCTGCTTACCTGCACAAGTCTCAGCAAGTGTGGAAGCTCTGTATAATAATTTATACAGTATGTTTTGTTAAATCTGGTGACAGAACTGCTTTAATAATTTATTTAAATTAATTTATACATGTTAGTGATGAGCAAATCTGCCAAAATTTGAATTCGACTGTTCATTTGAATTTTGCCAGGAAATTAGATTTGCATCAAAGTTATTCAATGTGAATGAAATATTCCATATTATTCTCTGGGGGTCACATCAGACATAATAATTATGGAGTAAAAAAAAAAAGACATTGCTGCTCACCTCTTCCACTCCTGCAGCCCCATGTCCATTCTTCTACGATTCTTTCATCATCTTCACTTGTGACTGGGGTTTCAACTCGGTGAAGATGATGGAAGAGCTTGAGGGGACTCGTGGAGCACTGATCAGCAGGCTGCGGTGGTGAGACAGCTGAGTCGCAAGGAGAGTGTTTTTGCTTTCAAAAATTCGGAATCAAGAGCATTCAATTTTTTTTTTTTATAAAATTCAAAGCAAATTCAAACAACCTAGAACAGACTAGCTCATTTCTAGTACAGATATAATTCACATCTCAGCAGCTGCATAACCACTTTATAAGAAGAAAAAGAGAAGCAGAAGGTTTTATGTCAATCAAGCAGTAAAATATCTCTATCTCACTGAACAGGTGGGCGAAGATGCCAGAGGCCCGCTAAGAGAGAACAGGAGAACAGAATGTGAGCCACTTGCTTCACAGGAGATCATTGTAGATCACAAACCTCTCGTTATGTAACAATCACCCTAAAACTGGCTGGGAGCCATAAAATTAAATTTTTAGTGGCTTTTTTCAATTTAACAGACACCAGAAAGCTGCATTTAAGGTGACAGTAACCCTCTATCACTTGCTGGGCTCTTGTACATCTTCACAGATTATACCAGGTGAGGAAATGCCAAAATACACAGCTGCACAGGGGCCCAGTGGCTGAGAGAGGGAGAACAATGACTACCGAAAGTAGGTTTTCGTAGACAATGGTCTCATTAGACATTAGGTTGCTTGTAAAGGACAGAGTTAGGCAGTACATAACTTGCAATTACTGATAGTATTTGTTTGATATAATGAAGGATCTATGATTAGAAAGCCCTATTACTACCTATTCATATTAAACTACTTCTACCACTATCCTTTGAAATGATCACTTAGAGATAATATTGACACATCGACAGAGATATATTGATGTAAAGAAGAAACCAATCAATATTCAGATTTCACTATATTTTCATAAATCTCCCTCACGGTATTCTGAAAGCTACAGAACTCCATAAAATGGAAACAAAATGTGGATATTTTAAACAATATAGGACCTAATAAATATTTCGATTCATATTGGTGTTGGTTATACTATATGAGCCTTTAATTTACAGCCCCAACTCGAAAAAAGTTTGGGACCCTGTTTAAAATGTAAAAGAGCAAGAATGCAATTATTTGGAAAATTCTTATAGTCATCTTTTATTCACTTCAGAGCACAAATCAGTAACATAGTAACATAATAAAATAGCTATTAAGGTTGAAGGAAGACTTTAAGTCCATCTAGTTCAACCCTTATCCTATACTAACCTGCCCTAACATGTTGATCCAGAGGAAGGCAAAAAAAAACCCATGTGGAAACAGTAAGCTTCACATTGGTGAAAAAAATTCCTTCTCGACTCCACATACGGCAATCAGACTAGCTCCCTGGATCAACACAGTATCTAGGAAACTAGTGAATATAACCTGTAATATACTTTTCAAGAAAGGCATCCAGTCCCTTCTTAACCCTACGATGCATGACATTCGGAATCTACACTCTTACATATCCCGGGCCTTTCAGGCCCGTTTGCAACTTATATGGAATGAATTGACAAAAAAAAAAAATTCGGCATTTTTTGAGTTTATTTCAAAATTGTAAAGTCAGATATGACAAATGCACACAATTATAAGTGGTTATAAAGAGAAATATAATGTAAAGCTGTAGTTTTCAAAAAAAAATTATATAAAAAAACCCCCATCACATAAAAATATATAAACAACTGGAAATTACACACAACTACAGACCTGAGGAATACCTAGAGTTTCAAAATTCCAAGTTTAAAAACCTTTCAGATTTTTGCAAAACAAAAGTTCCCGGGTCTAAAAGGCCCGGGATATGCATCGTAGGGTTAAATTTTAGTAGGGAATCACTCATTATAACATTATACGGCAGTGAGTTTCATAATCTCACTGCTCTTACAGTAAAAAATCTGCGTCTGTGATTATGACTAAATCTTCTTTCCTCCAGATGTAGAGGATGCCCCCTTGTCCCCGTCACAGGTCTAAGGCTAAGTGCACACGATCAGGAATAATTGCGTTTTTTTCGCGGTTTTTCCGCTATTTTCTGCGGTTAAACCGCGAACAAAATGCAAGCATTAAGCATTCTATACGTTTTAATTGATTCCGCATGTTTTGTACACATGTTGCGTTTTTTTCCGCGAAAAAAACGCTTTGCGGAAAAAAAAGCAACATGTTCATTAATTTAGCGTAACCGCGGTGATTCCGCCGCCATAGGAATGCATTGAACCGCTTACTTTCCGCATGTGGCTATGCCCACTATGCGCAATGTAAGCGGTTCATGTGCGGATGGTACCCAGGGTCTGGAGCAGAGGAGACTCTCCTC
This sequence comes from Oophaga sylvatica, assembly GCA_033576555.1. Classification (NCBI taxonomy): domain Eukaryota; kingdom Metazoa; phylum Chordata; class Amphibia; order Anura; family Dendrobatidae; genus Oophaga; species Oophaga sylvatica. The sequence continues at coordinate 368,761,878 of JARQOD010000004.1, read as the reverse complement.
CAGGCCCTGGGTACCATATCCCTGGTAAAACAATAATTAAAATAAAAAATAATGATATTTCTCACCTTCCAGGTCCCAACGCAGCTTTCCCGCCTTCAGCGACGCTCCCGGCAACTTCCGGTCCCAAGAGTCCTTTGCGAGAATCACCCAGATGGCATAGCGGTCTCGTGAGATTCTACGTCATCGGTGTGATTTGTCGCAATGCATCCTTGGGACCGCGAGTTGCCGGGAGCGTCGCTGAGAGGCGGGAAGGCTGCGGGGGCCGCCGGAAGGTGAGAATAACATTATTTATTATTTTTTTTATTATTTTTACATTAGATTTTTTTACTATTGATGCGGCATAGGCGGCATCAATAGTAAAAAGTTGGTCACACGTGTGAAACACTATGTTTGACTCGTGTGACCAACCTGTCAATCAGTTTTCCAAGCGATGCTACAGATCGCTAGGAAAACGCTAGCATTCTGCAAGCTAATTACGCTTGCAAAACGGTATTATTCTGGCGGGAATCAGCATACAAAAAACGTGCGTATTTCCTGCGGGAGAAGTGCGGGATTGCCGTGGAAATTTCCGCTGCAATTCCGCAACGTGTGAACTTAGCCTAAGAGTAAAAAGATCATTAGAAAGGTCTTTCTACTGTCCCCTCATATATTTATACATTGTAATAAGATCACCCCTAAGCTTTCGTTTTTCCAAACTAAATAACCCCAAGTGTAATATAACCTGTCTTGGTATTGCAGACCCCCCAGTTCTCTAATAACCTTGGTCGCTCTTCTCTGCACCCGCTCCAGTCCAGCTATGTCTTTCTTATACACCGGAGACCAGAACTGTGCACAGTATTCTAAGTGTGGTCGCACTAGTAGGTTAAAATTAGACATTTTTTTGCATTTCATTTTTAATAAATTAACTCCATAAGAAATTGATGGCAGCAACATAGCTCAAAGTTGGGACAGGGCTATGTCTACCATAATATATTCTCACCTCTTCTTTTTACAACAGTCTGTAAAGAACTGTGACGTAAAGAGGGTAATTGCTGGCGTTAAGTGAGAGGAATGTTGTCCCTTCTTGTTATATGTAGGATTCTAGCTGCTTAACAGTCTTTGCAGGATTTTATATGTCATAATGAGCAAAATGATTTCTATCGGTGAAAGGTCTGGACTGCAGTTAGACAGTTCATCAGCCAAGCACAACATTATTTTGTTGTAAGCACAATGTGTAATAAGCACAAGTTGTAGATTTCCGCCCCATCACTCCACTGAGACAGCCCTGACCAAAATTACTAATGACCTACTTACAGCCAAAGCGAACGGACAATACTCTATACTCCTCCTTCTAGACCTGTCCTCTGCCTTCGACACAGTTGACCACTGCCTCCTACTACAGATCCTCTCTTCCTTTGGCATGAAAGACCTCCCCCTATCCTGGATCTCCTCATACTTCTCCAACTGCACATTCAGTGTCCCCCATTCCTACACTACCTCCTCATCCCACCCTCTCTCTATTGGAGTCCCCAAGGCTCTGTTCTGGGGCAACTCATAAAGTCCCACGGATTCCAGTACCAACTTTTATGCCGATGATACTCAGATCTACTTCTCTGGCCCAGATGTCACCTCTTTGCTCTCCAAAATCCCAGAGTGTTTATCAGCCATATCCTCCTTCTTCTCCTCTCGCTTCCTCCAACTGAATGTGGACAAATCTGAACTGATCATCTTTCCCCCATCTCACAGATCTTGCTTACCTGACCTATCTGTAACAATTGAGGACATCACGCTTTCCCCCGTACCGGAGGTCCGCTGCCTCATAAAAACCCTTGACTCTGCCCTGTCCTTCAAACCGCACATCCAACTCTCTCCACCTCCTGCCGCCTCCAGCTCAAAAATATTTCCAGAATCCGTCCCTTCCTCAACTCTCACTCTACTAAAATGCTTGTGCATGCCCTCATCATCTCCCGTCTCGACTACTGCAACATCCTTTTCTATGGCCTCCCTGCTAACACCCTTGGACCTCTCCAGTCCATCCTTAATTCTGCTGCCCAACAAATTCATCTATCTCCTTTCTACTCCTCTGCTTCTCCACTCTGCAAATCTCTTCACTGGCTCCCACTCCCTCAGCGTATCCAATTTAAATTACTAATACTGACCTATAAGGCCATCTATAACCTGTCTCCTTCATATATCTATGAACTAATCTCCCAATATCTTCCCTCACATAATCTCCAATCCTCCCAAGACCTCCTTCTCTCCTCCACACTTATTCGCTCCTCACCCAACCGCCTCCAAGACTTCTCCCGAATAGCCCTCATCCTCTGGAATTCTTTGCCCAACACGTCCGGCTATCAACCACACTCGGATCCTTCAGATGGTACCTGAAAACCCACCTCGTCAGGAAAGAATACAGCATGCAATGATCCCCGCTGCCTCCTCATCACTACTGGAGCTACCGCCTCAACCATCACTGGAGCTGCTGCTACCCCCCAACCTACTGTCTCCTTCCCCACCATCCTGTAGAATGTAAGCCCGAAAGGGCAGGGTCCTTTCTCCCCTATACTAGTCTGTGATTGTTAGTTTGTTTACTGTAAGTGATATCTGTAATTTGTATGTAACCCCTTCTCATGTACAGCACCATGGAATCAATGGCGCTATATAAATAAATATTAATAATAATAATAATAATAGATGCAGTTATTCACAGATTGAGATCCTCTGACCATCTTTACTTCTGAGAGTCTCTGCCTCTCTAACACGCTCTTTTTATATGTACTGCTGTGACTATCATATGGCTATAAGAAACTTCCAGTGTGTGACTATGTTGGCATATCCTTAAGTAAACCTAATGCCACCCATTTACCCCACCACATACCTAAGTAAATAAAAAATGCAAAACTACATAACTTTGAATGTAATGGCAAAAAACAGCCTTGTTTAATTAAATAGCAGGAAACAATAACAATATAACATTAAATATAGATTAATATGCATATGTACCATGGCCTCCAGAAAGGAGGAGTGAGGGAAGGTTCAAAACCACCTTTAACCACGACAGACAGCATTTCCTCAGCACCCACCACTTCACTGGCTCAAGGGCACCCCAGCTGAGTGTTGCCCATACCAAAATGTCCAATTGAAACCTAAGCCCAATAGGGACTTGCTTTCAATCCTGTAAGAACATTGAACCACATGGTAGTCTCCAATCCCTACACTGTGCTACCCTCATCCTTCAGTGCAATAAACATTCTTCAAAGAAGCCTATCCTTTTCCACCAACTGTTGTGACAAAGTGACTAAACCCCTTTTAACAGCCCTTAAAATAATTACTGGTGGTTGACATGGTCTTGCTACAAACACCCCCTGGAGAATGGATGCCCCTTCAGTGACCCTTCTTTATAGACCCCATAGTTTGTACCTTCTAACCCAATCCTTTACTGAATGTAAAAGTGCAGTGTTTTTTAAATCTGCAGTGTCACTGTTCCACCCCTCAGTGTGTCTGGGATGCAGTTACCGGCAGCTCGGCTGTACTATCTGGTATAGGGGTATGCTGAAGCTGTCAGTACTTTGACAGCTTGGCCATCCAATCTGGTGCAGGGGCGTGCTGAGCTGTCTCTGTGTCAATCTGAGACTGTGAGGCATCAGCTGTCTCCATGTGTTTATTATTCCAGTTAATGGCCGTGCTTCTTAACTGAGCTGTGTCTCCCAAAACTCTGTCAGAGGTATATTCAGCTTGTGAGGTTTGTGCTTTCCTGTGCCTTGAGATTTGTTGCCTGACCTTGGACTTCATTCTGACCATCTGCCTGTTTAACCCTTCAGCTCTGATCCATTATCCTTCCGGTACTCTGACCTCAAAACGTTACCTGACTTTTGTCTCTTTTTTCTGTTTATGACGTATCCTCCTGGCTTCTGACCTTGGACTCCTTTACCACTCTGACTCATGGCTTGGCTGTGAGAAGTGACTAGCGTCACTTTACGTCTGGCCGATTCGTTTTTCTTTTTCATCAGTATGGATCCTGTTCATAAGTATTGTAACCAGGTGGCGAATTTAATAATGTGAAATGCAGGGCGCACCAATTATACACAATTAAATAAGGAGGTGCAGATCGGTAGAAAAAACAACAGCTAAGTAAGAGAGAAAGGAACTACCGCAGTAATGCACACTACTCAGATAATGGAAAGTAGAAAAACAGTCAATTTTATTGGTATACAAAGAGTAAAGTAAAACACAAGTAAAATCAGAGTGACTCTGGTCCCAAACGCCCGCCCCTAACCATGATCAAGGTATATAATGAATAATGTCTCAAAAATAACAAAAACATGAAAAATAACTGGAAAAACATATGATCATAAAATAAACATTTGGAAATATGTAATGGTCCACCTATGATGAGAGAACCTGTATGGATAGCAGAAAAAATATTAATGATACAAAAAATATATCAAATAATTATAAGCAAGCCCAAATAAGGGGTAAAATAGTCCCCCACCTGTGAACTAAAAAGATGGCTCCAAATCAATAATTGTGAAGAGAAACAAAAGCCATGAAAAAATCACTAGCACATGATATAAACCAGAACAAACCTCATGATAAAGGCATGAGAGAGCAAACGGGCAATCAGGACCAGAGGACACCAAGGTCCCACGCGTTACGCCGCAGCCTGTGCGGCTTCCTCAGGAAGTGGTGTCCTCTGGTCCTGACTGCCCGTTTGCTCTCTCATGCCTTTATCATGAGGTTTGTTCTGGTTTATATCATGTGCTAGTGATTTTTTCATGGCTTTTGTTTCTCTTCACAATTATTGATTTGGAGCCATCTTTTTAGTTCACAGGTGGGGGACTATTTTACCCCTTATTTGGGCTTGCTTATAATTATTTGATATATTTTTTGTATCATTAATATTTTTTCTGCTATCCATACAGGTTCTCTCATCATAGGTGGACCATTACATATTTCCAAATGTTTATTTTATGATCATATGTTTTTCCAGTTATTTTTCATGTTTTTGTTATTTTTGAGACATTATTCATTATATACCTTGATCATGGTTAGGGGCGGGCGTTTGGGACCAGAGTCACTCTGATTTTACTTGTGTTTTACTTTACTCTTTGTATACCAATAAAATTGACTGTTTTTCTACTTTCCATTATCTGAGTAGTGTGCATTACTGCGGTAGTTCCTTTCTCTCTTACTTAGCAGGTGGCGAATTTGACGCAGATGACTCAGGATCTGCAAAGGATTGCCAGAGTCTGGAGTCATCGCAATATCAGTTGCAGGGTCGGATAAATTACTTGATGAAGTACCCTTTAATGTACAGTTGGTCTCTCCTGAACGTGTCATATCCTCCTTGATAAAGTTTCAGGCGAGAAAGACCAATTTTGCTTATTGAGGGAGAGCTTTAAGTTATTTTTTACCCTGCGCCCCGGTTGTCAGGGAAGGAGTTCCAGCGGGTGGGAATAATCATGTTCCTACTGCAAGGTGGTCCTCAGACATGGCATTTTCTGTGTCCCTACAAGCCCCAGAATGGTTTTCTGTTGGTGCCTTTTTGATAGTTTAGGTCTGATATGTGATGAACCGACAGAATAAAGGTCGCGGAGGCTAAGATCATGAACCTGGTACAGGGGGGGTCACACAGCTGAGGACTACTTTACTGAGTTCTGGCAGTGGTCCAGCGAAGTTCTATGGAACAATGCTGCTCTCAAGTGCCAGTTCCAAAGAGGTCTTTCCGAGACACTCAAAGATGCTCTGGTCCTCCATGAGGCCCCTTGTTCCCTGATGGAGGCCATGGTGAACAGCAGGCTGCATGTTATACTTCCCGGAACAGGTCCATTTACCCAAGGTTAGAGTTGCCAGTCTTCGTGTTGCGGAGAGAAGACAGAGACAAGATCTCGGACTCTGTCTATACTGTAGTGTCTCTGGACATTTTCTTAAGAATTGGCCAACTCATCCTCAAGCTACCAAACCAACGGGAGAGTGTCTGAATCTGGATGACGACCGAGGAGGTCACCCAGAATTCCAAGTACCTTTGACTTCCTCTGATAAAGTACTGATAAATATGATGATTTCCTTCGAGAACCAGGTGTTATCAACATTGGCGTTTATTGACTGTGGGTCTGCTGCTAACTTTATTGATTTGGGACTGGTTCTGACGTTAGGGTTAGGGAAAGTTAGTTTAGGAAGACCCATTCAAGTAATCGCCCTTGACAAGACACCGTTAGCTCACAATTTGGTCAAGAGAGCAATGGTGGATTTCACTCTCCAAGTCGGGGCACTCCACCCTGAATCCATCTCCTGTTTTGCTCTGGATAATCTACCTGCTGGATTGGTACTAGAGTTTCCATGGTTGCAGATTCACAATCCATTTATTGATTGGTGTCTGAGGGAGATTGTGAAATGGAGCCCCAACTGTTCCAAGAAATGTCTAAAACATGTACAAATATGCTCTGCTAGTCTGGAGGGTCTTATGGGGTACCTGAAGGACTTTGGAGATGTGTTCTCGGAAAAAGAGGAGGAGATATTACCTCCCCATCATTCCTATGGTTGTGCTATTAATCTTATTCCTAGCGCCAAATTGCCAAACACTCGCCTTTACAATTTGTCGGGGCCTGAACTGACCACGATGAAAGAATGTTAACAAAAGTTTACGAAAGTGTCATATCCGTTCTTCCTCCTCTCCTATAGCTGCTGGATTTTTCTTTGTAAAAAAGAAAGATGGGGGTCTCCATCCTTACATTGATTTTCGAGAACTAAGCAAGATCACGGTTAAAATTACTTACCCACTTCCACTCATCCCAGACCTATATAATCAGCTTCTGGGGGCCAGGATGTTTTCTAAACTTAATCTTAGAGGGGCTTACAATTTGATATGCATCCGGAAAGGTGATGAGTAGAAAATGGCATTTTTAATGTCTGAGGGTCTGTTTGAAAACCTTGTCATGTCTTTTGGATTATCTACAGTAATGACGCACCTGCTCTGTTTCAAAGTTTTCTGAATGACGTTTTCTCTGATTTCATTGAGAGATATGTTGTGATTTATCTCAATGACATTCTAATTTTCTCACCAGACTTGGACACTCACCAGGAACATGTCCATGTTGTGTTACAGAGATTGAGGGAGAACTCTCTGGTTGCTAAATTAGAGTAATATTTTTTTTTTTCTGTTCAGGAAATCTCTTTCTTGGGGTTTATCTTGTCAGCAGAAGGGTTTAAGTCCTACTGACTATTCCTGAAAGACCATGAACTCATTTGTCCTTGGATTTCATTACAGATTTGCCTCTGCCTGATGGAAAGAATCTGGGTGGTAGATGATCGACTCAGCAAACAAGTTCATTTTGTTCCATTGTCAGGATTACCTAATGCAGAGACACTCTCCAGGCTGTTTATTTCTCATATTTCCAAAAATTTGCCTTTATTTATAATATCTGCTCTCAATCATATTAATAATTCCCAAAAATCAGTGCATGTACTGCCCGAATAAAAGCGCAGATTCTTCAATATAATAAACATGAAGTATTTTTATTGTCACAAAATTCAATATTATTATACAAAAGTGTTCCATATCAGAAATTGGTGCAGAGATAAAAAGGGAAACATCTGAGCTCCCTATTGAAATATACGAAGGCAATACACACAGAGGTTAACAGCCACCATAAACAGTAAAAACTGACAATAGGTCTAGAAGACCAGTCATATATAATGAAGTAAATAAATGTATTCACAATGTGTCTTCAATGTATGAACCTATCGGCCCTAAATTAAAGGTGATAAACAACACCTATATATCAATAAATGGCTAGGCACAATAGAAGACTTTCATTTACATAGCATGTTGGTGGCTGATGCCTTTACCTGAGTGTCGGCCGTAAAGTTGGAGTAGTGGGAGCTCCAGTCCCTGCGCCCCGACGCGCACGTTTCGCCCAGCTTCTTCGGGGGGCGGAGGACTGGGCGAAACGTGCGCGTCGGGGCGCAGGGACTGGAGCTCCCACTGCTCCAACTTTACGGCCGACACTCAGGTAAAGGCATCAGCCACCAACATGCTATCTAAATGAAAGTCTTCTATTGTGCCTAGCCATTTATTGATATATAGGTGTTGTTTATCACCTTTAATTTAGGGCCGATAGGTTCATACATTGAAGACACATTGTGAATACATTTATTTACTTCATTATATATGACTGGTCTTCCAGACCTATTGTCAGTTTTTACTGTTTATGGTGGCTGTTAACCTCTGTGTGTATTGCCTTCGTATATTTCAATAGGGAGCTCAGATGTTTCCCTTTTTATCTCTGCACCAATTTCTGATATGGAACACTTTTGTATAATAATATTGAATTTTTGTGACAATAAAAATACTTCATGTTTATTATATTGAAGAATCTCCGCTTTTATTCGGGCAGTACATGCACCGATTTTTGGGAATTATTATTTCTCATATTGTAAAGTTACATGGGATCCCTCTGAACATTGTATCTGATACGGGAGTACAATTTGTATCTAAATTTTGGAGAGCTTTTTGCAGTAAACTAGGGATTGACTTGCCATGTTCATCTGCTTATCACCCTGAAACCAATGGTCAGACTGAGAGGACAAATCAGTCTTTGGAACAAATTTTAAGGTGCTTTGTGGCAACTCGGCAGGAGGACATTATGTTTTGTGGTATTTCCTGAAGAAGAAGTCAGATAGACCACAAATCTCCTTTATACTATTCCAGTTAGTTACAGGCAGCATAGGGGTTAAGCAGATGGGAGGAGTCACAGAGCAGAGCAGCAGAGAGCAGGGGGCATAGGACAGAGACTTCCTGGTTCTATCAGACGCCTGGGCAGTTGCCCAAGGGCAGGATGTCTGCAGCGGACAGTAACAAGCTTTGGGGGATAAGTCTGCAGATGGAAGTAAGGGGCTCCCCGGATGGAGAATAGTGCAGTTGGTCACCAGCTTAATTGAATCATCCCCAGGAAGCACTCGGGGTCTGAGACCGGGGCGGGAGCAGCTGAGATGGCGTTCCCGGCACCTTTCCCTAATGGGACCGGACAAGGGACTGACAAGGAGCTGGTGATGCTGAAGGTTCAGATGGGACATGAACTGTCTAAAGATGCTGCCTGGATGGCAGGTACAGGGAAGCCAGGTGTTGGACCTGGATGTTCCAAGGAGATGGCAGGGATTGCCAGGAACAGAGATTGTCCAAGGAAACAAGTGAGACACGGATTGTTCAGGGATATGATTGAGCTTGCCATGAAAGGAAAGCTGATGTAGAAGATAGAGTCTGTCCGGATGACAGGGAAAAATAAGATGTTTCTGTTTTTAACTTGTGCTGTTTGTGTGAAGAATGCAGATAAGATGTATCTGTGCTTGACTTGTTCTGCCTATGTGATGAATACTCTGCTGTCTAGTAAAGTTAAGCTGTTGGAAAAAGACCTCGCCTCTGAAATGATTTGTGAAGCCGACATGGCAGCAGCTGAGGAGAATCTGACAGAGCCTGTGAGGGTGCTGTGATGCACGCTGGACATGCAGTACATGGGACTTTATTTATCTTTTCATATACAAGGTGTTGGGGTGCACACTGACTGTTATTTAGTGAACTCGCTCACGAATACCATCCCGGGCCACCTTGTTACTTACTTACAAGTCTCATACGATATTACAGGTACCACATAAGTGATGCAATTTAGCATAAACCTCTCGGCTCGAGATAAAAATCAGACATGTAAACTACTACATAGGCTATCATAGATACGAGTGGTGTTCGTGAAAAATATGGATAGCACTCGTGCCGGTAAAACGAACGTTTGAATGAGACCTTAGAGATCAGAGTGCAGCCCAATGAACAGAGGCTCAATGACACCAATGGTTTAACTCTTTAGGGCATTGTGTTAGGCATATGTCTTTAACCCCTTTCAACCATCAGACATACTATTCCGTCCATGAGCCCTGGGACTTAATTCCCATGGACGGAATAGTACGTCATATGCGATCAGCTGCGCTCCCGGGTGCCATCACAGCTGACACCCGGCACTATGTGCCAGGAGCGGTCAGGGACCGCTCCTGGCACATTAACCCCCCGGCACACTGCAATCAAACATGATTGCAGTGTTCTGGCGGTATAGGGAAGTATCGCGCAGGGAGGGGGCTCCCTGCATGCTTCCCTGAGACCCTCAGAGCAACACAATGTAACCGCATAGTTCTGAGGGCCTCCTCCCTGCAGGACCCCAGATCCAAGATGGCCGCGGGGTCCTTCCGGGTCCTGCAGGGAGGCGGCTTCCTCAGTGCCTGCTGAGAGCAGGAACAGAGAAAGCCTGCTGCAGTTCCTGTCAGATCGCTAGTCTGACAGAGTGCTGTGCAAACTGTCAGACCAGCGATCTGATATTATACAGTGATTCCCACCATGGGACAAAGTAAAAGAGTAAAAATGACATGTGTAAAAAAAAAATTCCTAAATAAAGAAAAAAAAAATGTCATGTGCCCGAAAATGGTACCAGTAAAAATGTCAACTCGTCCCACAAAAAATAAGACCTCACGTGACTCTGTGGGCCAAAAAAAATAAAATTATAGCTCTCAAAATGTGATGATTAGTGTTGAGCGATACTGCTCGATATCTAAAAATATCGGATCGGAATGGTATCGCCGATATCACTAAATATCGGCGATATCCGATTCCGATACCGGAAGTCCCATGTAAGTCTATGGGAACAAAATATCGCAACAAAAAAAACCTTTATTTCCTTGTAAACACTAAATATACACACATAGAATACATATATATATATATACATGTCATTGTGACATATATATATATATATATATATACATATATGTATAGTTTATACACTTCTACATAGTAAAATATCCTCTGATTCAATTGCCGGGTAAAGCCGGCTCTGTGAAAAGACAGAAGCACCCGACATGAAATGACACTTGGTGTACATAGGGTTAACCATGTCTTTTCATGTCGTTTGCAATCTGATTTGCACAAACAATTACATCAGTCTATGTGTGCAAAATTTCACACCTGTAGGGGTTAATTAAAGGTGTAAATTCGTTGTAAAAAAACAGACTTTTTTGCTACGAATTTACACCTTTAATTAACCCCTACGGGTGTGAAATTTTGCACACATAGACTGATGTAATTGTTTGTGCAAATCAGATAGCAAAGGACATGAAAAGACATGGTTAACCCTATGTACACCAAGTGTCATTTCATGTCGGGTTCTGCATTTTCACAAAAGCCGTCAATTGAATTAGCGGCTATTATACTATGTAGAAGTGTATGAACTATAAATATAAATATATATGTGTCACAAATTCAATGACATGTATATATATATATATGAGGTGTAAAATTGCTGAAAAAAATGCGTAGGCTCCCGCCCTATTTTCGCAACCAGACAGACAAAGCCAGTGAGTGGGGGCAGATAATAATAGCCCAGAGAGGGACCATTATTTTTGGCCTCCCCTGGCTACTAACATCTGCCCCCAGACACCCCAGAAAAGACAAATCTATAATTAGATTCGCCCTTTCTGGCACTTTGCCCGTCTATTCCCATTGCCCTGTAGCGGTGGCGAATGGGTTAATATGGGGTTAAAGCCACATTGCAATTGAAAGGTGACCTTAAGCCAGGTTAATAATTGAGAGCTGTCAATTAGACAACTATCAATTATTAATCCTATTGCATGAAATAAAAATAAAACACACACACTTTAATTAAATATCATTTTAATGAAATAAAGACATGTTTTTGACCATCTTTTATTTGACTGCAAAAACCATTTTCTGTAATAAAAATAAAATAAAAAAGCAAAATATATTCTTACCTATCCCATGCACAGTCAGGTCCCACGGTGTAATCCTTCAGAAAGGGTTAATGTTTACTGCAGGGACCGCAGCTAATGCTGCAGCCTCACAGTAAACCCCCAAATGAATGACTTCCTCTCCTGGCTGACAGGAGAGGAAGTGGAAAGCTTAATTGATTGCTTTCCACTTTCACTTCAGGTCAGCCAGGGACACAATCAGTGACGTCAGAGGAACTGATTAACAAAAATAGGGGATCCCCTCGAAAAAATTGGCGTGGGGTCCCCCCTATTTTTGTTAACCAGCCAGATGAAGCAGACCGCTGAGGCCTGGATTTTCAGGCTGTTAAGGAGCCAAGATCCATGGACCTTGCCAGCCTGATAATACCAGGCCACAGCAGTCTGCATATCTTGGCTGATTAACAAAATAGGGGATCCCCTCGAAAAAAATTGGCGTGGGGTCCCCCCTATTTTTGTTAACCAGCCAGATGAAGCAGACCGCTGAGGCCTGGATTTTCAGGCTGTTAAGGAGCCAAGATCCATGGACCTTGCCAGCCTGATAATACCAGGCCACAGCAGTCTGCATATCTTGGCTGATTAACAAAAATAGGGGATCCCCTCGAAAAAAATTGGCGTGGGGTCCCCCCTATTTTTGTTAACCAGCCAGATGAAGCAGACCGCTGAGGCCTGGTTTTTTCAGGCTGGTAAGGACCCAATATCCATGGACCTTGCCAGCCTGATAATACCAGGCCACAGCAGTCTGCTTAGCTTGGCTGGTTAACAAAATAGGGGATCCCCTCGAAAAAAAAAACGGCGTAGGGGTCCCCCTATTTTTGTTAACCAGCCAAGTAAATGCAGACTGCTGTGGCTGGTATTAAAAGACTTGTCAAGGCCCATGGATTTTGGCCCTCAACAGCCTGATAATACCAGGCTACAGCAGCCCCACATTTGGCGCATCAAAAGATGTGCCAATTGTGGCACTTTACCCGGCTCTTCCCACTGCCCTGTAGCGGTGGCAAGTGGGGTAATAAGGGGTTAATGTCACCGTTGATTGCACGGTGACAATAAGCCGGTTAATAATGGAGAGGTGTCAAAAGACACCGATCCATTATTAATCCAAAGTTATTAAATGTATAAAAAAAAGACAAAGAAAAGAAAAAAGTTTTTTTAATGAAATAAAAGAGACAACACAGTTTTTTTAATTTTATTATAATCATTCCTGCGACGCCATCGATCTCTGTAAAAAAGAAAAAAACAAACCAAAGTTACCACCTGTCGAGCGTCCATAATAACGCGTGCCAGAGATCCAGCTTCTACATCGAATGCAGGCGAGCTGTCATCGCGACGCAACACGTGATTACCTGCTTCCCCGGGGTGGACATCGGACGTGTTTGCGGCCGGGGGATTACCCAGCAGTACTGCAGTTATCGCGAGGGAAAAAACTGCAGTGACCGCCGGGGAAAGATGGATGGGGCCTGAGCAGTCCAGCCGTGACCGCGGAGTCTTTGCCAGGTAAGTGCGTGACTCCGCAGCCCGACCGACGGACACTGACGTGCGTGACAATCCGATTCCGGTATCCGTAAGCGAAAATATCGGAACTAAGTTCGAAAGGCCGTTGAGAAAACGGCGTTCCGTACTTGCGGTATCGTACGCTCAACCTAGTGATGATGAAAAACTATTTTTTTGCAATTAAAAAGCATTTTTTAGCTTTGTTGAAGTGAAACATAAAAACCCGCTATAAATAAATAAATAAATAAATAAATAAATAAATGGGACGCCTCAATCCCATGGCTTGCAGTATCACTTATGCCGAGAACGCAGATCTCCTATTGGACCTGCCTCCCTCCCTACTGACAAAATCCCACAGTGTCTGTTGCTACCAGCCTTCTTTTCTGCTCGTTTCTCAAAACGAACATGGACAAAACAGAATTCATCTTTCTTTCCCCCACCTCTTTTACCCCTCACCAGGCCTTCCTCAATGTCAAAGGCTGCTCGCTTTCCCCGTCCACTGCTCGGTGCCTTGGGGTGATCATCGGACTTCCCTCTCTTTTTAAACCACATATCCAAGCCCTCGCCACCTCGCCGCCTCAAACTCAAAAATATTTTCCCGGTCGCTCTTCCTCAACCTGAAACCCAAAAACACAGTGCCGCCCTTTCATCTCCCGCCTCGATACTGAAACCCCTACTGTCTGGCCTCCCTTGCCTCTGGCACCACTCCAGTCCATTCCTCCTCGCGCCGACTAATCCACCGTCTTCCCGATTCCCCAGCCTCCCCACTTGCCAGGCCCTTCACTGGCTTCCTATTGCCCAGAGGCTCCGTTCAAAACCTTAACCATGGCAACCCATCCACAACTTTTCTCCTCCATACATCGTGAATGGTTCCCCACTCCTCCGAAACTTCGTTCCTCCCAAGTCTCCTTCTCGACTCCCCCTCATCTCTTCTTCCACAACGATACAAGTTCCCCGGGCTTCCCCCAACTCTGGAATCCCCGCCGCAAAAACTTTCATTTCACCACAACGGGACCTTCAAGAAAAAAACCCGAAGAAACCCCCCTGTTCGACAAGCTACAACCTGCAAGATCCTCAGTCTATGAACCATGCAGACCAGCTTACCCTCCCAGGGGACTCACCCCCTGTAGGTGAGCCCTCGCGGGCGGGTCCTCTCTCCTTCTGTACTTGTGTGCCTTGTTAGCAATGTCTATTGTATCTGTCTTTTTTTCCCTTTTCATATGTAAACGCCATGGAATAAATGGCGCTATTAAATGTATAATAATAATAATAATAATAATAATAAATATAAATAGTAAATCAAACCTTTTACCTCCCCCTTTTTAGGGAAAAAATACAATTAAAAAAAAAATGTATTTTTTCATTTTCCCCTTGGGTTAGGGTTGGGTTGGGGATAAAGTTAGGATTAGGTTAGGGTTGGGATTGGTTTAGGGTTTGTAGGGTTAGTTTTTTAGTTAGGGTTAGGTTAGGGTTGGGATTAGGGTTAGGGTATGTTGGGGTTT
>JARQOD010000004.1:368409262-368747007 GCA_033576555.1 Oophaga sylvatica | reverse complement strand
TGTCTTTATTTCATTAAAATGATTTTTAATTAAAGTGTGTGTGTTTTATTTTTATTTCATGCAATAGGATTAATAATTGATAGTTGTCTAATTGACAGCTCTCAATTATTAACCTGGCTTAAGGTCACCTTTCAATAGCAAGGTGGCTTTAACCCCATATTAACCCATTCGCCACCGCTACAGGGCAATGGGAAAGACGGGCAAAGTGCCAGAAAGGGCGAATCTAATTATAGATTTGTCTTTCTGGGGTGTCTGGGGGCAGATGTTAGTAGCCGGGGGGGGGCAAAAATAATGGTCCCTCTCTGGGCTATTATTATCTGCCCCACTCACTGGCTTTGTCTGTCTGGTTGCGAAAATAGGGCGGGAGCCCACGCATTTTTTTTCAGCAATTTTACACCTCATATATGTATTATACATGTCATTGAATTTGTGACACATATATATATTTATATTTGTAGTTCATACACTTCTACATAGTATAATAGCCGCTAATTCAATTGCCGGCTTTTGTGAAAATGCAGAACCCGACATGAAATGACACTTGGTGTACATAGGGTTAACCATGTCTTTTCATGTCCTTTGCTATCTAATTTGCACAAACAATTAAATCAGTCTATGTGTGCAAAATTTCACACCTGTAGGGGTTAATTAAAGGTGTAAATTCGTAGCAAAAAAGTCCGTTTTTTTTTACAACGAATTTACACCTTTAATTAACCCCTACAGGTGTGAAATTTTGCACACATAGACTGATTTAATTGTTTGTGCAAATCAGATAGCAAATGACATGAAAAGACATGGTTAACCCTATGTACACCAAGTGTCATTTCATGTCGGGTGCTTCTGTCTTTTCACAGAAGCCGGCTTTACCCGGCAATTGAATCAGAGGATATTTTACTATGTAGAAGTGTATAAACTATACATATATGTATATATATATGTCACAATGACATGTATATATATATATATATATATATATATATATATATGTATTCTATGTGTGTATATTTAGTGTTTACAAGGAAAGAATGGGGTTTTTTTAGTTACTATATTTTGTTCCCATAGACTTACATGGGACTTCCGGTATCGGTATCGGGTATCGCCGATATTTTAATGATATCGGCGATACCATTCCGATTCCGATACTTTTGGATATCGGAAAGTATCGCTCAACTCTAGTCCCGACCCTTTTAGGCTCACTTAGCTGGGGAAGCTTGCTCCAAGTGCATCTGTGGCTGCACTTTTTCTGGTTTGGTGCTAGTCTTGCTATGTATCTCTGCGATTCCGCATAACAACACCCTATTTCTGCTGCCCTACAGGACCAAGCAGATATTATTTTTTAAAGGGAATCTGTCACCCCAATTTTGCCATATCAGCTAAAGATATGGCTGAATAGTGCGTCTCATAACAAAGCTATCGGTATTTACCTTATATCATGATACCCCGTTTTCATATCAGAATACCTTAGTAAAGTTCGTATTTGGCACTGTCAATCAGGGTGGTCAGGTCAGGAGGGCGGCGTTTTCTATGTCCACCCCCCCGCTCCTCTGCATCACTTGCGTAGGGCCGTCTGTGAATCCCACAGACGGCGTTCGGCTTCCCACAATTGCGCATTTCAAATTCGGCCCCGCGCATGCGCAGTGTGCTTTGGCCAACAGTGGGTAAAGCATAAAATCATTACAGAGCATGCGCTACTCTTTCCTTGCCCCGGAAATGACTGCTTGCCTTGGACGACTTCCGGAGCAAGGAAAGAGTAGCGCATGCGCTGTAATGATTTTATGCTTTGCCCACTGTTGGGCAAAGCACACTGCGCATGCGCGGGGCCGAATTTGAAATACGCAATTGCGGGAAGTCGAACGCCGTCTGTGGGATTCACAGACGGCCCTACGCAAATGATGCAGAGGAGCGGGGGGGGATGACATAGAAAACGCCGCCCTCCTGACCTGACCACCCTGATTGACAGCGCCAAATACGAACTTTACTAAGGTATTTTGATATGAAAATGGGCGTATCATGATATAAGGTAAATACCGATAGCTTTGTCATGGGATGCACTATTCAGCCATATCTTTAGTTGATATGGCAAAATTGGGGTGACAGATTCCCTTTAAACCACTTACCAAAATATCAAATTGGTAACTAGACTATGGTAATAGTCTGCTATGGTACTATAGACTATTAAAATGATTTCTATTGGCTTCTTTAACATTGTTAAATCCACTTAGCTAAAATACTATTGAAAACTGTCAAGTAACATTTAATAAGATACATCCTGAGCAACTAGCTCAGACAGTGGAGTGAGCAATTAATTGTTCAACAGGCAATATGGCGTGATTTGGTCTCAGAGTCCTGTAAAACTAGGAATAAAACACTGGAGAAAGCCTATAAATAGAGAGTAATACAATATAAGTAATGCAAGGTATTTGGATTGGTTCAAAACTAATCAAATTGTCTAAAATTCACCAAAATTTGTGTATTATAGAGAATCTGAATTTCTTGGTATTTGTATTGCAAGAATCCATAAAAAGAATGGTTAGTTTGCTTCCATTTTGTTGGATTCTAATGAGCCAGGAAAGGGTTATGAAAAAACTAATAAAATATCATACTCGCTTTGCTACTCACCTATTTCTGCTGCTGCATCACCCTGTCAGTCACCTAGTCCCTCCTCAAAATATCAGGTCCAGTTCTGGCCTACTATTCACCCTTCATAAGTTCTTCCATTGGGTGATGAAACCCCATGGAGTAATAAATGTCTTGAAGTTATAACATGCCTTGGGGCCTAGTCTGTGAGGAGTAAAGAGAAGCCTAGAGCCAGACCTGGTGAACTGAGGAGTGAGCCGTGGACCGTCGAGGAGCTGCTGCAACAGGGACAGGTGAAAGGTGAGTATGGTATTTTTGTTGTTTTTCAGTCCATCCGAAGCATCCTTTTATTATACTTTGCATTCATGGGACCATAATGCAAAAATAAGCAGATTTTTTTTGGGAATTGGGACCTTGTTGATTTGCATTAAATAAATTTGAGGCAAATCGAATTTCCTGGTCGAATTTAAGAGAATCTGCTAAATTCGAATTTCTGCAGATTTCCGCATGTCTAGTCATCATATTTGACAATCAGAAGGTGAGAGTAGTAAAACATCATGTGAAATTTGAAGACTATCACATAGGTCTGAATTTTGTTGATTTTGTAAGGAGGAAGACCGTGCTGGGGCACCTGTACTGTGTAGGGTCCGGAACTGTCGAGGCTGCGTCCCAGGTTGTCTGGGGGAAAGTGGACAGACCTCGTGACCCGGAAGCACGGGGCATGGCTAACTAAAAAGCGTGCATAGCGGCAGGCAGTTTCCCGCTGAGGGGGACAGAGTAGGTGTGTACGTAGCGTGCTCCGATTAGCGTGCAGCAGCACTGCAGCAGACTGCGGGTGGCTTCACGTGAGCACGCCACTGAGACCAGCAACAGAGGAAAGGCCGTGAGCTCCGTTAAGCTCAGTGCCGTGCGTGGGCATAGGAACAAGGGTTGTGTGCAGGACTGTTCATTGCGGCCCTCCTTGCTGGACAGCACCCCTCAGACCTCACTTAATAATAGACTGTACGTCGCTCCCTTGACTTTGGCTGCACAAGTTTGTGGACTATTGGATCAGCGTGTAAAGCCAGAACCCGCCCGTTGCAGCCAGAAGACGGATCATCGTTTAAGGGACCCCATCTGTGGACATCTTCCTGGCCATTTCCGATGCTACATCCCCCACAGGATCATCTGTGGTGGAGGAACATAAAGGACACAATAATTTTGATAATTGGACTGATATTTTTCTGCACTTCCTTTTTAACCCTTTAACCATTTATCTCCCTGCAAGGAGTTTATTGCTCTGTTAAATTAAACTGTTAAATCTCTTAACCCTTGATCTGTCTCCTGTCCATCACTGGATCCTGCAACCTGCTTTCAATTTCATGAAATGTGCATGGATTTCTGTAAGCCCCACTCAAATGAATGTGGTTACACTAACTTTTACTATGGTTGAGATATGTGAAGGAAATTACAATTTTACCATATTGCCTAGCATTTAACCTGGATTCTTAAAAGGAACCTGATAGGTCCCCTATGCCCTCCAACCCATCAGCATTAGACTATTTGTTGTTAAATACCCTGCCTAACTAGACCTCTAACCTACATCCGTGTTTAAAAAAAAATAATTTATACTCTTTGCGTTTTATATCCTAATTAGGCCTTTGACTAGTTGATGGGGCGTTGTTTTCCCCAGACTAGTCGGCCCTCATAACGTTATCACGCCCCTGTAGATTGATAACATGATTTGCAAAAGTCGGCGTCATCGCCAGCTCTCTGCAAAACTCATGCATGTACGTAGCTTTCTTCATCCATATGATTGCTCCTCTGAAGTCTACTCTACGTTTCCAAGCTTCGGAGGTGCACTGCGAATGTTTGGAAGTGTCGGGTTAGGCAGGATGTTTAGCAAAAAATAGTATATTGCTGGTAAGTTGGCGGGCATGGAGGACTTGTCAAGTTCCCTTTAAACATTTTTAAAAATATAAGGTGTGACGCACCGCCTTGTGAGATGCAGGGCCTAGCATCTCGGAGGATCTTTCAGTCACGGTGACTCCGATGGCTCTAACAATCCCTAGGTGAGGCGGCAATTATAAAGGGGGAGATGACTGTTATATGAGACTGAGAGTTATGTTGATGCCCGCAAGGTATGAGGCTGCGGACGAAAGAAGCATACACTGAGGGTCCTGTGCAAACTTGAAAGCTGAACTTTACTGAAGATTGGTAACATTTCTTATAATTTTCAACATAACAGTCATGGGTAGCAGACACAATTTTTCTTACACATTGTGACAGTCAAAGCCTTTGCTCGGTCCCGGCCTTGGGAGGATGGCAGTAAATTTCCATTTGACTAACTGTGCTACAAGAAGGGGGAGGATCAGCTGACCTTAATTGGATCGGAGTATCCGGGAAATCTGCTGCGCAGTTCTGCAGCCTCAGCACTCTGTCGCTATAAAATGCGGGGCACTCCGAATCGGGTGCTATTTGTACTCCCCGCTGGTCCCAAACGAGGAGCCCCAATTTCATACCTCCTCTCACCACCAGAAAAGTCCGTAACTCCACCGTTTCAGTGCCACACGCCCCACCTTTGTTTGTAAAATGCCAAGATGTTATGGAGCAGCAGCTCGCCCACGGCTACTGTCCTGGGTACCTTACACATGTTCAATACTTTTTCCGTGTCCTTTCTCATTATCAAACATAACTTAATTTATGGACATGTATGGTTTGATTTAATTGGCTGTGTGGTTTGGAAGGATTGTTACCAACATCTGGTGAGAACTTCATATCAATTTCATGTCAATATTTACATAGAAAATCGGTGAGTGTTCAATACCTATGCATAACCGCTCTCTGGTAACTCAATCTTCACTCAACATTATTCAGTGTCCAAGAGATAAAAAAAAACTGAAACCTAAGTGCTTGTTTCTGAATTGGTTGGTTTTGACTTCAAGATACAATTTGATTGGACAATTCTTCAGTCTAATCTTATTATATAATTGCCAGTTGGGAATTCCGGCCGCTGTCCCCGAATCCCATAAGTCTGGAGGTCCTAGATGTGTGCTGATGGGGCACTATACAGTGTCATGTGTTAGCATCATCACCCTATATGGTGCCCTATCAGCACACATCAAGGACCACCAGGCTTTTCTTTAGCGTCAGTTTGAGAAAAATTCAATGAATGGAAATGTCGCAACCCATCCTAGGACAATGTAATAAAGTTGATAAAATTTGTAACAATATTTAAAAAAAATCACAAAATAAAGAGCAAAGAAAGAAAAAATATTAATCCAATAAACACATTTATGTAAAAACATACACATATTTGGTATTGCCGCGTCGGGAACAACCCGACCTATAAAACTGTCCCACTAGTTAACCCTTTCAGTGAACATTGTTAAAAAAATAAATAAAAAAGAGGCAAAAATCTATGCTTTACCATCATGCCTCCAAACAAAAATTGGAATAAAACGCAAAAAAAACCAATGTAAATAAAAATGATATCTCTGAAAACGTCATCTTGTCCTGCAAGAAAAAAGCTGCCATACAGCTCCATCAGCAGAAAAATAAAAAAGTTATAGCTCTCAGAATAAAGCGATGCAAAAATAGTTATATTTTCTATAAAATAGGTTTTATTGTGTAAAAGCTCCAAAACATAAAAAAATCTATATCAATGTGGTAACTCTGTAATCATACTGACCTGAAAAATAAAGCTGCCTTATTAATTTTACCAAACGCAGAACGGCATAAAAAAATTACCCAAAAAATAATTGCTGAATTGCTGTTTTTTGTTTATTCTGATTCACAAAAATCAAAATAGAAAGCGATCAAAAAATGTCATGTGCCCAAAAATGGTACCGATAAAAATGTCTTCTTATCCAGCAAAAAACAAGCCCCTACATGACTATGTCGTTTGCAATAAAAAGCGTCTTTTAGTGTGTGACAGCAGCCAAACATAAAAAAAGCTGTAAATCTGGTATCGCTGTAATCGCACTGACCAGAAGAATAAAGCCGTCTATTCACTTATACTGCATGAGGAACGAAGTAAAAAATGAATAAAACCAGTTCTTCACCTGCTGCTGATTTTTGCATTCTGCAGTGAGGCTTGGCTCACATTTATCCTACGCTCTACGCTGAGCACTTACTCTGGGGTTTCCTTGTAAATCTCTGAAAAATGTGATTCAGATGGAATACCCTTTGGAACTTTACCCTTAATAAAGCAGATGGAGGCAATGTGGACTCCGTGTTGCTGCCTATGATCCGGCGGTGTCCGTCTTTTTAGCTCTGACGATAACAGTTTTGTACACCTCTGAAAACAAGGACATCACTGATCTCAAATGTTATGTAAAATGTTTCTTACAAAAGTTTGAAATCAATCCTGAAAAAAAAAGTGCCATTTCAGCTCCGTCATCTGACATCAACGGAAATACAGTGAGTTTCCATGTTACTGGTAGCACAAAGGCTCTGGAAAAGTGCTATAGCTCCTCGCCCCCAAAAAAAATTTGGCAAATTATGCACTCCCAAATCCAAATGCCCTCTCTCTTCTGATCACCACACTGTGCCTAAACTACATTTAGTGTCCACATGTTTGGCGTTTCTGTAGCGATGAGAGCCTGCCTAATTTACAGGTGTAAGTTCATCTTACTGAATAATAATACAGTTTAGATTCAATGTGTTCAGTGTTTGCATATATCTTGGCTCCTATAGAGTGATGCTGTGTTTTCTTTTTCTATATAATGCAGCTATCGCAGCTGGCACCTGTTCACACTTAGGAGGTGTTGGTCAGGTTTTTTCTTTAAGGCTGGGGTCACACTAGCGACAAAATCGGACGACTGCAATGCGATGAAATATCGCATTGCAGTCGGACCAATGTTAATCTATGGAGCAGCTCCTAGTATCAGATTTTTTGTGGTCCGTTTTAAACGTCCGAGTGCAATCGCAGTATGCTGCGATTGTCACCGATTGTGGGTCGACTATCGCCAATGCAAGTCTATGGGAGCGATGAAAAATCGGATTACAAACGGACCGCATGTGTGACTTGCGATGAAATCGCATCGGTGTCTTTTAGAAAAGCCGGCAATTCATCCCCGGCTATACTTTAAAATCACACTGACAGCTTTATTAAAGAATAGAATCAATACATATACACACATAGAATACATATATATATATATATATATATATATATATGTCATTGTGACATATATATATACATATATTTATAGTTCCTAGACTTCTACATACTGTAATAGCCGCTAATTCAATTGCCGGCTTTTGTGAAATCACAGAAGCCGACATGAAATGATACATTGTTTACACACAGTTAACCATGTCATTTCCTGTATTTTGATATATGGTTTGAACTTACAATTACATAAGTGTATGTGTACAAAATTTCAGACATGTAGGGGTTAATTAAAGGTGTGAATTTGTTGTAAAAAAAATGCGGGGGTTCCCGCTGTATTTTCTCCACCAGACAGACAAAGCAAGCGAGTGGGGGCAGATAATAATAGCCTAGGGAGGGTACATTTTTTTTGTGCCCCCCCTGGCTACTGACATCTGCCCCCAGACACCCCAGAAAGGGCAAATCTAATTACAGATTTGACACATTTTTTTTACAACGAATTTACACCTTTAATTAACCCCTACATGTCTGAAATTTTGTACACATACACTTATGTAATTGTAAGTTCAAACCATATATCAAAATACAGGAAATTACATGGTTAACTGTGTGTAAACAATGTATCATTTCATGTCGGCTTCTGTGATTTCACAAAAGCCGGCAATGGAATTAGCGGCTATTACAGTATGTAGAAGTCTAGGAACTATAAATATATATATATATACACATGTCACAATGACATGTGTATATATATATATGTGTTCTATGTGTATATATCTATTCTTTCTATTGTGATTTAAATACTATTCTTTTGGATCCATTATATGTCATTTTTGCAAGCCTGCGAGAAATTCTCACAATTCGGATGTAAATCAGATGTGACAACTACGGTCAGATGCGACTAAATCGCATCAACTACAAAAAATCGGATGCTAGTCGCATCAATGTTCATGAAATTTTAATCCGATTATCGACCGACTAAAATGGTCAGATTTTTTACTCGGTGTGTGTGACTCCAGCCTAAAATTTACAGGGGCATATCCCCAGAAGCATGAGCTGGGCTCTACCATGTACTGGTGATTAGAACGTACGGGTAAATGCAACGTATTGGGGACTACAACTTACAGGCATCAAAATGCCAGCTTGCAATTTTCACTCATCAACATTGACTGCTGCTTGTTTCTGGAAAATAATCATCGTCAAATTGTCACTACACCTGTAGATAAATTCCCAAAGGGGTATAACTTCCAAACTGGGGTCACTTGAGGGGGTATTCTGCTTTTCTAGCACACAAGGGACTCTATATATGGAGGCCACAAACTATTTTAGCAAAATCTGTGCTCCAGGAGGAAAATAGCTCTCTGTCCTTCCTGAGTCTAGGCAATACTGTACAGCCACATATGGGGTATTTCCACATTCAGTAGAAATAGTGGGACACTTTTTGGTGCCATTTTTACCCTATTTTCAGTGTAAAAATGTAAAATCTGGGACTAAAACAAAATTTTGGTGGTAAAAATTTAATTATTATTTTTTACTTCCCAATGGTATAAAATTATATGATCACTGCACTGCAGATGAATTAATTGTGATGTGTAGTTTGTAAAATGGGGTCACTTATGGTGGGTTTTGCTATACTGGCACCTCAGGGCTCTACCAGTGTGACATGGCACCCTCAAACCAGTCCAACAAAAACTGAACTCCAATATGGTTCTTCTTCCTTTCTGAGCTTTGCACTGAGCCTCAAAAGTAGTTTTTGTCCACTTTTGGGGTATTGGTGTACACAGAAGAAATTTCACATCAAATTTTGGATTCCATTTTCCCCCTGTTAACCTTGTAAAAATAAAAACAATTGGGGCTAAAGGGACATTTTGTGAGAAAAAATTTGATTTTGATTTTTCTATTTTCATGGTTCAACATTATTAACTTTTATGAAGCACCGTGTGGTTCAAGGTGCTCACCAAACATTTAGATATGTTCCTTGAGGTGTCTAGCTTCCAAAATGGGGCGACTTGTGGGGGATTCCACTGTTTAGGCACATGTGGGCTTTGCAAACACGACATAACATCTACAGAATATTTAATCAAAATCTGCATTCCTAAACTTCATCCTTTCTGAGCCCTGTAGTGTGCCCAAAAGGTAGTTTCCCCCAACATATGGAATATTTGCGTACTGAGGAGAAATTGCATAACAAATTTTTGGGTCCTATTTTCATGTTACCCTTTTGAAAATATATATATATTTTTTTCCCCACTCAACGTTATAAACTTCTATGAAGCACCTGGGGCTCAAGGTACTCAACGCACATCTACATAGGTTCCTTGAGGAGAATAGTTTCTAAAATGGGGTCACTTGTGGGGAGTTTCCACTTTTTAGGCACAATTAATAATTATTCCACCTAATTTTACATTCAAAGAGTCAAATGGTGCTCCTTCCCTTTCGAGCTCTGCCGTGTGCCCAAACAGTGGATTTCCCTACACATATGGGTTATCTGCGTACTCAGGAGAAATTACACAACAAATTTTGAGGTAAATTTTTCCAGTTACTATTGCAAAAATAAAAACATTTGAGTAAAATGTAAAATTTGAGTGAAAAAAAGGTAACCCCTTTACACCCAAGGGTGGTTTGTATGTTAATGACTGGGCCAATTTTCACAATTTCTGACCGCTGTCTCTTTATGAGGTAATAACTCTGGAGCGCTTCCATGGATCCTGGTAATTCTGACACTGTTTTCTCACAACACATTGTACTTCATGATAGTGGTAAAATTTCTTCAATATGACAGGAATATGGCAAAAATTTGAAAATGTGGCAATTTTCAAACTTTGAATTTTTATGCACTTAAATCAGAGAGTGGTGTCACACAAGCTAGTTAATAAGTAACATTTCTCACATGTCTTCTTTACATCAGCACAATTTTGGAAACAAATTTTTTTTGTTAGGGAGTTATTAAGGGTTAAAAGTTGACCAGCGATTTCTCATTTTTGCAACACCATTTTTTTTAGGGACCACATCACATTTGAAGTCACTTTGAGGGGTTTATATGACAGAAAATACCCAAAAGTGACACCATTCTAAAAACTGCACCCCTCAAGGTGCTCAAAACCACGTTCAAGAAGTTTATTAACCCTTCAGGTGCTTCACAGGAATTTTTGGAATGTTTAAAAAATAAACATTTAACTTTTTTTCACAAAAAATTTACTTCAGATCCAATATCGCGTTTGGAGAGCCCCTGATATAACTAAACAGTGGAAACCCCCCACAAGTGATATTAATTTGGAAAGTAGACCACTTAAAGAACTTATCTAGATGTATGGTGAGCACTTTGAACCCTCAAGTGCTTTACAGAAATTAATAATGTAGAGCCGTAAAAACAAAAAATCATATTTTTTTTCACAAATATGATCTTTATGCCCAAATTTTTTATTTTCCCAAGGGTAACAGGAGAAATTGGATGGCAAAAGTTGTTGTGAAATTTGACCTGAGTATTCTGATACCCCATATGTGGGGTAAACCAATGTGTCACGATCCACATTGGGATCTGTGGCAGATCTCTCTCTGCATACTAAAACCTTTTTCGTGTCATGCCACCGGGGCTTAATGTCAGTCTTTTCCCCTTGTGGCCGCTGGTGTAATTGTATTGTTTGTCACTGTTCAGGAGAAGGCTGTGAACACTCCCTTCATCCTTTAAAAGGTCTTCTGAGGCCTCAGCTGGTGTTGGTGATATTGCTTTCTTTGGAAACCAACCAAGCTGGAGCCAGGTGCTGCTGAGAGCAGTTGTACGTCAGTTGCTTCCCTCATCTGGTGCCTTACTCTGCTGTGCAGAGCATTACAGCAGAGTAAGCTAAGTGTTTATTGTTTAGTTGATTTAACCCCTAGGTGTCTGTCTTTCCTTTTGTTGTTTTGGGGTTATTCACATTATTCCCTGTCTCACTTCCTGGGTAGGGGGTGGGTGGGTTTAGCTCAGGGCTAAACAGGAGACAGGGACAGGTCGGTGACTTGGGCCTCACTACCTCTATGTGTACCCCCAAGTTAAGGAAAGACAGGGCCCTTCCTTAGCCTTAGGGGCAGTTCAGGGGCCCAGGTCCCTCGTCCCCTGTATTTCTACAACTGCCCCGTGACACACTGTTTGGGCGCATGGCAGAGTTCGGAAGGGAAGGAGCACCGTTTGACTTTTTCAGCATATATTTGGGTGGAATTGAGATCAGACGCCATGTCACGTTTGGAGAGCACCTGATGTGCATAAAAAGTGGAAACTCCCCAATTCTAACTCAAACCCTAACCCAAACACACTCCTAACCCAAATCCCAACACTAACCATAACATTAATCACAAACCTAACTCTAGCCACAAACCTAACCCTAACACACCCTAACCCAAATGCCAACCCTAACCCAAATGCCAACCCTAACCCTAATCCCAACCATAACCATAATCCTAACCCAAATCCTAACCGCAACTTTAGCCCCAACCCTATCCCTACCCTAACTTTAGCCCCAACCCTAACCCTAACTTTAGTCCAACCTTAACCCAAATTTTAGCCCCATTCCTAACCCTAACTTTAGCCCTAACCCTGACCCCAACACTAACCCTAATGGGAAAATGGAAATAAATACATTTTTTTAATTGTATTATTTTTCCCAAAGAGGGTGATAAAGGGGGGCTTGATTTACTATTTATAGCATGTTTTTATAGGGTTTTGATGTTTGGCAGCTGTCACACACTAAAAGACGCTTTTTATTGCAAAAAATAGTTTTTGCATCACCACATCTTGAGAGCTATAATTTTTCCATATTTTGGCCTACAGAACCATGTGAGGTCTTGTTTTTTGCAGGACGAGTTGACTTTTTTATTGGTACCATTTTCGGGCACATGACATTTTTTTGATCGCTTTTTATTCCGATTTTTGTGAGGCAAAATGAACAAAAACTAGCAATTCATGAATTTCTTTTGGGGGGTCGTTTATACCGGTCCGCTTGTGGTAAAATTGATAAAGCAATTTTTTTCTTCAGGTCAGAAAGATGACAAAAATTTAATTTTTTTTATGTTTTAGCGCTTTTGTACAATAAAAACTATTTTATATAAAAAATAATTATTTTTGCATCGCTTTATTCTGAGAGCTATTACTTTTTTATTTTTCCGGTGATGGAGCTGTATGGCAGCTTGTTTTTTGCGGGACAAGATGACATTTTCAGCAATATCATGTTTATTTATATCCGTTTTTTTATCGCGTGTTATTCCACTTTTTTTCAGCGGTATGATGAGAAAGCATTGTTTTTTTGCCTTTTTTTTTTAATGGTGTTCACTAAAGGGGTTAACTAGTGTGACAGTTTTATAGGTCTGGTCAATAGGGACGCGGCGATGCTAAATATGTGTATTTTTATTGTTTAAATTTTTTTTAATCAAATATGTATTTATTGATTAAATAAATATTGATAATTTTATTATTATTTTTCATTATTTATTTAAATATTTTTACAATTATTTAAAAACATTTTTTTATTTAATTCCTACTTTTACACTTTGTCCCACTATTGAACACTCATTTTGTGCTGGCTGTTCGCCTCTATACCATGCAGAGCTGCATGCTATAGAAGCAGTCAGTGCTGCAGTTTCTATTACACTGACCTGAGAGACTTCCTGGTCATCACTGCACATGATAGGAAGTCTCTTTGGTCTGGAGACCCAGATGTCATCATGACATCGGGTCTCTATGGCAGCGATCAGGACCCCGCGTCATGACGCGGGGTCTCCAATCCAAAGACAGAGGGGCTGTCGGCTCTGGAACGCTGCGATCATGTTTTATCACTATGTCGGGAGTTAAAGTGCCGGGAGCAGCCCGTGACACCCGGCTGCGATCAGCCACGATCACCCCGTGAGCGCGGCTGATCACCTATGACGTACTATTCTGTCCAAGGAAATTAAGTCCCAGGTCACATGGACGGAATAGTATGTCTGAGGTCAGAAAGGGGTTAAATGTTAATTTTTTTCCTACCATATTCCATTAATTCTTGTGAAGCACCTGAAGGGTTAATAAAATCAACGGTCAACTTTTAACACATAATTTCCTTAGAAAAAAAATTGTTTCTAAAATTGTGCTGATGTAAAGTAGATGTGGTAAATGTTATTTATTAATTATTTTTTGTGACTTAACTCTGATTTACGGGCATAAAAATTAAAAGTTTAAAAATTGCAAACTTTACTCCAAATTTCTGATATTCTCACAAATAAATGCACCTCATATCAAACAAATTTTACCACTATCATGAATTACAATATGTCACGAGAAAACATTCTCAGAATCAGTGGGATCCATTGAAGTGTTCCAGAGTTATAACCACATAAAATGACAGTGATCATAATTGTAAAATTTGGCCTGGTCATGAAGGTGAAAACAGGCTTTGGGGTGAAAGTGTTAAGTTTTGATTCATTTCACTGTTGTTAATGGGTGCACAGATATTCTCAGATAATGCGAGTGGATGATCTTTGATCACCTCTCAGACTGTTGTTTCATAGTATTTTGTAACGCTGGTTGGGAACTACATTTTGATACATTTGAGAGCAGGAGGATTATTTCCTGTGGGATGTCTAAGATAGTATTTTAAGATAGGTAAGTTTGATAGTTCGGCAGCCTACAAGAAATACACATATGTGATAATGAAATTATCAAAAAGGTGAAATGTATTTGATTTTTAACCCCTCACGACCTCTTATGAATATATACGTCACAGGTCGTGTCCCTGCACTCCATGCGGACTCCGGTGCTGAACCTGCTTGTTTACTGGCACATGACAGCTGATTTCATCAGCTGACATGTGCCCCTAACAGTTCTGGGTGGAAGTGCGATCCACTCATGGCTGTTAACATGTTAAATGCAGCTGTAAATCTCTGACAGCGTCATTTAACATGGCCTCACCGGAAGTTGTCACTAATCCTGACGCACAAAAAAATAAGCCATCTTCCAGTCCCAGATCCCGAAAAATGGAGATGCTGCAGGTCTCAAAAAAATGGCATCATATTTTTTTTGCAAACTTTTTAGTTTTTTTCACCACTTAAATAAAAAAGTATAGTATGTTTAGTATCTATGAACTCGTAATGACCTGGAAAATCATAATGGCAGGTCATCAGTTAGAGCATTTAGCGACTATGGTAAAACAAAACCCACAAAAAACAATTGTGGATTGCACTTTCTTGCAATTTCACCGCAGTTCGAATTTTTTTTCAGTTTTCCAGTACACTATATGGTAAAACCAATTGTGTCATTCAAAAGTATAACTCGTCCCGCAAAAAAAAGCCCTCACACGGCCATATTGACAGAAAAATAAAAAACATTATAGCTCTGGGAAGAAAGGGAAAAATGCAAAAAAATGGAAAACTCCCAACATCGTGAAGGGGTTAAACATTTGTGAAAATATTGAATACAATTCTGCTTCTAGTAAAACATAACTAATTGCTATGAAATATCATTCATATAATCTCCTGAAAAACAATTGTAATGAAGAACCGTTCCCTGCAAACTCAGTCTTCAACATTTGTCTAGTTTCCAAGAAATAAAGAGAAGTCCCAAAACCTACGTTTGTGTCTGGATTGGCTGGTTTTGTATCCTTCATGCAATCAAATTGAACAGTTCTGCAGTCTAATGATATGCTGTATAAACTGTTATCTGATGGAGCTGTGTGTGTCCTGAATGATCATGCAAGGTAACACATAAGTCCTTTATGGCCGGTGTCACACTTGTGTGTGAGATGCGAGAAACTCCAGCTAGTCTCTCGCATCCACACCCGGCCCTGCCACCGGGACTTGGACCCGAGTGTGCGGCTGCATAGAAATACATGCAGCTGCACGCTCTGGTCCGGCGGCAGTGCCGGGTGTTGATGCGAGAGACTAGCTGGAGTTTCTCGCATCACACACGCAAGTGTGACACCGGCCTATTTGTAACAACCGCGTCTTAACAAAATAATCTTAAATTAGAATAAGTATAAGATTTGGAGCGATGGAAAGTATGATCGTGTGAACGAGCCCTTAAAGTATCAGTATATGTATATATAACTTTTACAAGACCAGTGAATTAATATTTTGTCAAGTGTGAAAGAGAAATACCTAATATACATGCCACAAATGTCTCGCTAGATGAGTCTACATTAACCGCACAATGTGTTCCCATTGCCCGAAGGAGAAAAAAAATCAGCTCTATATGTGTTGAAACCCATCTGGGTAAACATATGTACCTTGACAAAATGCTTGCACTAATGTAACTACAAGAATTAGTAAAATAACTATATACAGTAGTAATGATTGTGAACCTATCTGCCCTGGTCCAATGTAAATCTATCGGCATTCGTTTATAGATTTACCTCTACACTGTCGGTTACAGAAATGAAGACTTGTGATGATGAAATCCAAAAGTCAAATAATAATGAAGTCCAGAAGCTGATACAATAAGTCTTACCTTGTTCCCGTTTGCTTTAGAAGCTTCATCAGTGAATGAGTTTTCTAAGCTGCTACAGTGTCTTCACATCTCTTTTACCGAGGGAGGTGTAAGCAATTTCCAGAGAATCACAATTCGCATGTACATGTCTGGAGCTGTATATTTAAATGAATCCTTCCACAGCCCTGCCCATATCCCCATACCAAAGCTTGACTCAGTGACTATCTAGTCTCACCCACAAAGTTTTGTGATATACGCACAATGCTGCAAGTCTAAAGAAGTCAAGAAAAGAAGAATAAAATCTGCGTAATAATCTGCATCACAGTCCAGGTCAGTGACTTATTATATCGCCGTGTTTACGAGGTTGTGTTAGTTTTTTATTTTAACAGCGGTACAATTTTATAAAATGCATCTGTATATTATATATGGACTAGATAGATAGGGCAGAGTACATTGCTTTCACTTACTTTTGTGCTTTTGCTTATATTACTCATCTAATTAGTGATTTGCACAAGCATTCGTTTCGCCTGATTTCATCTTCTGCTCAGCAAGTGAAACTCATTTCAAATGTGTTTGCAAGTTTATAGTTTAGTTTTCACTAAGCTGGAGAATTAGCATCTGTGTAAAAGGTAGCACTCATATTTTACATTGGGAACCTAGATTGCAGGTATAGTCTAGCAGCATGTCACAAGGGATCATGTTGGTGAGGACCTCACCTTGAAGATCCAGATTTTTAGTCCACATTCACATGTTGAGTAATTGGTCAGTATTTTACCTCAGTATTTGAAAGCAAAAACCAGGAGTGGAACTCATATTTTATATTGGGAACCTAGATTGCAAGTATAGTCTATCAGCATGTCACAAGCGATCATGTTGGTGAGGACCTCACCTCTGAAGATCCAGAATTTTAATGGAGGGACAATTGCGGATGCATGGACACTATCAAGTAAAATCAAGGGAACTTCATACTAAAGGTTCCATAGCAAACATTGATTTAAGCATCTGCGAATGCATAGCACCTGAATTATCAGAAGCTCATTTTGCAAATATTTTTAATGGTATAAGTCAAAAAAGAAAATGAATGTGATGAATAACACCTCATATGATATGGTAATTATAACACTATATAAACTATAAGCTGCTCACAAGACTGGCCCTAAATGTATATTCACATATATTAATAACAGAACAGTATAAAATTAGAATTCATTGTGATCCCTTACCTTTATCTTGAAAGAAAAATCAACAAATTTTTCTAATATTCACACATTGGCACTGATGGAGTTTACAGGACTATGAACTTGGTGCCACTTCCATGTATATCATAATCACACATTAGCATGATAATTGTTAATTGTCCATACCTTTGTGGAGACAAATTACTGTAGCTCTAATTTCTTTTTTAACCCCTTCAACCCGAAGCCTGTTTGCACCTTCTTGACCAGGCCAAGTTTTACAATTGTGATCACTGTCATTTTATGAGGACATAACTCTGGAACACTTCAATAGATTCCACTGAGAATGTTTTCTTGTGATATATTGTACTTCTTGAAAGTAGTCAAATTTCTTTGATATGACTCGCATTTATTTGTGAAAAAAAAGGAAACTTGGTGAAAATTTTGAAAATGTTGCTATTTAAAACTTTTAATTAATTTTTATGCCCTTTAATCAGAGTCATATCAACAAAATAGTTAATAAATAAAAAAAATTTCATGTCTACTTTACATCAGCACAATTTTTGAAGCATATTTTTTGTCAGGAAGTTATAAGGGTTAAAAGTTGACCAGTGATTTCTCATTTTTACAACAAAATTTCCAAAACCATTATTTAGGGACCACATCACATTTGAAGTGACCGTGTGTTTCAAGAAGTTAATTACTAACCCTACAGGTGCTTCACAGGAATTTTTGGAATGTAGAAGGAAAAAATAATTGTTTACTTTTCATTCACAAAAATTTTTCTTTAGAACTATTTTTTTTTACTTTCGAAAGGGTAACAGGAGAAAATGGGACCATAAAATTTGTTGTGCAACTTCTCCTGAGCATGCTGATGCCCCATATGTGGAGGAAATCTACTGTTTGGGCACACAGCAGGGCTCGGAAGGGAGGAAGCGCCTTTTCACTTTTTGAATGTAAAATTTGCTGGCATAATTAACAAATGCCTTGTCATGTATGGAGAGCCCCTGAAGTACCTAAACAGTGGAAACCTCCAACAAGATACCCAATATGTGGAGGAAAAAAACTGTTTGGGTGTATGACAGGGCTTGGAAGAAAAGGAGCACCATTTGACTCTTTGAATGTAATATTTTCTGGAATAATTAGCGGTGGCATGTCCGTTTGGAGAGCCCCTGATGTGCTTAAACAGTGGAAACCCCAACAAGTGACACCATTTTGGAAACTAAACCCCTTAAGGAACTTATCTGGATGTGCATCGAGCACCTTGAACCCACAGGTACTTCACAGAAATTTATAACTTACAAAATCTCAGATACAAATACCATAGTAGAATTGCATCCTAAAATTGTAAATCAGGATACAGTGCAGGTAAGTACCCAGTGGGGCTCCCCACTAACATAAAATACAAAAAATATGGAGCTAGAAAACCACCAATGAGGTCATAATTTTTTTTTTAATAACAAAATATTTTAGAACATACCATACATCACATATATCATAAAACAATTCAAATCAGGCTACAGGTACACCAATAAAAGATGTCACAGG
This sequence comes from Oophaga sylvatica, assembly GCA_033576555.1. NCBI lineage: Eukaryota > Metazoa > Chordata > Amphibia > Anura > Dendrobatidae > Oophaga > Oophaga sylvatica. The sequence goes on along the minus strand of JARQOD010000004.1, from coordinate 368,728,187 downwards.
AAAGACATCATGACATGGGAAGAATCCACAAGGTCTAAAAAAACCCTTTCAAAAAACTATATAACATGACAGTGCAAATATTCATAGTATGGGGAAGCACACTATCTATCACTACATAAATATAATCAAGATATCAGCAATTCAAAAAGGGTCAGTGACCATCAAATCATTAAGTGCAGTGAAGGTATTGAATCTTGCATTATAGATTCTTACCCATGTCAGTGTCCATACGTGTAGACACGCGCCCCTACGTTTTGCTACAGCTTCCTCGGGGGGCTTTTTTTTACAGAAGTTTATAACTTAGAGCCGTGGAAATAAAAAACATCACATTTTCCCAAATAAATCTTTTTTAGCTCCATATTTTGCATTTCATAAGGGTAACAGGAGTAATTGCTCTATACAATTTGTTGTGCAATTTCTCCTGAATATGCCAATACCCTATATGTGGGGAAATTGGGAGCCCAGCAGGGCTTGGAATGCAACGAGCACATTTGACTTTTTGAATGCAACATTTGTTGGAATAATTAGCGGACTCCTTGTCGCGTTTGGAGAGCACCTGATGTGCCTAAACAAAGGAACCTCCCCACAAATGGCACCATTTTGGAAACTAGACCCATTTGGGAACCTATGTAGATGTGTATTGAGAACCTTGAACCCCCAGGTGCTTCACAGAAGTTTATAATGTTAAGCCGTGAAAATAAAAAAATCACATTTTTCCCACAAAAATCTTTTTTAGCTACAAATTTTGTATTTTTACAAGGGTTAAAGGAGAAAATGGACCCCAAAGTTTGTTGTGCAATTTTTCCTGAGTTTACCGATGCCCCATATGTGGTCAAAAACTACTTTTGAGTCACAAAGGAAGCGCCATATTTCAGTGCAGATTTTGCCGCACTTGTTTGAGGGTGCCATGTTACATTGGCAGAGCCCCTGAGGTGCCAAAAGGGCAGAAACCTCTCATCTAGGGATGCAGTGATTATATAACGCTGGTATTATCGGTACCTTGTTTTCCAGCGTTACTTTGCATGTCTTTGCTTTAACCCTTTTGCTCCATTCCCCCTAACCAGCTGGGATACTGTTGTCTGTTACCTGTATGGATGCTGCTCAGTTCCCAGCTCCGCTGCATAGTCATACATGCGTGAGTGTCTCCGCTGTGCTGCATGACCACCCGCATGTGCGGTCCCTGGCTACCGCTGTGGAAGCTACCCGTAGGTTGCAAGGTCCTCTGCAGTGGTGCATGACTTACTACGGGTGTTTAGGCTGCAGCCATTGCCAGGTGTCCTTGCTGTGCTGATTTGTGTCTGGCTTTGCATAGGGTGCACTGGCCACACCTTCCTTGCTTTTATGAGGAATGGGTGTGCACTAGAATTGCTGCTCCAGCCTATCGCTGTGAGGCAGCTCATATATAAAGTTCCCCTGCCCTGTGGGGCGTTGCCAGAGCTTTACATTGAGTTCCTGAACCTAGCCATGTGTGTTTGTGTGTTCAGCTCCTGCTCTGAGTGCGATCCGCTCAGGGAGAGCTGATACCCTTTGTCTTGTCTTGTGTTTCCACCAGCTCTGGGGGCAGAATACCCAGATCGCCCTTCCTGGAGGCTGAATATCCAGGCCTGTTCCTGTTGTGTCTTGTTTCCTAAATCCCTGATCCTGGATCTGTTCCTGTACCTGAATGTGTTAACTGTGTCTTGTGTTTCCACCAGCTCTGGGGCAGAATACCCAGATCGTCCTTCCTGGAGGCTGCATATCCAGGCCTGTTCCTGTTGTGTTTTGTTTCCTGAATCCCTGTTCCTGGATCGGTTCCTGTATCTGACTGTCTGAACTGTGTCTGCTGTGTTATGCTCCTGAACCCTGTGCCAGTGACTGTGATTCTTTGCTATATAACTTGAGTTCATCTTGGAAGGTGGAGTCCGGTGTGTGTGCTGAGTTTCTGTTGCTCTGTGCTCAGCTTGTTATTTGGTGCAATCCCCGGCCGGCTCCAGTTCAATCCGGCTGGGCTTGCACCAGACCGCTTGAGTTCCTTTTCAGGTCGCTGCCAGAAGTCCGATGCCTGATGACCACGGCCTGATGTCCAATGTCCGATGACCACTTCCAGATGTCTGGATCCTATCCTTCCCTGCCTGATGTCCGGAGCCTGCTGATCGTTGCCCGATGCCAGTGTTCTGATGTTCCTGAGATCCAGTCCGTGTTCCTGTGTTCGTGTTCCTGATGTCCAGTCCTTGTTCCTGAGTCCGTGTTCCTGATGTTCCAATGTCCTGCCGGTTCCCCCGTGGTCTACCCTGTGATGACATCTGTCCTGGGTTGGTGTATGATGTTCTCCTGCTGAGCCTTGCTACGCCTGAGGCCTGAGAGAGAGGCCACCCTAGTATGCCCGTGCCAGATAACCCTGGACTGCATCAACCCGTGATGACCCTGCCATCGTCTGAAGTCTGTCTGAGGTCGGTGTCTGATGTACTCCTGCTGAGCCTGTGCTACGCCTGAGGCCTGAGAGAGAGGCCGCCCTAGTATGCCCGTGCCAGATAACCCTGGACTGCATCAACCCGTTATGACCCCGCCATCGTCTGAAGTCTGTCTGAGGTCGGTGTCTGATGTTCTCCTGCTGAGCCTGTGCTACGCCTGAGGCCTGAGAGAGAGGCCGTTCTAGTATGCCCGTGCCAGATAACCCTGGACTGCATCTACCCGAGATGTCCCCCTGCACTCATCTGTAATCCTGAGACGTGTACCCTTTGCTAATGTGCTGAATCGGGAGCCCGGCATTATGTTCTGTTTATGTACTGTGTTTGTCTTCAAGTAAACTTTATGTTTCTTCTTACCTGAAGTTGTGCGGTGTTGTCTAGTCCTGCAGGTCGCCATCTTGCCCACATGCTCAGCTGCCACGAATCCCGGTCACTGCCCTCCCCTAGTCCGGGCAGGCCCGGGTCCCCCTCCGTGGTCCAGTGGGTCCACATTCTCTTACCATCTGGGACACATGCCTCACGTCGTCATGGTCTGGCGGCATGGGAGCATTGGCTAGTTAGGCAAGCTATGCCATGTCCCGATGCCCCGAGCCGTGGGAAGCTTTACAGATTATATTGACACCACAGGTGTGTCACAGACTTTTATACCATTGGGCAGTGAATAAAAAATAATTTACATTTTTACCACCAAGATTGTTTTTTTAGCCCAAAGTTTTACATTTTCACACTGGGAAATGGGTAAAAATAACACCAAAAATTTGTCCCTCAATTTCTGCTGAATGTAGAAATGCCCCATATATGGCTGTACGGTACTACTTAGCCATACAGAGAGACTCGGGAGGGATGGAGCACTATTTGCCTCCTGGACCACAGGTTTTTCTAGACTAGTTTGCAGATTACATATAAAGAGCCCCTAAGTGCTAGAAAAGCAGAATCCCCTCTCAATGGACCACATTTCGGAAATTATAACCCATTGGGAATTTATCTACAGAAGCAGTGATGATTTTGACTCCATGGGTGTTTTCCAGAAACAAGCAGCAGTGGATGTTGCTGAGTAAAAATTGCAAGCTGCCGTTGTAGTGACCAGTACGTTGCAGACACCAGTACATTATGCCCAGCTCATATTTCTGTAGACATGCACCTGTTAGTTAGGCGGGCTCTTATCACTACAGAAATGCCACATATGTGAGCGCTAAATGTGGTTTAGGCATACTGGGGCTCAGGAGGCTGGTGGGACATTTGGATTTGGGAGCAGAGAATTTGCTGAATATCTTTTGAGGAGCGAGTAGTCATTGAACTTTTCCAGAGCCTTTGTGCTACCAGTAAAGTGGAAGCCCCCTATATTAATGTTATCAGATGACAGAGTGGGTGACTTGCTTTTTATTGTGGATGGAGATGAAGCTTTTATTGGGAACATTTTACATTTAAATGGGATCACATTTATCTGGCGCTCTACACTAATCACTTACTTTGGAGTTTCCATCTAAATCTCTGAGTGACATAATTCAGATGGTATGCAAAGTGCCTCTTAAGAGAAAAAGAGGACTTGAACTCTATAGTGCCACCTATTGGAAGTAGCGATCCTACAAGTCACAATTAAGCCTTTAACGAGTCTTGTAATGTGACAGCATAAAAGCCAAATCATATCTCAATTTGCAGATAGTTTTCGGACTATTGGTCCTCGTCAGTACAAAGTATGAGATATGATTTGGCTAGCTGAGAGGCTCTGGACTGAGGTCTAAGGGGTAAGGTTTCTCCTTGGGGAGAGTGACATACCGGCTCTGGCATGTCAAGGTAAGGAGGCTTATTCGCCGTGCAATGCTCCTCTGGGAAATTTAATATGCAAATTGCCTCTTAAGAGAAAAAGAGGACTTGAACTCTATAGCGCCACCTATTGGAAGTAACGATCCTACAAGTCACAATTAACCCTTTAATGAGTCTTGTAATGTGACTTAGGATAAAAGCCAAATCATATCTCAATTTGCAGACAAGTCATAATTCAGATGGGGAATCTTCCGCCTGGGGTTTGGTCTGAAACATGTATTTCAGAGATTTATATGGAAACCACAATGTAAGCGCTCAGCGTAGAGCGCAGAATAAATGCACGCCGAGCCTTACTGCGATCTTTGTGAGGCAGAATGGTAAAATTAACAGCATGTGAAGAATTGGTTTTATTTCTTTTTTAAACATTTGTTGTATAGTATAATTGATCAGGCAACTTTATTCTTTAGGTCGGTGCGATTGCAGAGATACAATATTTATATCTATTTATATCTATTTTTCGTTTGACTGCTGTCACAAGATTTTTGGGAGACAGAATGAACAAAAACCAGCTGTTCAGGAATTGCTTTTTGATTTTTTTTATACTATTCCGCGTCTGGTAATTAGTAAGGCAGCTTTAGTCTTTGGGTCAATACGATTAAAAACTATTTTATAGAAAGAAATAATTATTGCATTGCTTTATTCTGAGAGCTATAACTTTTTTATTTTTCTGCTGATGGAGCTGCATGGCGGCTTGTTTTTTGCAATACAATTTTCAGCGGTACACTTTTTATTTACATAAGTCTTTTCTTCGCGTTTTATTGCATTTTTGTTCAACGGTATGATGATAAAGCATTATTTTTTGCCTAGTTTTTATGTATTTTTTTAACGGTGTTCACTGAAAGGGTTAACTAGGGGACAGTTTTATAGAGAGGGTCGCTACAGAGGCAGTGATACCAAATATGTGTACTTTTAGTGTTTATTTTTTATTTACGTAAATAAATATATTTATTGGGAAAATATTTTTTCAGTTTTTTTCTTTATTTAGCGATTTTTCTAAAAATATTTTTACACCTTTTAATTTTTTTTAAACGTTTTTACATTGTCCCATACTAGGACAACACTGGATAGTGTCAGATCACTGATCGGATACTCTGCACTGCAGAGTATCACATCAGCATTTGACAAAGCAGGGAAGGAGGCATGTCCGCACCTGCTTTCAGCAGGCTCTCACAAGCCACCTTCTCAGCAGGACCCGGAAGGACATCTTGAGGCTGGGGGTCTCCATGGAGACCGTCAGGACAACTTGAATGGAGGGCCCAAACATCCAGTGTTTGCAACGCTGTCATATGCATGACAGTGTGGCAAACACCACTTCTGAATGGTGGTGAAGTCATCAACGCCGGTCAGATAGCCATGGTTCTCATACTGTCAAAAGACAGCGTGAGCACTCAAATGTGAACGGAGGTATAAAGTTTACCTGCGGTCACTGGTGTCAGCTGATGGGACTACTGCTTTCATCATCAGACACCTGCAGCCGCTAATAACAAGAGCAGGAGTGGCTGATGGGCATATTCATTAGCCGGATCTTGCGCTGTAAATAAATAATAAATAAAAACACTGCATGGGTTCCCCTGTACTTTTGATAACCAGCCAGGCAAAACTCTCACGGTGCTAGCAGGGATCTCCCCGAGGTCACGGCAGTGAACACAGCCTCTGCGACAGGAGGTCCAGGCTGAGAACCAATGGTTCTCAGCCTGGACATTCACATCTTGGCTCCGTCCAGATTGAAAACTGTTTTTCCACCACACATGGATTACGGTGTGGGACAGAACGACAGATAAGTGAGGGATATTGTTGTTTTTTAGTTTAGTTTTATTACAGGAGAATGAGGGCTTTGGTAGAATAGGCATTTGGTGAGTATAACTGTGTTTGTCATTTTTAATTAAAATTTTTTTTTATTTTTACCTAGCTGAAGAGCCCGGTGCTGCCCGGGCATAGTAACTAACTACAGTTAGTTATAACAAATATAATGATTATATATATAAAAAGTTGAGTGTATAGCCCGGACCACTCCGCATAGCCACATTCACTATAATATCCCACACAATCCCATTAGCCAGAGCTACCAGACTGCTACCCCTAATATCCCACAACATCCCATCAGCCAGAGCTACCGGACTACTACCCCTAATATCCCATATCGTCCCGTCAGCCAGAGCCACCGGACTACTAATATCCCACATCATCCCGTCAAAGCCACCGGACTACTACCCTAATACCCCACACAATCCCGTCAGCCAGAGCTACCGGACAACTACCACTAATATCCCACATCATCCAGTCAGCCAGAGCCACCCGACTACTACCCCAATATCCCACATCATCCCATCAGACAGAGCCACCGGATTACTACCCTTAATATCCCACATTATCCCTTCAGCCAGAGCTACCGGACTACTACCACTAATATCCCACATCATCCCGTCAGCCAGAGCCACCGGACAACTACCGCTAATGTCCCACATCATCCCGTCAGAGCCACCAGACTACTACCACTAATATCCCATATCATCCTGTCAGCCAGAGCCACCAGACTACTACCCCTAATATCCCACATCATCCCATCACAGCCATCAGACTACTACCCCTATTATCCCACATCATCCCGTCAGCCTAGGGTCAGAACCAGAGCACTGAGTGGAATGGCCCTAACTTCCATACCCGGGATCCCTTTAAGAGAGGCCTAGCGTCAGAACCAGAGCGCTGAGTAGATTTGCCCTGATTTCCATACAAATGATCCCTTTACTAGAAGCCTGGGGTGAGAATCAGAGCCCAGAGGGATTTACCCTAACTGCCATACCGGAGATCCCTTTAAGAGAGGCCTGGGGTCAGTACCAAAGCTCAGAGTGGATTTGCCCTCACTTCCGTACCGGGGATCCCTTTAAGAGGTGCCTGGGGTCAGAACCAGAGCGCTTAGTGGAATTGCCCTAACTTCCATATTAATGATCCCTTTAAGAGACCCTGGGGTCAGAATCACAGCAAGGAGTGGATTTGCCCTCACTTCCATACTGGGGATTCCTTTAAGAGGGGCCTGGAGTCAGAATCAGAGCACAGAGTGGATTTGCCCTCACTTCCATACCGGGGATCCCTTAAATAGAGGCCTGGGGTCAAAACCAAAGTGCTGGATGGATTTGCCTTAACTTCCATACCAATTATCCCTTTAATAGAGGCCTGGTGTCAGTACCAGAGCACTTGAAGGCAATTGCCCTGACTTCCATACCGGGGATCCCTTTAAGAGAGCCTGGGGTCACAACCAGATTGCTGAGTGGAATTGCCCTAACTTCCATACCGGGGATCCCTTTAAGAGAGGCCTGGTGTCAGAACCAAAGCGCTGAATGGATTTGCCCTGACTTCCATACCAATTATCCCTTTAAGAGAGGCCTGGGGTCAGAATTAGGGTGCTGAGGGATTTGCCCTAACTTCCATACTGGAGATCCCTTTAAGAGACCCTGGGGTCAGAACCAGAGCACTGAGTGGAACGGTCCTAACTTCCATACCGGAGATCCCTTTAAGAGAGACCTGAGGTCAGAACCAGAGCACTTAGTGGAATTGCCCTAACTTCCATACCAATGATCCCTTTAAGAGACCCTGCATTCAGAACCCCCCAGTCACTGTCTGCTGAGGTGTTGTCGTGGAGTGAGAAAACTGTTGCACATAGCAACCAATCACAGCTCAGCTTCTTTTAAACAGCTCTGGTGAAATGAAAGATGCTTTGTGATTGGTTGGTGATACACATACACGCACACATTCAATTTTATATATATAGATAAAAGACTTTATTCTGGCTGTGTCTTTATTTACCATACAACTATAAGATTAGTAATGGATAGACGCCTCTCCATTAATAAACCGTGGGCTTGAAGTCACCTGTAGAGTTGAGCGATACTTTCCGATATCCTAAAGTATCGGAATCGGAATGGTATCGCCGATATCACTAAAATATCGGCGATACCCGATACCGATACCGGAAGTCCCATGTAAGTCTATGGGAACAAAATATCGAAATTAAAAAAAACCCATTCTTGCCTTGTTGGTTAATTGTACATGAAGGAAAACAAAAAGAGTAATGTAGAATGTATTGGGGAAGGTTGAGGAGACATTAAAGGCATAGATGTTTAACCCAATCAAATGGAATAGCATAAATATTTTTTTTTTTAAAGATGTTCGGATTGACGAAGAAATTGACAATGTTAACGTTTTTTATATTTTGGCAAATATGTATATTACACAACTTCCATGCTCTTCATCTTCACCTTTTTAACTTTTCACACACTTTCTCCTTCATAATCTTCTGCAGCATCATCTTTTTCATCAAATTATTCTTCATCTTCACCTTCTTTATCTTCTTCTTAAACTTCTTGCTATTCATCTTTGTTAACATTACTCATATTCTTCTTATTAAACTATTATTCTTATTCATATTCTGCTTCATCTTCTTCATCATATTCTTATTTGTGACAGAGAATCCTGTACTTGTAATCTGTCAAAGTATGAATTTTTCATCCTTCCGTTCTTGCTGTCACAAAAGATTTAAATTACAACAGTATTTGTCCGTGTTCAGTTTAGCCTGCAGCAGCAGGCATTTTCCAGGGGCACCACGAGGAGGAACGGACTCACCCCCATACACTGCTTAGTCTTCTTCTGCTTAGAATTTAGAGCATATATTTTGCTCTTCATTTTGGTCTTATACTTCATGTTCTTCTGCTTTTAGATTTCTGCTTATTGTTCTTGTGTCTCTTGTTCCGTATCTTGTATTTGTAGCACAATCTTGTACCAGCTGATGTTACTGGGACACGGTTACTAAGCAGGAGGTACCTGTGCTCCAAAGCACTACCAAGGACCAGCAGACGTTGCTGGAACTCGGATACCGAGATGGAGGCACCTAGGCCAAAGGCACTGTGGAGAACCAGCTGACGGTACTGGAACCCGGAGGGGCAGCAGAAGGAAAAGAGCCAATGGCACAACCGAGGACCAGCTGACGTTACTGGGACACGGTTACTAAGCAGGAGGTACCTGTGCTCCAAAGCACTACCAAGGACCAGCAGACGTTGCTGGAACTCGGATACCGACATGGAGGCACCTAGGCCAAAGGCACTGCGGAGAACCAGCTGACGGTACTGGAACCCGGAGGGGCAGCAGAAGGAAAAGAGCCAATGGCACAACCGAGGACCAGCTGACGTTACTGAACCCCAGTAACACAGGAGCAAGTGTTGACTGTGCTAACAGCACTTCCGAGCAACAACTGGCGGTGTTGGAGCCCAGGGTCAAGGAGGATGTTTAAATACTAGATCAAGTAATTTCCTTGTTACCTGTCAATTTTAAATGTCTATACTTCAAACAAGAGAAAGATAACCTTTACTACCATAAGATGATGATTTCATTTAAACTAATATCTAGATAAATAAAGAATTGACAAACATAAACACATACATTAACATGTTGAACAGCAATGCAAACCACAAAATAAATTAGTTAAGGAATCTGCTATACGGTTGTACATAAAAGCATACAAGTACATATCTGAATCCATTAATGATGGATAAGTAACAGTATGTACACCATTTTTATTGTATAGACAATGAATGTCTGACTTCAAAACATCATCAGCATTACAAGTTATCTGTGATATTACTAAAATGTTCCATTTGCTGAATAATGTCCCTAAATATTTTATACAAAATTATACAATTTCCATCATGTAATACTCATAATATGTGGCAATAATCATTTTTATTAACAAACATAACCTTTAAAAAGTGCATAGTGCATAGTGAAAATTGCTATTTATGGCTGACTGTCGACTTGGAAGCATGACAACAGATAGATAAGGTATATATAGATGACACTGCATAGCCACAGATGGTGAATGGCAATGTAATACTGTACCTCAATAAAGTGTGCGTCACTACTACATATTTTTTTTTATATAGCTGTATAAACAGGGTACATGGATGTATGCTTGTGCCTTTGTTTTGACGCACAGACTGCCTTCCTGCTGAGACGCATTGGGTAGTGAACAGTTGTGTGCAGTGTTCACTGCAGTCTCTGCGGAATAACCACACTTAGACCTTATAACTTTTCAGACTTTCTTTATCAATCTACCAAGATGAAGAAGGCAGGGAGTAAGGCACGTGGTCGTGGAGTTTCTTCAGGGAGAGGACGTGGGGATTCTGTGGCTGCTGCGGCCCCCAGTGACACAGCATCCACCAGTTTTCCCCGGGCCGTGAGCGTTCCTTTATGCGCACTTTTGTAGGAGCTCGGAGTACCCCCCTGCTGCGGGAAGAACAAATTGAAGCCGTTGTTGTTTGGATGTCAGCCAATGCATCGACTTCAATTGCTTCCACCTCCTCTCAGGACCACAGCACTGTTGGGCAACCATCTGTCTCTTCACCGCCTGGCAAATTGCCCAGGCAGTCAGAGAGTTCTGTACAGGAGCCAGCTGAGTGTCTGCTTCTGTTCTCAGAATCTATTGGCTTGCAAACAGGGGCCCAGCCAAGCAGCATTCTGTAATGTGAAGAGGGAGTATGCAGTGATGCGCAACAGCTGTGTCTCTCTGAATCTGAAGAGGCGGGTGAGACAGTGCCGATGGTCAGCACACCGCAGAACGCATCTGATGATGATGATGAGACCCAGGTGCCAGTTTCTGTTGAGCATGGTGCTGGCCAGACCACCCAACAGCAGGTGTTGGAAGAGGGTAGTGGAGATGATGAGGTCCAAGACCCAACATGGCATGAAGAACAGGAAGGTGGTGGGAGCAGCTCAGAGGAATAATAATAATATTTATTTATATAGCGCCATCATATTCCGCAGCGCTTTACAGTTTAGCAGTTTCAGAACACAAGTCATAAGTAACAACGTTAACAATACAATAATTTAAGCTAAATAAGTCGCCCCTGCTCGTGACAGCTTACAATGTACAATGAGATGGGGGAGATACAAAGTATAGTGTTTATATACAATGGTGCATTTACAATGATGTTCCAGCCATCTTAAGGGACTGAGGGATGGAGATAGTGAATGGGCTAGAGACACACACACACTTACACAGAATACATAGAATGACTTTGATTAGTGAATGTGATAGGCCGCTCTGAACAAATGTGTTTTGAGGGAGCGCCTGAAACCATGCAAATTGTGGATAGTCCTAATTTCTTGGGGTACAGCATTCCAGAGGATTGGCGTAGAGCAGGAGAAGTCTTGGAGTCGGGAGTGGGAGGTACGTATTAGTGCAGAGGTTAGTCGAAAGTCGTTTGCAGAGCGCAGCAGTCGGTTAGGCCGATAGATAGAAATGAGGGAGGAGATGTAGGAGGGGTGCTGCACTGTGGAGAGCTTTGTGGGTGAGAACCAGTACTTTGGTTGAAAGCTGGGAGAGGCCTAGAGAAATGGTTAGTGATAGAAGGAAGATAGAGGAAGACATTGCCCCAACGGTACAAACAGGAGGGAGAGTTAGGCTGCAGACTCGGTTGCCTGTAGCCTCCAGTTTGGCACCTGTTCGGAGCAGTTGTCTTCCAAAAGTCAAAACGTGCGCTCCCAGGACTTGCACTGCGTGGTCCTTTTTTCACACACTTGCACATGATATTTGCTATGTGAAATGCAAGCTGTGTAATTAAAAATTAAAAATAGCTAAAAGTGTCAGTCACCTCAATACCACAAATATGTGGAAACATGTGCGGACAAAGCACGTAGTTGAGTTACAAAGACACACTAGAGATGTAGGCCAACCTACAGCAGCACCTACATCTTCAGGTTGTGTTGAAGCCTCTTCATCGAGCTCACACAAAGCTGGTTATGCTTCCTCACAGGATCGCCATGGAAGAACCTCGGCCACTGTTGTCCAGAGACAAACTGTTATTCCACACACAGCAGCAAGTTCCCTGTCATCCTCACACTCCCAGGCCACAAAACAGCCAGCGGTAGCACAGGCATGGGATAAAAGACGGCCATACTCCGCAAACCATGCACGAGCACAGGCTCTGAATGCTGGCATTGCAAAACTCCTGTCCCTTGAAATGCTGTGATTCAGGCTGGTGGAGACAGACAGTTTCCGTAACTGAATATCATTGTCAATCCCACAATACAATGTGCCAAGCCGATTTCATTTCAGCAGGCAAGCCGTCCCTGGTCTGCAAAAGCATGTTGAGGGAAAAATTAAACATGCGCTACTAAAAGCCCTCAGTAGCAAGGTCCACCTGACCACCGATGCGTGGACCAGTACCCATTGTTATGATCTGCTACAACCAGTAAGGAAAGAAGGGAATTCTGTCCCTACAATACAACTAAGCTGAATCCCTACGATGTAACGGGGAACCTGATCCTGCGACCAGACCCGCTAAAGTCCTCATCTAGTGTGAACGAAGACCTATAGTTGCGAGGGAGTAATCCCTACAAGATCTAGGGACTGTGAGAAAAGGTGGACACCTCCTAACATAAATTGTAGCATGGATAATTAAACAGAAAAATAAATACTTTGTGATCCTAACATCAAGCAAAACTGACAGATTAAGGCACCTAAGCACCCGGCTAGCTTAACAGTAGATAATACAATGAAGTCAAGCAAAGCCAGAAGGGCGGAGCCAGACTAAATAGGGAAAAAAGGTCATGTGACCAGCAAACTGAAACAAAACCTAACAAGAGGGTTCTAACACCCATGGCCAGGGACAATACCTTTCCCTCACTGCCCATTGGGTCAATGTTGTGCAGCCGGGTACTGATCTTGCGAGTGGCGCTGTACGTGTTCTGCCAACTCCAAGGATTGCAGGAATCAAGTCTGTACACATTGATTCCTCCTCCTATTCCAGTTCCTCAGAATCATCGCTGCAGGAGCCGTCACGGTCTACCTCCACATGGACCCGTGAACGTTTACCTGTTGCGACCGATATGAGCACAGCCGTGTCCAAATGTCAACAGGCCATCCTGAAATTAATTTCCATGGGGAATCTTAGCCACACAGCGCAGGAGCTCTGTAATGCCATAAAGCAGGAGAGCGACGTGTGGTTTTTGGAAGAGAATCTACAGGCAGGCTTGGTAGTGTGTGACAATGGCCGAAATCTGGTGTCAGCTCTGGGCCTTGGCAACCTCACTCACATACCATGTCTGTCATATGTGCTCAACTTGGTCGTGCAGAGTTTTTTGAGGGACTATCCGGATCTTGATGCACTGCTGCACAAGGTCCGCCTAGAGTGCGCTCACTTGCGACGTTCCAGCATGGCCAGATCGCTGATTGCAGCTCTGCAACGCAGATTTCACCTTCATGAACATCGCATCATATGTGACGTACCCACCAGGTGGAATTCCTCGTTACATATGTTGGAGCGGTTGTGTGAGCAGCAGCCAACAGTAATGGAGTATCAGCTGCATCAGGCGCAGTCAACTCGCAATTTGCGCCGTTCACACTTCACCACTACTGAGTGGGCCTCTATAATAAGAATAATAATATTATTTATTTATATAGCGCCATAATATTCCGCAGTGCTTTACAGTTTAACAGTTTCAAAACACGAGTCATAAGTAACAACGTTAACAATACAATAATTAAAGCAAAATCAGCCGCCCCTGCTGGTGAAAGCTTACAATCTACAATGAGGTGTGGGAGATACAAAGTACAGGTGTTTATATACAATGGTGTTTTTACAATGATGGTCCAGCCATTTTAAGGAAGTGAGGGATGCATGGAGATAGTGAATGGGCTACACACACAGAATTACACATAGAATGACTTTGATTAGTGAATGTGATAGGCCACTGTGAACAAATGTGTTTTGAGGGAGCGCCTGAAACCATCCAAATTGCGGATAGTCCTAATTTCTTGGGGTAGAGCATTCCAGAGGATTGGCGCAGCGCGGGTGAAGTCTTGGAGTTGGGAGTGGGAGGTACGGATTAGTGCAGAGGTTAGTCGAAGGTCGTTTGCAGAGTGCAGCAGTCGGTTAGGCCGATAAATATAAATAAGGGAGGAGATGTAGGGGGGTGCTGCGCTGTGGAGAGCTTTGTTGGTGAGAACCAGTAATTAGAATTGGATCCTATAATGAATGGGCAGCCACTGCCAGTGTAATGAGTGGCGAATAACTCTATGAAGGATATCTGCCACGTTTTGCGTGCGTTTGATGAGTCAACGCGGATGGCGAGTGCAGATGATGCACTAGTCAGCCTGACTGTCCCCCTTATCTGCCTGCTTCAAAAAACACTGCAAGCACTAAGGCATGAGGTTTTGGAAGAGGTGGAGGATGAGGAGTCACAAATTCCATCACCTTCTGGACAGTCAGCGCAACGTGGTTCCTCACAAAGGGCTGGAGGACTTTCAAAGTACCATGCTGTATCAACAATTGAACCTCCAGAGTCGCTGTCTATATTTTCATAACCATTACAAACTTTTAATGTATTTACAAAGCACATAATGTACAGTTTTTGTCTATCCTTTTGTAATGCTATTGTGTTTCCATAAACTGATGTTACAGAATTATGATACAAAGTTTTTAAATTTTGAGTTTTAAATTTTGTAAATTTATATGTATTTGAAGGACTTTGTGAGGAGGATGAGGAGGAGTCAATGGAGGAGGAAGACATCGCTCCAGAGGGAGGTAGACAATGCTCTAGTCAGTATGTAGACCAAGGGTGGGGTGATGCACAGCAGGCGGAGATGACGCCTCTTGCAGGGGACAACGTTTCTTGGCCAGTTGGGAGTCTGCAGCACATGGTTGATTTCATGCTGCAGTGGCTGAGAAACGACCGCCGCATCGAACACATTCACACCACGTCTGATTATTGGGTGTACACCCTCCTAGACCCTCGCTACCGGGACAACTTACAAAGCCTCATCACACCGTTGAACCGGGAGCGTAAAATGCGGAAGTACCAAGACACACTGGTGCAATCCATAATGTTCTCCATTCCAGCCGAGAGCACTGCTGCTGCTACTGATTTACAAAGCAGCTCTGTGCGTCGAGGCAGTGGAGACAGCTCTGCAACAAGAGGGAGCACAAGCAGCGCCTCTGCACAGGGCAAGAACAGTATGTTCCAAATGTGTCGAAGTTTTGTGGCAGCGCCACCAATGTCTACACCATCCGAGACGGCTCCAGTCAGCAGGAGGCAACATTTCCGTAAGATGGTTACAGACTACATGTCTT
Organism: Oophaga sylvatica; assembly: GCA_033576555.1. Taxonomy (NCBI): domain Eukaryota; kingdom Metazoa; phylum Chordata; class Amphibia; order Anura; family Dendrobatidae; genus Oophaga; species Oophaga sylvatica. Next base: position 368,712,796 of record JARQOD010000004.1, on the reverse strand, counting down.
GCCCTCTCAGTGTACTCTCAGATGGCTCTTCCCCATTCAAGTTTTGTGTCTCTAAGCTGGATACATGGCCAGAGCTTAGCCAGTATGCATTGGAGGTGCTGGCTTGATCTGCTGCCAGTGTATTATCGGAGCGCGTCTTTACTGCTGCAGGTGGTGTACTAACAGACCGTTGCATGCGACTATCCTACGATAATGTAGAACGGCTTACTTTTCTGAAAATGAACTAGGCATGGATCTCGCCTGAATTTGCCTGTCCGGTTTCAGATTAACTAACTGGTTGGCAACGTTTTCCATGTCTCCTGTTATGTTCATCTTTCTACCACCTGAGCTATACTCCCTGGGCTACAACACTGCCAGTTGCTGCTCAGAAGTGTCGTGTCCACAGACCAATACACAAGCTATAGTAATAGTGGGGTTCAGTAACGCCTGCTGTTCCCCTGCTGTGTGTCCGGCAAAAATTACTGCTACCTAGCTACACATGTTTAAAAAAACATGACATGTTAAAGTGGCTAGTGCTACACATAGATATCAGGCTACACCCTTATTTCTAAGCTGTAAACAAGTGAAACGTCAAATTTAAAACCATTCAATGATTAGTGTTGGTAACAAATCTGTAACTAAATAATTGTGACATATTATGGCAGATATCCACATGTCTAACACAAATGCTAACACAAAAGCATACTTATGCTATAGGGTACTGAGGGTGAACCTTCTCACTCCATAACTTTGACCAATCCAACTCACATCATGCCTCAAATGCTGCAATGTTGGAAGTGCATAATGTGGGTTGAACTTTGACAACAGCTGCAGTGCGAAGGTTATCCTTCTGTGTTCTTGGCTTTTAAATAAAAGCATACAAGTAAATATAATAATACATTGTTGATTAAGGGACATGATGTACACCTGTAAAATTGTGCAAACAATGGATGTAGGACTATTCCTCTTCAACATTACTTATATTTGTGTCATTTGAAAAAATACATATTTTAGTTAAAAATTAAAAACCCATGTTCAGTAGCTGTGAAAGGCCCGTTTGTGTACTTCTATATTGTTTGCAACCAATGTATTGTATACGGATGGAAGCGCGTCACACTAATAGATTAGATTTATTTTAAATGGAATGTAGCAGAACCAATTGGAGATAAATGAAAAGGATGAGCCACTGAGACACGCTCAGCAGAGTACAAGCAGCAGTGCTTGAACAAGTAACTGGAGCGTGATCTGCACTCAAAAAAGTAAAAAACACAGACTGAAGTGAACACTGAAACACAACTGTCCACAATCTGTGAAAAGCTCCTTTCTGTACTTCTATAGTGTTTGCAACCAATGTATTGTATACGGATGGAAGCGCGTCACACTAATAGATTAGATTTATTTTAAATGGAATGTAGCAGAACCAATTGGAGATAAATGAAAAGGATGAGCCACTGAGACACGCTCAGCAGAGTACAAGCAGCAGTGCTTGAACAAGTAACTGGAGCGTGATCTGCACTCAAAAAAGTAAAAAACACAGACTGAAGTGAACACTGAAACACAACTGTCCACAATCTGTGAAAAGCTCCTTTCTGTACTTCTATAGTGTTTGCAACCAATGTATTGTATACGGATGGAAGCGCGTCACACTAATAGATTAGATTTATTTTAAATGGAATGTAGCAGAACCAATTGGAGATAAATGAAAAGGATGAGCCACTGAGACACGCTCAGCAGAGTACAAGCAGCAGTGCTTGAACAAGTAACTGGAGCGTGATCTGCACTCAAAAAAGTAAAAAACACAGACTGAAGTGAACACTGAAACACAACTGTCCACAATCTGTGAAAAGCTCCTTTCTGTACTTCTATAGTGTTTGCAACCAATGTATTGTATACGGATGGAAGCGCGTCACACTAATAGATTAGATTTATTTTAAATGGAATGTAGCAGAACCAATTGGAGATAAATGAAAAGGATGAGCCACTGAGACACGCTCAGCAGAGTACAAGCAGCAGTGCTTGAACAAGTAACTGGAGCGTGATCTGCACTCAAAAAAGTAAAAAACACAGACTGAAGTGAACACTGAAACACAACTGTCCACAATCTGTGAAAAGCTCCTTTCTGTACTTTTATAGTGTTTGCAACCAATGTATTGTATACGGATGGAAGCGCGTCACACTAATAGATTAGATTTATTTTAAATGGAATGTAGCAGAACCAATTGGAGATAAATGAAAAGGATGAGCCACTGAGACACGCTCAGCAGAGTACAAGCAGCAGTGCTTGAACAAGTAACTGGAGCGTGATCTGCACTCAAAAAAGTAAAAAACACAGACTGAAGTGAACACTGAAACACAACTGTCCACAATCTGTGAAAAGCTCCTTTCTGTACTTCTATAGTGTTTGCAACCAATGTATTGTATACGGATGGAAGCGCGTCACACTAATAGATTAGATTTATTTTAAATGGAATGTAGCAGAACCAATTGGAGATAAATGAAAAGGATGAGCCACTGAGACACGCTCAGCAGAGTACAAGCAGCAGTGCTTGAACAAGTAACTGGAGCGTGATCTGCACTCAAAAAAGTAAAAAACACAGACTGAAGTGAACACTGAAACACAACTGTCCACAATCTGTGAAAAGCTCCTTTCTGTACTTCTATAGTGTTTGCAACCAATGTATTGTATACGGATGGAAGCGCGTCACACTAATAGATTAGATTTATTTTAAATGGAATGTAGCAGAACCAATTGGAGATAAATGAAAAGGATGAGCCACTGAGACACGCTCAGCAGAGTACAAGCAGCAGTGCTTGAACAAGTAACTGGAGCGTGATCTGCACTCAAAAAAGTAAAAAACACAGACTGAAGTGAACACTGAAACACAACTGTCCACAATCTGTGAAAAGCTCCTTTCTGTACTTCTATAGTGTTTGCAACCAATGTATTGTATACGGATGGAAGCGCGTCACACTAATAGATTAGATTTATTTTAAATGGAATGTAGCAGAACCAATTGGAGATAAATGAAAAGGATGAGCCACTGAGACACGCTCAGCAGAGTACAAGCAGCAGTGCTTGAACAAGTAACTGGAGCGTGATCTGCACTCAAAAAAGTAAAAAACACAGACTGAAGTGAACACTGAAACACAACTGTCCACAATCTGTGAAAAGCTCCTTTCTGTACTTCTATAGTGTTTGCAACCAATGTATTGTATACGGATGGAAGCGCGTCACACTAATAGATTAGATTTATTTTAAATGGAATGTAGCAGAACCAATTGGAGATAAATGAAAAGGATGAGCCACTGAGACACGCTCAGCAGAGTACAAGCAGCAGTGCTTGAACAAGTAACTGGAGCGTGATCTGCACTCAAAAAAGTAAAAAACACAGACTGAAGTGAACACTGAAACACAACTGTCCACAATCTGTGAAAAGCTCCTTTCTGTACTTCTATAGTGTTTGCAACCAATGTATTGTATACGGATGGAAGCACGTCACACTAATAGATTTGATTTTTTTTCTAATATAATGGAGCTGCACCAATTCCACTAAATAAAATAAAAAAAAAAAAAAAAAAAGTGACACGTGCAGATGCCTACAAACAGCGGTGGATGCAGAGCAAACTGCAGCGTCACCTGCACTGTCACACACACACCTTGCACAGAGCTGTTAAAACAACACTGGCAAAATGAAGCTTTACACAGCGGTTGGTAAACTAGCCTGCCTCAAGCACAGTAGTACACAAAATCGCTATATCTAACTGTCCCTCAGAGTGAGCAGAGTAGCGTTCTGTCCCTTACTGAGTTCACAGCACAGTGACGCTAAAATGGCGGCGGCGCCTTTTATAGTGCATTCTGACATCATTTCAGCAGCCAATCACAGCCATGCCATTAGTTAAGATGACCGCAGCATTACAGGATGTGCCCACACTTCGTAGGATTCCTCATTGGCTGACTAAAATCACATTGCCTCTCAAAGAATTATGGGAACTTCCGATTCCGGTATACGATATGGAAAAAGTATCGGAATTAAGTATCGGAATTCCGATAACGCGAATATCGGCCGATACCCGATACTTGCGGTATCGGAATGCTCAACACTAGTCACCTGACAATACAAAGGTGACATCAACCTCACAAAAATTAACCCCACTTGCCACCTCTACAGGACAAGTGGGAAGAGCCGGGTAAAGTGCCAGAATTGGTGCATTTAACCCCTTAACCCTCAAGGGTGGTTTGCACGTTAATGACCGCGCCAATTTTTACATTTCTGACCACTGTCTCTTTATGAGGCTATAACTCTGGAATGCTTCAATGGATATTCACGATTCTGAGATTGTTTTCTCATGACTTATTGTACTTCCTGATAGTGGTAACATTTCTTCGATACAACTTGCGTTTATTATGAAAAAAATGGAAATATGGCGAAAATTTTGAAAATTTTGCAGTTTTCAAATTTTAATTTTTATTCACTTAAAACAGAGAAATATGTCACACAAAATAGTTACTAAATAACATTTCCCACATGTCTACTTTACATCAGCACAATTTTGAAACCAAATTTTTTTTTGCTACGAAGTTATAAGGGTTAAAAATTGACCAGCAATTTCTCATTTGTACAGCAAATTGTACAAAACCATTTTTTTTAGTGACCACCTCACATTTGAAGTCACTTTAAGGGGTCTATATGGCAGAAAATACCCAAAAGTGACACCATTCTAAAAACTGCACCCGCCAAGGTACTCAAAGCCACATTCAAGAAGTTTATTAACCCTTCAGGTGCTTCACAGGAGCTGAAGCAACTTGGAAGAAAAAAATGAATATTTAACTTTTTAGTCACAAAAATGATCTTTTACAAACAATTTTTTTATTTTAACAAGGGTAAAAGGAGAAAATGGACAGAAAAAGTTGTTGTGCAATTTCTCCTGAGTACGCCGATACCCCATATGTGGCGGAAAACCACTGTCTGGGCGCCCGGCATGGCTTGGAAGGGAAGGAGCGCCGTTTGACTTTTTCAAACCAAATTTGGTGGGAATTGAGATTGGACGCCATGTCGCGTTTCGAGAGCCCCTAATGTGCCTAAACAGTGGAAACCCCCCACATGTGACACCATTTTGGAAACTAGACCCCCTAAGGAACTTATCTAGATCAGTTGTGAACACTTTGAACCCCTAAGTGTTTCACTAAAGTTTATAATGCCTGGGTGTGAAAAATAAATAAATAAATTTCCACAAAAATGATTTTTAGTCCCCAATTTTTGATTTTTCCCAAGGAAATTGGACACCAAAAATTGTTGTCCAATTTGTCCTGAGTACGCTGATCCTCCATATGTGGGGGAGAAATACTGTTTGAATGCACCGCAGGGCTCGGAAAGGAAGTAATGACGTTTTGGAATGCAGACTTTGATGGGTGTCATGTTCAGTTTGCAGAGTCCCTGATGTGCCTAAACAGTGGAAACCCCCCCCAAGTGACCCCATTTTGGAAACTAGACCCCCTAAGGAACTTATCTTGATCTGTGGTGAGCACTTTGAACCCCCAAGTGCTTCACACAAATTTATAATGCCCGGGCATGAAAATAAAAAATCCAATTTTTTTCCCACAAAAGTAATATTTAAGTCACCAATTTTTTATTTTCCCAAGGGTAACATGAGAAATTGGATGATAAAAGTTGTTTTCCAATATGTCCTGAGTACGCTGATTCCCTATATGTGGGGGGGAACCACTGTTTGGGCGCACGGCAGAGCTCGGAAGGGAAGGAGCGCCATTTGACTTTTTCAAACCAAAATTGGCTGGAATCGAGATTGGACGCCATGTCGCATTTGGATAGCCCCTGATGTGCCTAAACAGTGGGAATTCCCCACAAGTGACCCCATTTTAGAAACTAGACCCCTTAAGGAACTTATCTAGATCAGTGAGGAGCACATTGAACCCCCAAGTGCTTCACACAAGTTTATAACGTAGAGCCGTAAAATTAAAAAATCATATTTTTTCCAAAAAAATTATCTTTTCACCCCAATTTTTCCCAAGGGTAACAAGACCTCAAAAGTTATTGTGCAATTTGTCCTGAGTGCGCTGATACCCAATATGTGGGGGTAAACCACTGTTTGGGTGCATGGCAGAGCTCGGAAGGGAAGGAGCGCAGTTTGACTTTTTCAAAGCAGAATTGGCTGTATGTCATGTCGCGTTTGGAGAGCCCCTGATGTGCCTAAACAGTGGAAACCCCCACAAGTGACACCATTTTGGAAACTAGACCCCTTAAGGAACTTATCTAGATCTGATGGCAGCATGGTCAACCCACAAATGTTTCACTAAAGTTTATAATGCCTGGGTATGAAAATAAAAATAAAATAATTCCACAAAAAATGATTTTTTTAGTCCCCAATTTTCCAATTTGTGATTTTTCACAAGGAAAATGGACCCCAAAAATTGTTGTCCAATTTGTCCTGAGTACGCTGATACCACATATGTGGGGGGGGAAATACTGTTTGGGTGCACGGCAGGGCTCGGAAAGGAAGTAATGACATTTTGGAATGCAGACTTTGATGGATGTCATGTTCTGTTTGCAGAGTCCCTGATGTGCCTAAACAGTGGAAACCCCCACAAGTGACCCAATTTTGGAAACTAGACCCCCTAAGGAACTTATCTAGATCTGTGGTGAGCACTTTGAACCCCCAAGTGCTTCACACAAGTTTATAATGCCTGGGCATGAAAATAAAAAATCAAATTTTTTCCTACAAAAAAGATCTTTTAGTCACCAATTTTTTATTTTCCCAAGGGTATGGGGAAAAAATTGGACCCCAAATGTTGTTGTCCAATTTGTACCGAGTACGCTGATACCCTACATGTGGGAGAAAACTACTGTGTGAGCGCACGTTGGGGCTCGGAATAGAAGTAGTGACGTTTAGTTATGCAAACTTTGATGGAATGGTCTGCAGGTGTCATGTCGCGTTTTGAGAGCCCCTGATGTGCTTAAACAGTGGAAACCCCCCACAAGTGACCCCATTTTGTTATCTAGACCCCCAAAGGAACTTATCTAGATGTGTGGTGAGCGCTTTGAACCCCCAAGTGCTTCACAGAAGTTTATAACGCCCTGACGTGAAAATAAAAAAATCATATTTTTTCCACAAACATGATATTTTAGTCCCCAGTTTTTTATGTTGCCAAGGTAACAGGAGAAATTGGACCCAAAAAGTTGTTTTCCAATTTGTCCTGAGTCCGCTGATACCCTATATGTGGGAGAAAACTACTGTATGGGCACACGTCGGGGCTCGAAAGTGAAGTAGTGACGTTTTGCATTGCAGACTTCGATGGAATGGTCTGCGGGTGTCATGTCGCGTTTGGAGAGCTCCTGATGTGCCTAAACAGTGGAACCCCCCCAAGTGACCCCATTTTGGAAACTAGACCCCAAAGGAACTTATTTAGATGTGTGGTGAGAACTTTGAACCCTCAAGTGCTTCACAGAAGTTTATAACGTAGAGCCATAAAAATAACAAATCATATTTTTTTCTACAAAAACGATATTTTTGCCCCCAATTTTTTATTTTCCCAAGGGTAATAGAAGAAATTGGACACCAAGAGTTGTTGTGCAATTTGTCCTGAGTATGTTGGTACCCGATATGTGGGGGTGAACTACTGTTTTGGCGCATGGCAGAGCTAAGAAGGGAAGGAGCAAAGTTTGACTTTTTCAACGCCGAATTGGCTGGAATTGAGATCAGACGCCATGTCACATTTGGAGAGCCCCTGATGTGCCTAAACAGTGGAAACACCCCAATTCTAACTCCAACCCTAACCCCAACACACCCCTAACACTAATCCCAACCCTAATCACAACCCTAACCACAAACCTAACCCTAACACACCTATAACCCTAGTACCAACCCTAACCCTAACTTTAGGCCCAACCCTAACCCTAACTTTAGCCCCAACCCTAACCCTAACCCTAATGGGAAAATGGAAATAATTACATTTTTTTAATTTTTTTTATTTTTCCCTAACTAAGGGGGTGATAAAGGGGGTTTGATTTGCTATTTATAGTGGGTTTTTATGATTGGCAGCTGTCACACGCTAAAAGACGCTTTTTATTGCAAAAAGTAGTTTTTGCATCATCACATTTTGAGAGCTATAATTTTTCTATATTTTGGCCCACAGAGTCATGTGAGGTCTTATTTTTTGTGGGATGAGGTGACGTTTTTATTGGTACCATTTTTGGGCACATGACATTTTTTGATCGCTTTTTATTACGATTTTTGGGAGGCAGAATGAACAAAAACCAGCAATTCATGAGTTTCTTTTGGGGGAGGGGTGTTTATACCATTCCGCGTGTGGTAAAATTGATAATGCGGTTTTATTCTTTGGGTTAGTACGATTACGGCGATACCTCATTTGTATTATTTTTTTATGTTTTGGTGCTTTTATATAATTAAAACGATTATATATAAAAAATAATTATTTTTGCATCGCTTTATTCTGCGAGCTATAACTTTTTTATTTTTTCGTTGATGATGCTGTATGGCAGTTCGTTTTTTGCGGGACAAGATGATGTTTTCAGCGGTACTATGTTTATTTATATCGGTCTTTTTGATCGCGTGTTTTTCCACTTTTTGTTCGTCGGTATGATGATAAATCATTGTTTTTTAGACTTTTTTTTTTTAAGAGTTTCACTAAAGGGGTTAACTAATGGGACAGTTTTATAGGGCGGGTCGTTACGGACGAGGTGATACTAAATATGTGTACTTTTATTGTTGGTTTTTTTTTTACATTAAATAAGTGAATTTATTGGGGAATATTTTTTTTTTTCATTATTTAGGAATTTTTTTTTTACACTTCTTATTTTTATTTTTTTTACATTTTTACTTTGTCCCAGGGTGGGACATCACTGTGTAGGGTCAGATCGCTGGTGTGACAATGTGCACAGCACTCTGTCACACCAGCGATCGCACAGGCACTGCTGCAGGCTTCTCAGTGCCTGCTCTCAGCAGGCACTGAGGAAGCCGCCTCCCTGCAGGACCCGGCGGCCATCTTGGATCTGTGGTCCTGCAGTGAGGAGAGTCACTCAGAATAGCGCAACACATGTTCAGAGGGTCTCAGGGGAGCGCGCAGGGAGCCCCCTCCCTGCATGATGCTCCCCTGTGCCCCCGGTACACCGCGATCATGTTTGATCGCGGTGTGCCAGGGGTTAATGTTCCGGGAGCGGTCCGTGACCTCTCCTGGCACATAGGGCCGGGTGTCAGCTGTGATAATCAGCTGACACCCAGGGGCGATCAGCTGCGCTCCCCCCGGGAGCGCAGCTGATCGCCTTGGACGTACTATTCCATCCCTGGGAATTAAGTACCAGGTCACATGGATGGAATAGTACGTCCAATGGGATTAAGGGGTTAATAGATGTGATTTTTCTGGGCAGCTGTGGGCTGCTATTTTTAGGCTGGGGGGCCAATATCCATGGCCCCTTAACAGCCTAAGAATACCAACCCCCCATCTGTCTGCTGTAGCAAGGTTGGTTGTTAAAATGGGGGACCCCATGCCATTTTTCTAAATTGTTTATTTAAATAATTTAAAAAAAACAGCATGGTAACCCCTCTATTCTTGATAACCATCATTGTTGAAGCTGACAGCTGAGGGTTGCAGCTTCCAGCAGTGAGTTTTGCCTGACTGGTTATCAAAAATACAGGGGAACCCACACCGTTTTTTAAAAAAATATTTATTTACAGTGCAGCAACCGGCTAATTGATACACCCTTCAGCAGCTCCTGCTCTCGCTGTTATTAGCGGCAGCAGGTGGAGCAGCAGTCCCATCAGCTGACACCAGTGACCGGAGGTAAACTTTATACCTCCGATCACAACTGAGCGCTCACGCTGTCTTTTGACAAAGTGGGAGCTGGAGCTCTCTGACCGGTGGGGATAATTTCATCACCAATCAGAAGCATTGTTTGCAGCTCTGTCATGCACGTGACAATGCGACATACACCCGATGTTCGGGCAGCTGAACCCGAACAGTAACATAGACTTCCTTGTAAGTCCATGTTCAGTGTCCGTGCCCGAACAGTAGGTGTTCAGTACGTACGCCAAACTTTTCATTTTATCATATCATGTATTGAAAAAAGGGAACAAATTTCAAGTGTAATGAAATGGTCACTACAAGCAATTCTGTTACTGTTTTTTAGGTTTTGATCTTACGGTGTTCTTCATATGGTAAAAATGAAATGGCCTGTTAACATTATTGTCCAAGTCAGTCAGATTACGGTGATACCAAACATGCATTGATTTTGTTTTTTTTAAAGGGAACCTGTCACACGAAAAAATGCTATCAACCTGCTAATATGCAGTTAATCAACAGGTTATTAGCATTCTGAACCTGCCTGGTGCTCGCACTGACAGCCGGGAGGAAATGAACTTTGTTCCTCCAGGTAGCATTTGGTTTTCAGTCATGGGTTTTTTGCGGACACAATTTCAGCACTGATCAGTTTCCTTAAAATTGACATACAGAAAAGATATATATCTTTGTACAGTGTTAGCCAGTAGATAGAAAAATATTTAGAATTGAGAGTCCTCAGTGGTTGATATCTTTCAATGGCTAACTGAGAAGATGGTATCAAATTGCAAGCTTTCGAGGCTACTCAGGTCTCTTCATCAGGCATAGACTAATGTATTAGTCTCAGTGCAGGAATGAATGTGTCACACGGATTAATGTCTTTTTACATCAATTAAGGAATTTGCTTCTAAGACCTTGTGGGGACATCACAAAACATTACCAGACCCCAATCAGAGGACAATAAAACTTTCACTCCTTATCTATGAACTGGTCCAATATTTATGGCCACAACTGTTTATCCCTCTCCCATATTGTTAGTTCTGCTTTATGTCACTTGTCTTATCTTTTGCACTATTCCTGTGTCCTGTTGTGTATAAATATGTGATTCTTCAGATGTTGTATTAGTCTTTGCCTGATGAAGAGACCTGAGTAGTCTCGAAAGCTTGCAATTTGTTACCATCTTTTCAGTTAGCCATTAAAAGGTATCAACCACTGAGGACTCTAAATTCTAAATATTTTTCTATCTACTGGCTAACACGGTACAAAGATATACACCTTTCCTATAGGCCTAAAATAGCATTTCAGCCAGGAGGCCCTATTTGCTGATCCAAATCATTTGGGCTAAAACTGTGTTGCAGTGAGGAATCAGGAGGCCCCATTTGCTCTTCAAAATCGTTAGGGCCTCCTGCAGGAAGCAATTTTGAGTGTTATCCAGCCACAAGCACACCATGGACTTGGATCTCATGGAAGCGCATGACACATGAGCACCTTCTTGTTGCACTTTCTTCAACATGATGGCTATATTCTTAGGGTTAGAAATAGTGATGACTACTGGGTTGCCAATCTGTTAGATCCATGGTACAAGAGTAACTTTTGCCAGATGCTTCCCACTCCTGGAAGGGGACAGGCACTTACTGGAGTATCGAAACCGCTTGTAGATAATCTGAAGAGTGGTTTTCCCCAAGACAGCAGCACTAGCATGGTACCGTGATGTGAGCTGTCTTGACTTCAGCACCCAGCATCGGAGAACAGCGTGAACTATATCGCTGATTCCCAGGAATCGGTACTTGTCACATTGATGACACAGGGATGTCATCCGTGTGTAATCAGTGTGCACGTGTGTGGGAAATTTTGTGGCCCCTGTTGCTATCGGAAACACTGACGTTTGAAAGAGTCCTTACTGAACTCAGTCACTTACTTACTTTGGCTGACTTTTGCCGAAAAATGCTCTGGAATCAGAACACAAATTTGAATTAAATTAGCTACTTTCATGCTGAATTTCGAGAACGTTTTCTGAACAAGTTTGCTCATCTCTAGTGGTGTGTGACGATAATTTTTTTAAATGTGGAGACTCCAAGTTGAGTCTTCATCTTGTGGGTTGCCTGTTGTGGGAGGGGTGTCAGAAGCCCATTATGCTGTTTCTACTCTGTGTAAATTGATGCCACTTTACTGGTGTGTGACAATAATTTTTTGAAATGTGAAGAGTCCAAGTTGGGTCTCCTTCATCATGTGTGTTGGCTGTAGCAGTAGGGCTCCCAGACCGGCAGGCCTGCACTTACCGTACTTTCACTCAACTACCTGTGTTACTATACTTACATTTTTCTTCCAACAGTACTATATGAAACTGATGTTTGTGCCACCTGAGTGTGGCTAAGAAAAAAAAAATATTTGAGCTGTTGTATAAGATATCAGGGCTCCAAGCAAAGAAGGGTTACACTGCCCCGTTAACCACCAGGTTTTAATTGAAACTTAATTCAAAGCTCTAAATGCTGGATTGATACCTCATGCATGGCCCATGGCTGACTGCTGTGCCATTAGCAAATTTCTGCTGTGGGTTAATTGATGCCACTTATCATGGTGTCTGCCCCTAATTTTAGCTGTATGTTAAGCTTCTTGTGTTAAGGTGTTGTATATACTTTTGATTTTGCCTCACATTGAATTTAATAGGGTTCAGGTACATTCGTCGAACTTTTCGGAAAACATGTTCGGCGAACATCGGGACGTTTGGTGAACCAAACCGAATCTTGAAAGGTTCGCTCATCTCTAAAAGATAACTTTGTAGTAACAGAAGATAAAATTACTAAACTTTTATCCAAAACATAATATAACCTTAATATAATCTTAATATATATTTTTTAAAGTGGTTGCCCACTGATCGGACAATGCCTTCGCAATCTTCATGTTTCCTGCTAGTAAAATAAAAACACTTAAATCCACCTAGGATGTCAGCACTGGCTCTCCCAGAGTTTGCATAACATTGATATGTCACGCTATCCCTATGGCCAATCAGCACTGACTTTTTTCTCTTTGCGTTCAAGCATATCACATACATCTGGATCTGGAGGAAATGAGAGTGCAGCAGTAATCCACCAGTAGCAAGATGTTCATGTGTTCAGCACAGCTGAGACAAATATTACCCCTGACCAAGCATGTTATGTGAACATAAATAGACTCCCAGACTAGTGATGAGAGAACACGTTCAAATAAGGTGCTAACGAAGCATGTTCATGTGCTAACACAGTGTCTTCAGCGTGCTTGAAAAATATGTTCAACTCCACGCTGCTGCATGTCTAGTGGCTGTTTGACAGCCGCAACACATGCCTGGATTGACGAACAAACAGTCAATCCCTGAATGTGTTGTGGCCGTCCGATGGCTGCGAGACATGTAGCCGCGGAGACTTGAACAAAGTTTTCAAGCACGCCAAACCCTTATCCAAACCCGTTCACTCATCACTAATCCAGACCTCTTTCTGCTGGTGGATCATTTGGTATATTGGATTTGTCATGTTGTAAACATGTTTCTTTAGCTAATGTGTTCCAAATTTGTTAAACCTATAGATTTATTGATCTACAATATACATGAATTGTCTATTATTCATAAGAATTCTATGCTATTAATTAAATCTAAATCATATAAAAGGTCCCACGCAGTCTTCAAAATGAAAGAGAATCCATCAGCTTTCTTAATATGCCTGTTTGGAAGATGCACAGCTCTGGAGAATCCTTTCTTGAAGCTTTGCCTTGTAATGATTGGGTGTTACCATTCCCTTTGCCCAGGGTGTGTGTCCCCAGACAGTATGAACACCTCATTGAGAAAAGGAATCGTGCCATCTGGTAGTCTATTATTTCCATATAATTCAGCAAGAAAAACAAAAATTATACCATGCAGTTCTCTAGAAATGCTATATGACTGGCAATGCAATTATTTATTGGAACATACAAGTCAGGAAAGTTAACCCGTCCTCCTTTACTCCTTCTCAGCTGAGCCAATTTTCGTTATTGCTCCTTTTTGTTTTTTCATCCTCTGCTTCTGAGATCCATAACTGTTATTTTTCTGTTGCAGTAGCCATATTAGGTCTTGTTTTTACAGTACAAGTTGTAAATTTTTATGAATCCAATCCATTTTTTTTATATCATGTACTGAAATACAAGTAAAATAGCTACAAGTGGGATGAAATGGTGAAAAAAAACAGAATTATTCTATGTATACCTTTTTTTTAGATTAATGGATAAAGAATTCTGAACTTAGTAAGAAAGTTTCTGTAACCTTATTTATTTTTCTTTTGAGAGTTATGTGAGGACTTATTTTCTGCATGGTGAGCTATCATCTTTATTGGTTCCATTTTGGGGAACATAAAATGTTGGGATTACTTTTTATGAAATGCAGAAAGATGGCATAACACACTTAAATTTCCTTCAGTATTTGTTTATCACAATTCATTGTTCATTTCCAGCCTTTTAAAATTTTCCTTTTCAAGGAAACAATAGTAATAGACAATATTCAGTCACCATATTTACTACAGTGGGCTCAATTCAGCAGATTGGGTATAGACAGTCATGATCTCTTTGCTCCAGCACAGAAGAGCAAAAGGCAGAAACACTGTTCAGAGTATAAGAACACAATAATAATCTTGTAGATATGATACAATAAACAATATGATTGACAAAACCTAAATAGTCTAAAAAGCTTGCTTTGAAACATCACGTTATTTCATTTTATTTTTGTTAGCCATTAAAGGTATCGTAGCTACAAGATTAAGATTATTATTTTGTTTCTTCACCAGCAGAACGTGGATGGAAGCAGTAGTAGTAGATGACAAACGAGGTCCGAAGGTCACAGGTTGACCACCGCTTACACATTTGTTCACAGTTTACAATTGTGCACATCGGACTGCTTGGCTGTATCTAGCATAATGTAGGTTAATGAAGCAGTCTAGCAATTTTCCGGGAGACCTGTACTCAATGGGCAGGGAAGAGATGAAGCAGTCGTGAAACTGATGAGAGAGAGAGAGACTATAGCTGCGCAGCTCAGATTAAAATGAGGGACTTAAGCACCTTGCGATATTGGGCACTGTTCAGTACTTGATTGAGCACCCGAACGGTCTATCAACTATCGAGTAGTGGCTAGTAGAGTTGAGCGAAACAGGTCGGTCAGATTCATAAGTCGCCGACTTTCGCCAAAGTCGGGTTTCGCCGGGTGAAACCCGATAACAGTGTGTAGATGGCCATGTGTTCGGCAGAAGAAGCGCCAAAGTCGGTTTTCCCATAATGCTTGCAGGCGACTTTTTTCAACCAATGAGCAAGAACGTACACTGTGCTAAACGAGATGACATGGGCAGCGTCCACCACCATCTTAGAGAAGGGCATTGCAGTGATTGGCTTGCTTTGGGGGGCGTCATAGTGTCTATAAAAGCCCTGACCGCCGACCTCCATTTTACTTCTGCCGATCTTAACAGTAGGGAGAGGTTGCTGACGCTGTTTATCAGTAGGGAGAGAGTTAGGGCTGGAAAGAGAAGTTCTACTGTGCTTGTGCTGATAGCAATTGTGCTGTACAGTTAGTGTGCAGTGACAGGGGAGGATTTTGTTGTGTGCAGCAGCGCTGGTTATTAGGCTGCCTGATAGCTGTATTGTTGTGTGTACACTGCTGTGCAGACTGCCTTTTACACAGCACTAATAGTTTTACTCTTTTTTTCTGCACAGTTACCGAGCGTTCATTGATTCCCACACCGTATAGAGCTGAATGCTCCTCACACACTACCGTGTACCGGCTGGTATCACAGACAAATACATGCTGACTATCTGTGTGTGTCTCTGGAAATATATACGGAGATTTAAATTTTCCCCTACACTGTATACAGCTGTATGCTTGTGATACAGTACCGTTTTTCTGCTTTTGTATTACGGTCAAATCCATACTGAGTGAGCGTCTGTGTGTGACTCCAGAAATATAAAAGGAGATTTAAATTTTCCCCTTCACCGTATACAGCTGTACGCTTCTGATACAGTACCGTTTTTCTGCCTTTTGTGTTATGGTCAAATCCATACTGAGTGAGCGTCTGTGTGTGACTCCTCAAATATATACGGAGATTTAAATTTTCCACTACACCGTATACAGCTGTACGCTCCTCATACAGTACCATATATCTGCTAGTATTTTTGGTACATTTTCCCAAACATGAGGAAGTATGGTGGAAGAGGCCGCGGACGTGGGCGGGGGGGCCACCTGGTACTGATGGTGGTGGTGGTGCAGCTGCTGGTAGTGCCTAAAGCACAATAGCACCTAAGGCAGGAGGTGTTGAGCCTGTGTCATCGTCTGGCTCCGGAAGGCCTGGAAGGCTAGCCGGAGCATCAGGAACAGGTTTTGGCTTACATTGCCAAAACAGCCTCCAGCTCTGTCGCCTCCTCTTCTGAAGTTTCAAAAACTGCAAGTACTGAGTCGTCAGTGCAGGTTCCTGGTCAGGAACAACACCTTTCATTGTGTCCTTCACCCCCACCAAAAGTGAAGGATGCGGCAGGCCACACTTCAGATTACTCCATGGAGTTCTTTTCACATACCATGCCTGGGTTATCAAGTCAAATCCTGAATTCCCCAGTCCAAGATGAATCTGACATGGAGTGCATTGATGCACAGCCACTGCTATATGATTCTGCTGGTACATTCACCCAGAGCACTACATTGCCCTCGCAGTCCACTGAGCCAGAATCTGTCCCTGATGAAACTCAGGTGCCCCTTCCCGCATACTACAGTCATGGACAAAACTTTTTACAAAGTCTACTGCTTCACTTTTTCTAATGGCAATTTGCATATACTCCAGAATGTTATAAAGAGTGATCAGCTTAACAGCAATTACTTGCAAAGTCAATATTTGGCTAGAAAATGAACTTTATCCCCCAAAACACATTTTAACATCATTGCAGCCCTGCCTTAAAAGGACCAGCTAACCTCTTTTCAGTGATTGCTCCATTAACACAGGTGTGGGTGTTGATGAGGACAAGGCTGGAGATCAATCTGTCATGATTAAGTAAGAATGACACCACTGGACACTTTAAAAGGAGGCTGGTGCTTGGCATCATTGTTTCTCTTCTGTTAACCATGGTTATCTCTAAAGAAACACGTGCAGTCATCATTGCAATGCACAAAAATGGCCTAACAGGGAAGAGTATCGCAGCTAGAAAGATTGCACCTCAGTCAACAATCTATCGCATCATCAAGAACTTCAAGGAGAGAGGTTCCATTGTTGCCAAAAAGGCTCCAGGGCGCCCAAGAAAGACCAGCAAGCGCCAGGACCGTCTCTTAAAAGTGTTTCAGCTGCAGGATCGGGCTACCAGCAGTGCAGAGCTTGCTCAGGAATGGCAGCAGGCAGGTGTGAGTGCATCTGCACGCACTGTGAGGCGGAGACTCTTGGAGCAAGGCCTGGTCTCAAGGAGGGCAGCAAAGAAGCCACTTCTCTCCAGAAAAAACATCATGGACAGACTGATATTCTGTAAAAGGTACAGGCAGTGGACTGCAGAGGACTGGGGTAAAGTTATTTTCTCTGATGAATCCCCTTTTCGATTGTTTGGGACATCAGGAAAACGCCTCATTCGGAGAAGACAAGGTGAGCGCTACCACCAGTCTTGTCTCATGCCAACTGTTAAGCATCCTGAAACCATTCATGTGTGGGGTTGCTTCTCAGTCAAGGGAATTGGCTCTCTCACAGTCTTGCCTAAAAACACAGCCATGAATAAAGAATGGTACCAGAATGTCCTTCAAGAGCAACTTCTCCCAACCCTCCAAGAGCAGTTTGGCGATCAACAATGCCTTTTCCAGCATGATGGAGCACCTTGCCATAAAGCAAAGGTGATAACTAAATGGCTCAGGGAACAAAACATAGAGATTTTGGGTCCATGGCCTGGAAACTCCCCAGATCTTAATCCCATTGAGAACTTGTGGTCAATCATCAAGAGACGGGTGGACAAACAAAAACCTAAAAATTCTGACAAAATGAAAGCATTGATTGTGCAAGAATGGACTGCTATCAGTCAGGATTTGGTCCAGAAGTTGATTGAGAGCATGCCAGGGAGAATTTCAGAGGTCCTGAAGAAGAAGCGTCAACACTGCAAATATTGACTTGCTGCGTTAACTCATTCTAACTGTCAATATAAGCTTTTGTTACTCATATGTTTGCAATTATATTTCTGTCTGTGATAAAAACATCTGTCAAACACACATAAAAACCAGAGGGCAGCATATCATGTGAAAATATAATATTTGTGTCATTCTCAAAACTTTTGGCCATGACTGTATACCACCTTACACGGTGACACAGAGGAAGGTGTAGATAAAATTGAAGAGGAGGTTATGGATGACCCAGTTGTTGACCCAATTTTCATCCATTGGGGAAGAGGGTGCCGCTGGCAATAGCTCAGAAGAGGAGGAGGCATCGACATCACAGCTGCGGTTATCTGGCAGGCCCGTAGCAGTCCAAAAATGTGTTAAAAAAACAAAAAGAGTTGCAGGATAGCTTGGCCAGATGGTCAAATTAGCACAGCGTGCAAGCCCTGAAAGAATTTACCATAGTAGGAAGAGTGCAGTGTGGCACTTTTTTGACCATAATCTTATTGATGAGGCAAAGGTTATCTGTAAGAAGTGCGGAAGGACCTTTAGCCAAGGGAAAATCCCCAAAATTTGAATACCAGTTGCATGCTTAGACATGTAAGCACCATACACTTGCAAGCGTGGACAGACTACAAAGCCTCAGGTAGCACAAGTGCACCTGCTCCTCCTGAATGTAGCCAGCAACGCTACAACACTTCCCCCACTGTAAGCTCACCAGTTAGCACACCAACAGCAAGAAATGTTGAGGTGTCGTCGCTAGGCCAAAGCAGTCAGGGAATCCCAATTGGTTTTACAACCAAAGACTGCATCTAGGCCATCACCACCACCATCACCAACTCCCTCTCAATCCGCCATGTCCACCGCTAGTTCCACTATATGCAGCTCTCAAGTCCAGCTCATCATAGCAGAGACTCTGAGTAGGACAAGAAAGTTCTCATCCTCTCATCAACGTACACTGGATTTGAACGCGTACATTGCCAAACTGATCTCATTAGAGATGATGCCCTTCCGTTTGGTTGAAAGCGCAGCTTTCCGAGAGCTCATGGCCTACGCTGTCCCACGCTATGACCTACCCAGTCAGCACTTCTATGCTAGAAAAGCCATCCCTGACCTCCACCTGCATGTGAAAGACCGCATTGTCCATGCGCAGCTAGTGGTAAGCGTCAGCAGGCTGTTTTAAAGATGATGTCTTTGGGTGACAACAGACACACCACAGAAGTACTGTCCGACTACTTGCAGCGAGAAACTGAGTCATGGCTGGGCAGTCTACATCTTGAGCCAGGCAAGGTAGTCAGTGATAACGACGGTAATTTTGTGGCAGCCATAGCCTTGGCAAAACTCAGACTCATACCTTGCCTGGCTCATACCTTGAACCTGGAGGTGCAGTGCTTCATAAATAATTATCCGGAGTTACCAGCCCAGCTCCATAAGGTGCGAAGACCGTGCTCATACATCCGTCGCTCGCCCATAGACTCCAGTCGTAAGCAGAGGCTGCAGCGATCGCTCCACCTCCACAAGCACCGCCTAATCACAGACATTGCAACAAGGTGGAACTCCACCATGCACATGGTTGAGAGCTGTGCAAACAGAGGCAGGCTGTAATGCATTTGTGGGAGGATACACGGGCAGGCAGTTTGAGGGCAAACATCGAGTTGTCGGGTGTGCAGTGGTCAAAGCTGAAAAACCTCTGTAAAGTCCTTCGTTGTTTTGAGGAATGCACATGGCTGGTAAGAGCAGACGACACCATCATAAGCATGAGCATCCCACTTATGCGTCTGCTCATGCAAACTTTGACGCACATTAAGGATCAGGACTCAGGAGTCTGAAGCGGAGGAGGAGGGAAGCCTTGATGACAGTCAGCCATTGTCTGCTCGGTGAACTGTCCTGGACGAGGTGGAGGAAGAAGAGGAAGAGGAGGAAGATGAGGGGGATGGTTATTTTGGGAGGAGGATGCTTCTCAGGGGGTAAGAAAAAATGTTGGCTTGCCAAGGTCATATACAGGGTTTGTGCGTGACTGGAGGGATGTGGATTTGGCAGAAAGTGCTCCTCCACCCACCACTGGCAGTGCATCATTGACACCTGGAACATTGGCCCACATGTGTGATTATGTCTTGCGGATCCTAAAAAGGGACCCCCGCATTGCCAAAATTATGAAGGATGATGACTACTGGTTGGCCAGCATCCTTGATCCACGCTATAAAGGCAAATTACAGAACATCATGCCACAGGAGAACCTAGAGCTAATATTGGCGAACAAACAAGCAACTCTGGTAAACCGTTTGTTTGAGGCATTCCCAGCACACAGCAGCGGTGCAGGTTCTACCACGAGCCATACTGGGCAACATGGAAAAGGTGTTCTTGGTGCACACAGCCGAAGTAGCGTTGGAGACAGGGGTTTAATGACCATGTTGTGGTTTGATTTCTCGAGTAACGCTCACACGATGGGTAATACTGAATCGATTGCAACAGACAGGAGACAGCAGTTGTCAACTATGGTTCAAAATTATCTCTCCTCCCCTATCGATGTTCTCCCTCACAGGTCATTCCACTTTGACTACTTGGCCTATAAACTGGACACCTGGCCTGAATTTGCACGATATGCCTTACAGGAGCTCGCTTGCCCTGCTGGTAGTGTGCTATCAGAAAGAGTCTTCAGTGCTGCTGGATCAATCCTGACTAGTGTTGAGCGATACTTTCCGATATCCAAAAGTATCGGAATCAGAATGGTATCGCCGATACCATTAAAATATCGGCGATACCCGATACCGATACCGGAAATCCAATGTAAGTCTATGGGAACAAAATATCGGAATTAAAAAAACCCCATTCTTGCCTTGTAAACACTAAATATACACACATAGAATACATATATATATATATATATATATATATATATATATATATATGTCATTGTGACATATATATATACATATATTTATAGTCTATACACTTCTACATAGTAAAATAGCCTCTGATTCAATTGCCGGGTAAAGTCGGCTTTTGTGAAAAGACAGAAGCACCCGACATGAAATGACACTTGGTTTACATAGAGTTAACCATGTCTTTTCATGTAGTTTGATATCTGATTTGCACAAACAATTACATGAGTGTAAGTGTGCCAAATTTCACACCTGTAGGGGTTAATTAAAGGTGTAAATTCGTTGTAAAAAAAAAAGGACTTTTTTGCTATGATTTTACACCTTTAATTAACCCCTACAGGTGTGAAATTTAGCACACTTACACTCATGTAATTGTTTGTGCAAATCAGATATCAAACTACATGAAAAGACATGGTTAACTCTATGTAAACCAAGTGTCATTTCATGTCGGGTTCTGCATTTTCACAAAAGCCGGCAATTGAATTAGCGGCTATTATACTATGTAGAAGTGTATGAACTATAAATATAAATATATATATATATATATATGTGTCACAAATTCAATGACATGTATATATATATATATGAGGTGTAAAATTGCTGGAAAAAAATGCGTGGGCTCCCGCCCTATTTTCGCAACCAGACAGACAAAGCCAGTGAGTGGGGGCAGATAATAATAGCCCAGAGAGGGACCATTTTTTTTGCCCCCCCCCGGCTACTAACATCTGCCCCCAGACACCCCAGAAAGGGCAAATCTCTAATTAGATTTGCCCTTTCTGGCACTTTGCCCGTCTATTCCCATTGCCCTGTAGCGGTGGCGAATGGGTTAATAAGGGGTTAAAATGACCTTGCAATTGAAAGGTCACTTTAAGCCAGGTTAATAATTGAGAGCTGTCAATTAGACAACTATCAATTATTAATCCTATTGTATGAAAGAAAAATCAAACACACACACTTTAATAAAAAAGAAGTTTAATGAAATAATCACAAAGTTTTTGACCATATTTTATTTACCTGCTAAAACCATTTCCTGTAATAAAAATAAAATAATAAAGCAAAATTATTCTTACCTATCCCATGCACAGTCAGGTCCCACGGTGTAATCCTTCAGAAAGGGTTAATGTTTACTGCAGGGACCGCAGCTAATGCTGCAGCCTCACAGTAAACCCCCAAATGAATGAGTTCCTCTCCTGGCTGACAGGAGAGGAAGTGGAAAGCTTAATTGATTGCTTTCCACTTTCACTTCAGGTCAGCCAGGGACACAATCAGTGACGTCAGAGGGAACTGGTTAACAAAAATAGGGGATCCCCTCGAAAAAAATTGGCGTGGGGTCCCCCCTATTTTTGTTAACCAGCCAGATGAAGCAGACCGCTGAGGCCTGGATTTTCAGGCTGTTAAGGAGCCAAGATCCATGGACCTTGCCAGCCTGATAATACCAGGCCACAGCAGTCTGCATATCTTGGCTGATTAACAAAAATAGGGGATCCCCTCGAAAAAAATTGACGTGGGGTCCCCCCTATTTTTGTTAACCAGCCAGATGAAGCAGACCGCTGAGGCCTGGATTTTCAGGCTGTTAAGGAGCCAAGATCCATGGACCTTGCCAGCCTGATAATACCAGGCCACAGCAGTCTGCATATCTTGGCTGATTAACAAAAATAGGGGATCCCCTCGAAAAAAATTGGCGTGGGGTCCCCCCTATTTTTGTTAACCAGCCAGATGAAGCAGACCGCTGAGGCCTGGTTTTTCAGGCTGGTAAGGATCCAATATCCATGGACCTTGCAAGCCTGATAATACCAGGCCACAGCAGTCTGCTTAGCTTGGCTGGTTAACAAAAATAGGGGATCCCCTCGAAAAAAAAACGGCGTGGGGATCCCCCCTATTTTTGTTAACCAGCCAAGTAAAATGCAGACTGCTGCGGCCTGGTATTAAAAGACTGTCAAGGCCCATGGATTTTGGCCCTCAACAGCCTGATAATACCAGGCTACAGCAGCCCCACATTTGGCGCATCAAAAGATGTGCCAATTGTGGCACTTTACCCGGCTCTTCCCACTTGCCCTGTAGCGGTGGCAAGCGGGGTAATAAGGGGTTAATGTCACCGTTGATTGCACGGTGACAATAAGCCCGGTTAATAATGGAGAGGTGTCAATAAGACACCGATCCATTATTAATCCCAAAGTTTTTAAATGTTTAAAAAAAAAACAGCAAGAAAAAAGTCTTTTAATGAAATAAAAGAGACAACACAGTTTTCATTTATTTTATTACTCTCTCATTCCTGCGACGCCATCGATCTCCTGTAAAAAAAGAAAAAAAACAAACCAACAGTATACCACCTGTCCGACGCAGTCCATAGTAACGACAGTCCCACGACGATCCAGCTCTGCTATATCGCAATGACAGGCAGAGCCTGTCATCGTAACGCAGCACAGCTGATTACCTGCTTCCCCGGCGGTGACGTCATCGGACTGACTGCTTTACGGCCGGGATTACCCAGCAGTCACTGCAGTTATCGCGAGAAACTGCATGTGACCGCCGGGGAAAGATGATGGCGGCCATGAAGCAGTCCAGCCCGTGACCGCCGGAGATCTTCTGCCAGGTAAGTGCCGCTGACTCCTGACAGACCCGACCGACGGACACTGACAGTGACAGTGACAAATCCGATTCCGGTATCCGATATGACGAAAATATCGGAACTCGGAATCGGAATTCCGATACAGCCAATATCGGCCGATACCCGATATTTGCAGTATCGGAATGCTCAACCCTAATCCTGACAGAAAGAAGGACCCGGCTGTCGACCCAAAATGTAGGTGATCTCACCTTCATTAAAATGAACCATGCCTGGGTTTCAAACTAATTTGTACCACCTTCCCCTGATGACACATAGGTTGCCAGCAAAATGGCTTGCTTTGTCCTCTTCTTCCTCCAACTTCTCCAATTCCTTCATTTGCAGCTGCTGAACGTCCAGCCTACATCTCAACATATGCCAATTTTCCACCTCCCTAACTGGGCTGTATCCCCCCCAGGGCCGGCATCAGCACCTGGCTATCATGGTTTACTGGGTTCTCGGGCCAGGTAGTCACAGGGTTAACTTGGTTGGCCTCTTTCTGAGTCCTGGGAGGCTTTTTATAGCCTCACTGTGAGGCCAATCTTTGTCGTTTATACTTTGACCTTTGGCTGAGTGTTCTGACCCTGTGCCTGTGCTTTGTGCCTGTGCTGCGTTTTGTCTGTCTGGTTCTGATTTGGCTGTTACGAGATTTGCCTGACCCTTTTGTACTGCGTTGCTCCCTTTGTGTATGACCTGGCTATCCTGACTATCTGTTCTGTCTATGCCCCTTGGTAACTTTATTTCATAGTTACCCTTCTAGGAGTTTTCCTTCATCCCCTAGTTCTCCTGAGCGTAGGTCACACCCCTAGGCAGTCACGTGCTTCAGGTCCTCGTCCTCTGAAACACAAGTCTTCCCTGCTGCTGCCTCACTCCACAGGTATCTTTTGGGGCACAGTTTGTTAACTCAGGACACGCGCACTGGCTCAGTGAGCAAGTGCAGTGCGGTGTCCCTGACACTGGCGCACCTGGGCAACTGCCTGGGCCCTGAGCAGGGTGGGGGCCCACTCACCATCAGAGACACCGGTGTACTATGAGGGGCCCTGTGCCAGTGCTTGCGCCCACGAGTGTTATGATCTGCTACAAGCACTAAGGAAAGATGGGAATTCTGTCCCTACAATAGAACTGAGCTGGATCCCTACGATGTAACGGGGAACCTGATCCTGCGACCAGACCCGCTAAAGTCCTCAGCTAGTCTGAATGAAGACCTATAGTTGCGAGGGAGGAATCCCTACAAGATCTAGGGACTGGGAGAAAAGGTGGACACCTCCTAACAGAAATTGTAGCAGGGATAATTAAACAGAAAACAAATTACTACGAGATCCTAAGATCAAGCAAAACTGACTGAGAAAGGCACCTAAGCACCCGGCTAGCTTAAGAGTAGATAATACAATGAAGTCCAGCAAAGCCAAAAGGGCGGAGCCAGACTAGATAGGGAAAAAAGGTCATGTGACCAGCAAACTGAAACAAAATCTAACAAGAGGGTTCTAACAGTACCCTCCCTTCTAAGAGGATCCTCCGGATCCCCTAGGACTTAGGCTTATCCGGAAACCTTTTGTGAAACGCTCTGACAAGTCTAGACGCAGAAACATCATCCGCCCTCACCCATGAGTTATCCTCGGGTCCATAACCCTTCCAAGCGACGAGGTACTGCAAACTCCCTCTATACCGTCTAGAATTTAGGATGCGGGAAATCTCATATTGCCCGTCCTCCACCACCAGGGGAACAGTGGCCGAGACGTCTCCATCTGAGACCTCAGCTTTTTTCAAGAGAGAAACATGAAACACCGGATTAATCTTCCAGGAGGTAGGAAGCTCCAACTTAACAGCAGATTGGTTAATAACCTGAAGCACCTTAAAGGGCCCTACAAACTTGGGACCCAATTTCTTAGACGGAATCCTCAAGCGCAGATTCTTAGAGGACAACCAAACCATGTCACCAATAGCAAACAAAACCTCTTGTCGTTTTCTATCAAAATACACTTTGGATCTTTTATTAGCCTCCTGAAGATTACCACGCACATCAGTCCAAACTCTCTCCAAAACAACAGAAAAATTCTCCTCTTCAGGTACAGCCGATCCCAACTTGGAAAATGACCCAAAAGACGGATGTCTCCCAGTACAACAAAAAAAAGGCGAACAACCAGCAGAAGCGGATGTATGGTTGTTAAGAGCAAACCCAGCAAGTGGCAGAAACTCAGACCACCCCTCTTGATTATCAGTCACAAAACAACGCAAGAACTGCTCAACATCCTGGTTTTTCCTTTCTGTCTGGCCATTAGACTCAGGATGATATCCGGATGAAAACGACAAATGAACTCCCAACCTGTCACAAAAGGCGCGCCAAAAATGAGCCACAAACTGAGGTCCCCTATCAGAAACAATGTCAGTAGGAACGCCATGTAGTCTGACAATTTCCTTGACAAAGGCCTTAGCGAGATTCTTAGCGCAGGGCAGTTTGACGAAAGGAACCAAGTGACACATCTTGCTAAAACGGTCCACGACCACCCAGATGACAGTGAAACCCTCAGAGGGGGGAAGGTCAGTAATAAAGTCCATAGCCAAATGTGTCCAAGATGCACTAGGGACCTCCAGAGGGCAAAGCAACCCCGCAGCAGGAGTATGAGAAGACTTAGATCTAGCACACACAGTGCATTGACGCACCCACTTAATGACTTCCTTCTGCCATCCAGGCCACCAAAAGCTGCGACCCACAAGTCTCTTGGTCTCAGAGATTCCAGGATGACCTGCCAACCGAGAGTCATGACATTCAACAAACAAATCTCTCCTCAGGATACCAGGCACAAACAACCTCCCATGCGGCGTGTTAGATGGGGCATTCTCCTGTGCTTTAAGAATCTCATCTTCCAACATGGAGTCCAAAACAGCAATA
Organism: Oophaga sylvatica; assembly: GCA_033576555.1. Lineage (NCBI taxonomy): Eukaryota > Metazoa > Chordata > Amphibia > Anura > Dendrobatidae > Oophaga > Oophaga sylvatica. The sequence goes on along the minus strand of JARQOD010000004.1, from coordinate 368,686,537 downwards.
ACAACCCCCTCTTGCAAAATGTTTTCCTTCTCCTCAGTACCCACCATAGGAGAAAAGCTGCGAGACAAAGCATCAGCTTTAACATTTTTAGTACCTGGGATGTAAGTAACGGTAAAATTAAACCGTGAGAAAAACAGTGCCCACCTAGCCTGACGGGCATTCAAGCGTTTGGCAGCATCAAGATAGATCAGATTTTTATGATCGGTGAAGACTTGAACGGGAAATTCCGCTCCCTCCAAAAAATGACGCCAGTGTTCAAATGCGAGTTTAATTGCCAACAATTCCCGATTACCGATATCATAATTTAGTTCAGACTCAGAAAATTTCTTTGAAAAAAAAGCACAGGGATGTACTCCATCCGTCTTTTCCTGAGACAACACCGCGCCGACCCCCACAGAAGAAGCATCAACCTCAACCAAAAATGGTTTAGTCACATCAGGCTGCATAAGGATGGGAGCAGAGCTGAACCTCTCCTTTAGCAACACAAAAGCCTCAATGGCCTCAGTAGTCCACTGAACCGCATCAGCACCTTTCCTGGTGAGATCGGTCAGAGGTTTGGCAATCACAGAAAAATTTTTAATGAATTTTCTATAATAATTGGCAAACCCCAAAAACCTCTGTATTGATTTCACACCAATAGGTCTAGGCCAATCCTGCACAGCTTGCACCTTCACCGGGTCCATATCAAAACCTTCACTGGAGACAATGTAGCCCAAAAAACTAAGTCTCTGTACAGCGAACTCACATTTTTCTAGTTTGGCAAAAAGTGAATTATCACTCAGTAACTGTAATACTTCACGCACACTCCTCCAATGAGACTCCAAATCCGGTGAATAAATCAAAATGTCATCCAAATACACAACCACACTTCTGCCGATCAAAGGTCTAAGGATGTCATTAATAAGATTCTGAAAAAATGCCGGAGCACTGGAAAGCCCAAAAGGCATGACCAGATTCTCAAAGCATGGGCAACAAACAAGGAGAACTGGAGCTACTAACGCAGGAGAAGAAATATGATGTCATTGGAATCACTGAGACTTGGTGGGACGATACACATGATTGGAATACAAGGCTAGAAGGTTACAACTTATTTGCAAGAAACAGACTTGATAAACGAGGAGGAGGTGTTGCATTGTATGTTAGAAAAGCGTATATCTGCACAGAGATTGAAGCTTCAGAGACTGGGAGTTCTGTGGAAACTGTTTGGGTAAGAATACAAGGACAGAACAATGGAAAGGACACCATTGTAGGCATTTACTACAGGCCGCCTGTGCAAGCTGAAGATATGGATGAACTCTTTATGCATCAAATGGCCAAGTTCTCCAAAAAATATGACATAGTGGTCATGGGAGATTTCAACTATCCAGACATTTGTTGGGAATCTCTCTCAGGCAAAACTAACAGGTCCAGGAAATTCTTATCCTCTCTTGCTGACAACTTTATCTTCCAAAAGGTAATGGAGAAAACAAGGAGATCTGCTACCTTGGATCTAATCCTCATAAACAGGGAGGAAATGGTGGAGGAGGTAAGAGTGGCTGGGACCCTAGGAGGTAGTGACCATGCTATTTTAGAATTTTGGATAACAAGAGGAGGAAGACCTGTGAAGACTCAGACGTCAAGGTTAGATTTCAGAAAGGCAGATTTAAGGAACTCAGAAAGAGAATTGGAGGGATCCAATGGCTGGATATCCTTAAGGACAAAAATGTCCAGGAAGGATGGAAAATCTTGAAAAATGAGATTCTCAAAGCACAATCGTTAACATTTCCAAAAAGAGGGAAGAATGGGAAGCATTTAAGGAAACCAGGATGGATGAACATAGAACTTAAACACATGCTAAAAAGGAAGAAAGAAATGTTTATCAAATGGAAAGAGGGAGGCATATCTAAAGAAGAATATAATGCCGTCTGCAGAACCTGCAGGGCACAAATCAGATTATCTAAAGCTGACAATGAATTAAGGCTTGCAAGTGATGTCAAAAGCAACAAAAAAGGATTTTGGGGATACAGTGGCCGAGACGTCTCCATCTGAGACCTCAGCTTTTTTCAAGAGAGAAACATGAAACACCGGATTAATCTTCCAGGAGGTAGGAAGCTCCAACTTAACAGCAGATTGGTTAATAACCTGAAGCACCTTAAAGGGCCCTACAAACTTGGGACCCAATTTCTTAGACGGAATCCTCAAGCGCAGATTCTTAGAGGACAACCAAACCATGTCACCAATAGCAAACAAAACCTCTTGTCGTTTTCTATCAAAATACACTTTGGATCTTTTATTAGCCTCCTGAAGATTACCACGCACATCAGTCCAAACTCTCTCCAAAACAACAGAAAAATTCTCCTCTTCAGGTACAGCCGATCCCAACTTGGAAAATGACCCAAAAGACGGATGTCTCCCAGTACAACAAAAAAAAGGCGAACAACCAGCAGAAGCGGATGTATGGTTGTTAAGAGCAAACCCAGCAAGTGGCAGAAACTCAGACCACCCCTCTTGATTATCAGTCACAAAACAACGCAAGAACTGCTCAACATCCTGGTTTTTCCTTTCTGTCTGGCCATTAGACTCAGGATGATATCCGGATGAAAACGACAAATGAACTCCCAACCTGTCACAAAAGGCGCGCCAAAAACGAGCCACAAACTGAGGTCCCCTATCAGAAACAATGTCAGTAGGAACGCCATGTAGTCTGACAATTTCCTTGACAAAGGCCTTAGCGAGATTCTTAGCGCAGGGCAGTTTGACGAAAGGAACCAAGTGACACATCTTGCTAAAACGGTCCACGACCACCCAGATGACAGTGAAACCCTCAGAGGGGGGAAGGTCAGTAATAAAGTCCATAGCCAAATGTGTCCAAGATGCACTAGGGACCTCCAGAGGGCAAAGCAACCTCGCAGCAGGAGTATGAGAAGACTTAGATCTAGCACACACAGTGCATTGACGCACCCACTTAATGACTTCCTTCTGCCATCCAGGCCACCAAAAGCTGCGACCCACAAGTCTCTTGGTCTCAGAGATTCCAGGATGACCTGCCAACCGAGAGTCATGACATTCAACAAACAAATCTCTCCTCAGGATACCAGGCACAAACAACCTCCCATGCGGCGTGTTAGATGGGGCATTCTCCTGTGCTTTAAGAATCTCATCTTCCAACATGGAGTCCAAAACAGCAATAACAACCCCCTCTTGCAAAATGTTTTCCTTCTCCTCAGTACCCACCATAGGAGAAAAGCTGCGAGACAAAGCATCAGCTTTAACATTTTTAGTACCTGGGATGTAAGTAACGGTAAAATTAAACCGTGAGAAAACAGTGCCCACCTAGCCTGACGGGCATTCAAGCGTTTGGCAGCATCAAGATAGATCAGATTTTTATGATCGGTGAAGACTTGAACGGGAAATTCCGCTCCCTCCAAAAAATGACGCCAGTGTTCAAATGCGAGTTTAATTGCCAACAATTCCCGATTACCGATATCATAATTTAGTTCAGACTCAGAAAATTTCTTTGAAAAAAAAGCACAGGGATGTACTCCATCCGTCTTTTCCTGAGACAACACCGCGCCGACCCCCACAGAAGAAGCATCAACCTCAACCAAAAATGGTTTAGTCACATCAGGCTGCATAAGGATGGGAGCAGAGCTGAACCTCTCCTTTAGCAACACAAAAGCCTCAATGGCCTCAGTAGTCCACTGAACCGCATCAGCACCTTTCCTGGTGAGATCGGTCAGAGGTTTGGCAATCACAGAAAAATTTTTAATGAATTTTCTATAATAATTGGCAAACCCCAAAAACCTCTGTATTGATTTCACACCAATAGGTCTAGGCCAATCCTGCACAGCTTGCACCTTCACCGGGTCCATATCAAAACCTTCACTGGAGACAATGTAGCCCAAAAAACTAAGTCTCTGTACAGCGAACTCACATTTTTCTAGTTTGGCAAAAAGTGAATTATCACTCAGTAACTGTAATACTTCACGCACACTCCTCCAATGAGACTCCAAATCCGGTGAATAAATCAAAATGTCATCCAAATACACAACCACACTTCTGCCGATCAAAGGTCTAAGGATGTCATTAATAAGATTCTGAAAAAATGCCGGAGCACTGGAAAGCCCAAAAGGCATGACCAGATTCTCAAAGCATGGGCAACAAACAAGGAGAACTGGAGCTACTAACGCAGGAGAAGAAATATGATGTCATTGGAATCACTGAGACTTGGTGGGACGATACACATGATTGGAATACAAGGCTAGAAGGTTACAACTTATTTGCAAGAAACAGACTTGATAAACGAGGAGGAGGTGTTGCATTGTATGTTAGAAAAGCGTATATCTGCACAGAGATTGAAGCTTCAGAGACTGGGAGTTCTGTGGAAACTGTTTGGGTAAGAATACAAGGACAGAACAATGGAAAGGATACCATTGTAGGCATTTACTACAGGCCGCCTGTGCAAGCTGAAGATATGGATGAACTCTTTATGCATCAAATGGCCAAGTTCTCCAAAAAATATGACATAGTGGTCATGGGAGATTTCAACTATCCAGACATTGTTGGGAATCTCTCTCAGGCAAAACTAACAGGTCCAGGAAATTCTTATCCTCTCTTGCTGACAACTTTATCTTCCAAAAGGTAATGGAGAAAACAAGGGGATCTGCTACCTTGGATCTAATCCTCATAAACAGGGAGGAAATGGTGGAGGAGGTAAGAGTGGCTGGGACCCTAGGAGGTAGTGACCATGCTATTTTAGAATTTTGGATAACAAGAGGAGGAAGACCTGTGAAGACTCAGACGTCAAGGTTAGATTTCAGAAAGGCAGATTTAAGGAACTCAGAAAGAGAATTGGAGGGATCCAATGGCTGGATATCCTTAAGGACAAAAATGTCCAGGAAGGATGGAAAATCTTGAAAAATGAGATTCTCAAAGCACAATCGTTAACAATTCCAAAAAGAGGGAAGAATGGGAAGCATTTAAGGAAACCAGGATGGATGAACATAGAACTTAAACACATGCTAAAAAGGAAGAAAGAAATGTTTATCAAATGGAAAGAGGGAGGCATATCTAAAGAAGAATATAATGCCGTCTGCAGAACCTGCAGGGCACAAATCAGATTATCTAAAGCTGACAATGAATTAAGGCTTGCAAGTGATGTCAAAAGCAACAAAAAAGGATTTTGGGGATACGTCAAAAGTAAAAGAAAAGTCAAAGATGCTATAGGATTTTTACAGGATGAAAATGATGAAATGGTAAGTCAGGATGTTGAGAAGGCTGAACTTTTAAATTCCTATTTTGCATCTGTTTTCTCTCAGAAAGGAAATGTAACATCAACTGATCTTCACTGTCCTATTAAAGGAATAGAAGAATCCAGGATATCTATAAACAGAAAGACAGTGAGGAAACACTTAGCTAACCTAAATGAATTCAAGTCTCCAGGTCCAGATGAATTACACCCCAGGGTACTGAAGGAGATAGCAGAAGAAATTCTTGAACCACTGTCCATAATCTTTGAAAATTCTTGGAGAACAGGAGAAGTCCCAGAAGACTGGAGAAGAGCAAATGTTGTTCCTATCTTCAAAAAGGGGAAGAAGGTGAACCCAGGGAACTACAGGCCGGTGAGTCTGACTTCTATACCAGGAAAGATCTTTGAACAAATTATTAAAGAACATGTATGCAAGTACCTGGATAAGAATGAAGTGATTAAACAGAGTCAGCATGGGTTTGTAACTAATAAGTCATGTCAGACTAACTTAATTTCCTTCTATGACAGAATCACTGACTGGGTGGATCAGGGAAATGCTGTAGATATAGTATATCTTGACTTCAGCAAAGCATTTGACAAAGTATCTCACACAATCCTTATTGAAAAAATGACTAAGTATGGAATGGACAAGGCAACTGTTAGGTGGATTCATAACTGGCTTAGTGATCGGACCCAAAGAGTGGTTGTAAATGGCTGCACATCCAGTTGGAAGAATGTCTCAAGTGGGGTACCACAAGGCTCTGTTTTGGGCCCTGTATTGTTCAACATCTTTATCAATGATTTCGATGAAGGAATTGAGGGTAAACTGATCAAATTTGCTGATGACACAAAGCTAGGAGGGGTAGCTAATACTAGAGAAGAGAGAGAGAGGATTCAAAAATATATACATAAACTGGAGCAGTGGGCAGCAACTAACAGAATGGATTTTAACAGGGAAAAATGCAAAGTACTACATCTGGGCAATAAAAATGAAAAAAGCATATACAAAATGGGAGGAATAGGGCTAAGTAACAGCACATGTGAAAAAGAATTGGGTATACTAATTGATCACAGACTTAACATGAGTCAACAGTGTGATGCAGCAGCAAAAAAGGCAAATGCAATTCTAGGATGTATCAACAGAAGCATACAGTCTAGATCACGTGAGGTCATTATTGCCCTCTACTCCTCTTTGGTCAGACCTCATCTGGAATACTGTGTCCAGTTTTGGGCACCACATTTTAAAAAAGACATCAACAAACTGGAGCAAGTTCAGAGAAGAGCCACCAGAATGGTGACCGGTCTGCAAACCATGTCCTATGAGGAACGGTTGCAGGATTTGGGAATGTTTAGCTTGCAAAAAAGAAGACTGAGAGGAGACTTAATAGCTGTCTACAAATATCTCAAGGGCTGTCACATTGTAGAAGGATCATCTTTATTCTCATTTGCGCAAGGAAAGACTAGAAGCAATGGGATGAAACTGAATGGGAGGAGACAGATTAGATATTAGAAAAAACTTTTTGACAGTTAGGGTGATCAATGAGTGGAACAGGCTGCCACAAGAGGTGGTGAGTTCTCCTTCAATGGAAGTCTTCAAACAGAGGCTGGATAGACATCTGTCTGGGATGATTTAGAGAATCCTGCTTTGAGCAGGGGGTTGGACCAGATGACCCAGGAGGTCCCTTCCAACTCTACCATTCTATGATTCTATGATTCTATGAAAATGACCCAGTGGAGTGTTAAACGCAGTCTTCCATTCATCCCCCTCCTTCATGCGCAACAAATTGTATGCCCATCGAAGATCAATTTTCGAGAACCACTTGGCCCCCACTAACTGATTAAACAAATCAGGAATCAATGGCAGTGGGTAAGGATTGCGTACAGTAATCTTATTAATCTCACGAAAGTCTAGACAAGGCCGTAAACCGCCGTCCTTTTTTTTAACAAAAAAAAAATCCAACCGCCACAGGAGATTTGGAAGACCTAATGTGACCGGCGGCCAAGATTGTCTGTATGTATTCCTCCAAAGCCTTTCTCTCAGGAATAGTCAAATTAAATAAACGACTTTTAGGAAGAGTCGCTCCAGGGACAAATTCAATTGCACAATCATATTCTCTATGAGGAGGCAATACCTGCGATTCCTTATCAGAAAAAACTTTCCAAAAATCCTGAATAGGTACAGGTAACTCCCCTTTAACTACAGCAGCAATACGCCCGTTACAACACTTGTCATAACAATTAGGACTCCAGGACTTAATTTCATTGGTAGACCAATCCAGTACTGGATTGTGCAATTTTAACCAGGGTAACCCCAATATCACCGGTGAGGGCAAATTATTCAAAACTACCAAATCCAAATTCTCTTGATGAACACCATTAATAGTAAGAGGAAATTCACAGATATGGTGAGTAACATTTTTCAAGGGAGAACCATCCACAGACACCACATTAATAGGGGAAGACAGAAGTTTGGGTTTTAACCCCTCTCTGACATTAGACGTACTATCCCGTCCATAAAACCCGTGCGATTCTGACCATGGACGGGATAGTACGTCATAGGCGATTAGCTGCGCTCCCGGAGGGAGCGCAGCTAATCGCCGCGGGTGTCAGCTGATTATCACAGCTGACACACGTGACTGTGTGTCAGGAGCGGTCACGGACCGCTCCCGGCAAATTAACCCCTTGCACACCGCAATCAAACATGATCGCGGTGTACTGGGGGCACAGGGGAGGATCGCGCAGGGTGGGGGCTCCCTGCGCGCCCCCCTGAGACCCTCAGAGCAGCGCGATGTGATCGCGCTGCTCTGAGGGCTTCCTCCCTCCCAGGACCCGGATCCAAGATGGCGCTGGGGTCCTGGAGGGAGGCGGCTTCCTCAGTGCCTGCCGAGAGCAGGCATGAGGAAGCGTCCTGCACTGCCTGTCACATCGCTGGTGTGACAGAGTGCTGTGCACACTGTCACACCAGCGATCTAATGAAATACAGTGATGTCCCACCCTGGGACAAAGTAAAAAAGTAAAAAAAAGTAAAAATAAACATGTGTAAAAAAAAATCCAAAATAAATAATAAAAAAAAAAAAATATTCCCCAATAAATTCATTACTTATTGTAAAAAAAAAAAAAATAAAATCACATATATGGTATCGCCGCGTCCGTAATGACCCCCCCTATAAAACTGTCCCACTAGTTAACCCCTTTTGTGAACCCCTTAAAAAAAAAAAATAAAAACGAAGCAAAAAATCAGTGCTTTATCATCATACCGCTGAACAAAAAGTGGAATAACACGCGATCAAAAAGACGGATATAAATAAACATGGTACCGCTGAAAACGTCATCTTGTCCCGCAAAAAAACGAGCTGTCACACAGCATCATCAACAAAAAAATAAAAAAGTTATAGCTCGCAGAATAAAGCGATGCAAAAATAATTATTTTTTATATAAAATTGTTTTTAATCTATAAAAGCGCCAAACATAAAAAAATGATATAAATGAGGTATCGCCGTAATCGTACTGACCCGAAGAATAAAACTGCTTTATCGATTTTACCACACGCGGAACAATAAAAACGCCTCACCCAAAAGAAATTCATGAATTGCTGATTTTTGTTCATTCTAACCTCCCAAAAATCGAAATAAAAAGCGATTAAAAAATGTCACGTGCTCAAAAATGGTACCAATAAAAGCGTCACCTCGTCCCGCAAAAATTAAGACCTCACATGATTATGTGGGCCAAAATATGCAAAAATTATAGCTCTCAAAATGTGGCGATGCAAAAAACTACTTTTTGCAATAAAAAGCGTCTTTTAGCGTGACAGCTGCCAATCATAAAAACCCGCTATAAATAGTAAATCAAACCCCCCTTTATCACCCCTTAGTTAGGGAAAAATAATAAAATAAAAAAAATGTATTTATTTCCATTTTCCCATTAGGGTTAGGGTTAGGGTTTCGGCTAAAGTTAGGGTTAGGGTTGGCGCTAAAGTTAGGATTAGGGTTAGAGTTAGGATTAGGGTTAGGGTTGGGATTAGGGTTGGGACTAGGGTTAGGGGTGTGTTGGGGTTAGGGTTGGAGTTAGAATTGGGGGGTTTCCGCTGTTTAGGCACATCAGGGGCTCTCCAAATGTGACATGGCGTCTGATCTCCATTCCAGCCAATTCTGCGCTGAAAAAGTCAAACGGTGTTCCTTCACTTCTGAGCTCTGCCATGCGTCCAAACAGTAGTTTATCCCCACATATGGGGTATCAGCATACTCTGGACCCCAAGAGTTATTGTGAAATTTGTCCTATTTCTTCTGTTACCCTTGGGAAAATAAAAAACTGGGGGCGAAAATATTATTTTTGTAAAAAAAATAAGATTTTTTTGTTTTTACGGCTGTACATTATAAACTTCTGTGAAGCACTTGGGGCTTCATAGCGCTCACCACACATCTAAATAAGTTCCTTGTGGGGTCTATTTTCCAAAATGGGGTCACTTGTTGGGGATTTCCACTGTTTAGGCGCATCAGGGGCTCTCCAAATGCGACATGACGCCCCCAGACCATTCCATCAAAGTCTGCAATCCAAAACGTCACTACTTCCCTTTCCGAGCCCTGACATGCGCCCATACAGTAGTTTTCTCCCACATATTGGGTATCAGCGTACTCAGGACAAATTGGACAACAACTTTTGTGGTCCAATTTTCCTGTTACCCTTGTGAAAATAAAATATTGGGGGCGAAAAAATCATTTTTTTTTAAAAAAAAAAGGATTTTTTATTTTTACGGCTGTGCGTTATAAACTTCTGTGAAGCACTTCGGGGTTCAAAGTGCTCACCACACATCTAGATAAGTTCCTTGTGGGGTCTATTTTCCAAAATGGGGTCACTTGTGGGGGGTTTCCACTGTTTAGGCGCATCAGGGGCTCTCCAAATGCGACATGACGCCCCCAGACCATTCCATCAAAGTCTGCAATCCAAAACGTCACTACTTCCCTTCCGAGCCCTGACGTGCACCCATACAGTAGTTTTCTCCTACATATTGGGTATCAGCGTACTCAGGACAAATTGGACAACAACTTTTGGGTTCCAATTTCTTCTGTTACCCTTGTGAAAATAAAATATTGGGGGCGAAAAAAATCATTTTTGTAAAAAAAAAAAAGGATTTTTTATTTTAAGGCTGTACGTTATAAACTTTAGTGAAACACCTGGGGGTTCAAAGTTCTCAATACACATCTGGATAAGTTCCTTGAGGGGTCTAGTTTCCAAAATGGTGTCATTTGTGGGGGGTTTCCACTGTTTAGGCAGATCAGGAGCTCTCCAAACACGACATGGCGTCCAGCCAATTCTGCGTTGAAAAAGTGAGACGGCGCTCCTTCCCTTCCAAACTCTGCCATGCACCCAAACAGTGGTATACCCCCACATATGGGGTATCAGTGTACTCAGGACAAATTGCACAATAACTTTTGGAGTCTTGTTACCCTTGGAAAAATAAAAATTCGGGTGAAAAGATCATTTTTGTGGAAAAAATATGATTTTTAAATTTTACGGCTCTACGTTATAAACTTGTGTGAAGCACTTGAGGGTTCAAATTGCTCACCAAAGATCTAGATAAGTTCCTTAGGGGGTCTAGTTTCCCAAATGGGGTCATTTGTGGGGGGTTTCCACTGTTTAGGCACATCAGGGGCTCTCCAAATGCAACATGGCATCCAATCTCAATTCCAGCCAATTTTGGTTGGAAAAAGTCAAATGGTGCTCCTTCCCTTCCGAGCTCTGCCGTGCGCCCAAACAGTGGTTCCCCCCCACATATGGGGCATCAGCGTACTCAGGACAAATTGGACAACAACTTATGTGGTGCAATTTCTCCTGTTACCCTTGGGAAAATAAAAAATTAGTGACTAAAAGATAATTTTTGTGGGAAAAAAAATAGGATTTTTTATTTTCATGCCCGGGCATTATAAACTTGTGTGAAGCACTTGGGGGTTCAAAGTGCTCACCAAATATCTAGATAAGTTCCTTAGGGGGTCTAGTTTCCAAAATGGGGTCACTTGTGGGGGATTTCCACTGTTTAGGCTCATCTGGGGCACTGCAAACGGAACATGACCCCATCAACGTCTGCATTCCAAAACGTTACTACTTCCTTTCCAAGCCCTGCCGTGCGCCCAAACAGTTTTCCACCCCCACATATGGGGTATCAGCGTACTCAGGACAAATTGGACAACAACTTTTGGAGTCCAATTTCCTTGGGAAAATTCAAAAATTTAGGACTAAAAAATCATTTTTGTGGAATTTTTTTTTTTTTTTTCACACCCAGGCATTATAAACTTTTGTGAAACACTTGGGGGTTCAAAGTGCTCACAACAGATCTAGATAAGTACCTTAGGGGGTCTAGTTTCCAAAATGGTGTCACTTGTGGGGGGTTTCCACTGTTTAGGCGCATCAGAGGTTCTCCAAGCGCGACATGGCGTCCAATCTCAACTCCAGCCAATTTTAGTTTGAAAAAGTCAAACGGTGCTCCTTTCCTTACGAGCTCTGCCGTGTGCCCAAACAGTGGTTTTCCCCCACATATGGGGTATTGGCGTACTCAGGAGAAATTGCATAACAACCTTATCTGTCCATTTTCTCCTTTTACCCTTGTGAAAATAAAAAAAAAGTTTGTAAAAGATCATTTTTGTGGCTAAAAAGTTAAATATTCATTTTTTCCTTCCACGTTGCTTTAGTTCCTGTGAAGCACCTGAAGGGTTAATAAACTTCTTGAATGTGGTTTTGAGTACCTTGAGGGGTGCAGTTTTTAGAATGGTGTCACTTTTGGGTATTTTCTGTCATGTAGACCCCTCAAAGTGACTTCAAATGTGAGGTGGTCCCTAAAAAAATGGCTTTGTAAATTTTGTTGTAAAAATGAGAAATCGCTGGTCAACTTTTAACCCTTATAACTTCCTAACAAAAAAAAATTTTGATTCCAAAATTGTGCTGATGTAAAGTAGACATGTGGGAAATGTTATTTCTTAACTATTTTGTGTTACATATTTCTCTGTTTTAAGGGAATAAAAATTCAAAGTTTGAAAATTGCTAAATTTTCGAAATTTTCGCCATATTTGCGTTTTTTTCAAAAATAAACGCAAGTTATATGGAAGAAATTTTACCACTAACGTGAAGTACAATATGTCACGAGAAAACAATCTCAGAATCGCGAAGATCTGTTGAAGCGTTCCGGAGTTATAACCTCATAAAGAGACAGTGGTCAGAATTGTAAAAATTGTCCCGGTCATTAACGTGCAAACCACCCTTGGGGGTGAAGGGGTTAATTTTAGTTTTTCCAAAAATTTCCCATCAATCACATTGAGAGTTGAACCACAATCCACAAATACCCGAAACTCCATTAATTCCTCCTCAACAGCAGTAGTGGCAGAAAGAAAGACACCTTTATTGTTTAAACAAGCTATACGGGCGAAACTGACCTAATTTTTTTTTCTTTCTTTATTCATTCGAAGCGCACAGTTCTTAATAAAATGCTTAGATTTGCCACAATAGAAACACAAACCTTCAGCAAATCCGTTCTTTTTCCCGAGAGTGAGGTGCCATTGCTCCAATTTCCATCGGCTCTGCAATGTCAGTACAGTCCCTCTCCAGACTTGGAGCTGACAAGGCAGATTTACTCTCATTAACCCTTGAACGCAGTCTCCTATCCACCCATATGGCTAATTGCATAGCCTCTTGCAAGTTACCAGGTATAGGATAAGCAATCAGCAAATCTTTAACCCTTTCACTTAACCCTGCAAGAAATAAACTTTTCAAAGCTGAATCGTTCCACCCCACCTGAGTGGACCACCTTCGAAGTGAGTACAATATTTTTCCACATTACCTGATCCCTGTCTCAAACGTCTCAATTCTGTCTCAGCTGATAAAAAACACGATCAGGATCGTCATACAATAACCCAAAAGCAGAAAAAAAACTATCCACTGATCTAAAGCATGGATCACTAGGCTGCAGAGAAAAGGCCCAGTCCTGAGGTTCTTTGCGCAAAAGTGACATTATGAACCCTATACGCTGTGATTCAGCATCAGAGGATCTGGATCTCAAACGAAAATACAACAAGCAAGCATTTTTAAAAGAAAAAAAATCTTGTTGTTCACCAAAAAATAAATCAGGCAAACGTACCTTTGGCTCCACGAAATGTGCTCCAGAACAACTACTCACGTGTTGCTGGATTTCAGCCACCTCCAGAGAGAGACCCTGCAGGCGTTGAGCCAAATCCTGAACTGACACCATGATGGAAACAGAAAATCTTTCCTTAGAGATTTTTTTTTTTTTTCAGGCTGGACTTACTGTTATGATCTGCTACAAGCACTAAGGAAAGATGGGAATTCTGTCCCTACATTAGAACTGAGCTGGATCCCTACGATGTAACGGGGAACCTGATCCTGCGACCAGACCCGCTAAAGTCCTCAGCTAGTCTGAACGAAGACCTATAGTTGCGAGGGAGGAATCCCTACAAGATCTAGGGACTGGGAGAAAAGATGGACACCTCCTAACAGAAATTGTAGCAGGGATAATTAAACAGAAAACAAATTACTACGAGATCCTAAGATCAAGCAAAACTGACTGAGAAAGGCACCTAAGCACCCGGCTAGCTTAAGAGTAGATAATACAATGAAGTCCAGCAAAGCCAGAAGGGCGGAGCCAGACTAGATAGGGAAAAAAGGTTATGTGACCAGCAAACTGAAACAAAATCTAACAAGAGGGTTCTAACAACGAGTGTGCCCCCTCTGCTTGCTCAGGGCCCCAGCACTTGCAATACTTACCTCTCCCTGCTCCACCACTGTTGCGTCTTCCGCGTTTCCTGACAGTGACATTCAGGTCAGAGAGCGCGATGACGTCACGTCTGTGCGCCCTCTGCCTGAACAGTCACAATGCAGAGAGCTGGAAGATGGCGACGCTGAGGAGTCCAGAGTAGAGCAGTTCCCAGCGAGGAGAGGTATTTCATTTTTTTAAATGTTTGGAGAAATATATGGGGAGCATTATACACTTGAGAATTATATATGGGGCCCATCATACACTGGACGATTATAAATGGGGCCCATCATACACTGGAGAATCATCCATGGGGCCCATTATTCACTGGAGCATCATATGGGGCCCATTATATATGGAGCATTATATAGGCCCGTCATACACTTGAGCATCATCCATGGGGCACATCATATACTGGAGCATCATATGGGGCCCATTATATATGGCGCATCATATGGGGCACATTATATATGGAGCATCACATGGAGCCCATTATATATGGAGCATTATATATGGGGACCATTATATTTGGAGCATTATATGGGGCTTATCATACACTGGAGCATCATATATGGGGCCCATCATATACTAGAGCATCATATGGGTTTCATTATTTATGGGGCATCATATAGGGCCCTTTATATATGGAGCATCATATGGAGCATATATGGGGCCTATTCTGTATGGAGCATTATATGGAGCCCATTCTGTATGGAGCAATATATGGGGCCCAACATATATTGTATGGAGCTTTATATACGACTCATTATACTGTATGGAGCAATATTTGGGGCTCATTCTACTCTATTTCGACCATCCTATACTGTATGGTACATTATATGGGGACCATCATACACTGGAGCATTATGTGGAGCTCATCATAAACTGTATGGAACATTATATGGAACCAATTATGTATGGAGCAACATATGGGCCTCATTACTCTGTATGGCACACTATGTGGCTCCCATAATACTGTATGGAGGACTATACTGTCTGGTTTTTGAGCTATTGTAGAATTTACAATAGATATCACTCATGTAATGTAAGAAGTGAAGTATTTGGCTTTGTACTATACCTATATTTCTGTGCCGTATCGGAGCATCATGAATTGTGGTTTGTGTTAAAGGGGCCCACTGAGACTCTGTCGCCCGGGGCCAGGGCCGGCTCCAGGTTTTTATGGGCCCCGGGCGATAGAGCCTCAGTGGGCCCCTTTAACACAGACCACGATTCATGATGCACAGATACGGCAGAGAAATATAGGTACAGTACAGTGCCAAACACTTCACTTCTTCCATTACATGAGTGATATCTATTGTAAATTCTACAATAGCTCAAAAACGCCAAATCCTCGCAGCGCACAGTACAAACTGGACAGTACAGTCCTCCATACAATATTATGGGCACCATAGTCTCCCCCTCATCACCCATATAATACCCCATGCAGGATGTAACCCCACCATCCCCCATATAATGCTCCATACAGAATACTGGACCCAAAATAATGCTACATACAGAATACTGGTCCCCATATAATGCTCCATACAGGATACTGGTCCCCATATAATGCTCCATACAAAATATGGAGCTCTCCTCTGCGCTGTGCTGCATTCTGCACTGTTACGGCTCAGGAAAGGGTGCTGTGGAAAGACTCCCCATTATCATCATCATTGTCTCCCCATCATCATCATCGCCTCCCATCATAATCATTGCCTCCCCATCAGCATCATTGCCTCCTCATCATCATTGCCTCCCCATCATCATCATGGCCTCCAAATCATCATTAATGCCTGCCCATCATCATCATTGCCTCCTCATCATCATCATTGCCTCCTCCTCATCATCGCCTCCCAATCATCATCATTGCCTTCCCATTATCATCAATGCCTGCCCATCATCATCATTGCCTCCCCATCATCATCAATGCCTGCCCATTATCATCAATGCCTGCCCATCATCATCATCGCCTCCCCATCAACATCAATGCCTGCCCATTATCATCAATGCCTGCCCATCATCATCATCGCCTGCCCATCATTATCAATGCCTGTCCATCATCATCAATGCCTGCCCATCATCATCATCGCCTCCCCATCATCATCATCGCTTCCCCATCATCATCAATGCCTGCCCATCATCATCATTGCCTCCCCATCATCATCATCACTGCCCTCCCCCCACCACCATCACACAGACAGCACCGCAGCACACAAGCACTCTCTCACATACACACACATACACACACACACACACACACACACACAAAGCACCGCACTACATGCACACACACTGATACACACAGACACACACACACAGACACATACACATCACATCTCACCTATCCGGCGTCCGCGCGCTCTCTGCCACAGCCGGCCGCTGAATGATGACATTATTCAGCGGCGCTGCTGTGAGAGGAAGCGCAAGCGCCCCCTGGAGCCTGGAGCTGCGGCAGCGGAGGCACGGGGAGAGGTAAGTATTGTGCCAGCTGCTGCCGGGGCCCTGAGCAAGCGGGGGTGGCCCAGTGGCGGCGCTGACACCGCTCTCCTCCACTAACGGGCGCCAGGGTGCCCGACGGCGAGTGGCCCCCCGCCTGCTCATGGCCCCGGCACTTGGCCGGGTATGCCGGGTGCTGACGCCAGCCCTTCCCGGGGCCCACGAAAACCTGGAGCCAACCCTGCCCCCCACAACTTTAGCCAACTAACCACCAGTATTCAATGGGTTACTATTATTATAAAGTAAATTAAGGTTGACAAGCTAAAGTAATAAGAATTGATGTCGTTGGCATTGAAATGGGCACTGTAGGTGTGTTTACTGTCCTCCACTCCCTGCCGACTTTTCTTCCCTATTGACTTGCATTAGGGTCGGGTTGAGTTTCAGTCGGAACTCCGACTTTCTTCAATAGTCGGCCGATTTCGTTCGACTCAACTTTTGGAAAAGTCGGGTGGTCCGAAACCCGACTCGACCCTCCCGGAGGCAAAGTCGCTCATCTCTAGTCGCTAGTGATCACTTGTTCATATTGTTCACAATATTTTTATTAACTTTTCTTTCTTTTCAGAATGAATTTGAAGTTTGGGCTGATTTATACTTGGCTTTTCCATTCAGCGCTCTGGAGTTTCACATGTAAGTGGATATTCAATACATTCCGGCTAATCTATCAAAATAGAAGTACAGCAATTTACTACAGTAAGATCCTTCAATACACTGAACAGAATGGCAATATCATAATAGAAGATGCCCCTTTCCAGTGTTTGACTTGTGAGTGTTAGCAAAACACACAATAGATTACCTCCTCACTAGTGATGAGGAGGTATGCTCATTGCTCGGGTTTTCCGAGTATTTGGGTGTGCTCTGAGATTTTGTTTCTGTTACCACAGCTGCATGATTTGCAGCTGCTTGACAGCCTGAATACATTTGGGGATTCCCTAACAAACAGGCAATCCCCACATGTATTCAGACTATCAAGCAGCCGCAAATAATGCAGCTTCGGCAGAAGAAACTAAATCTCCGAGCACGCCCAAATACTCGGTGATCACCCGAGCAACGAGTATACTAACTCTTCACTACTCCTCACCTATTCTATGTATGGTGTAATAAAAGCAAGAGGTTAACCATCTGTTAACTGCATTGATATTTCTGTCTTTTCCTCTGTATTATCACCATTAGTCCCATTGATAAACCAAACAATCAAACACAGTGGAGGAAATAATTATTTGATCCCTTGCAGATTTTGTAAGTTCGGCCACTGACAAAGACATGAACAGTCTATAATTTTAAGGGTAGGTTAATTTGAACATTGAGATATAGAATATCAAAAATAAAATCCAGAAAATCATGTTGTATAAATTATATAAATTTATTTGCATTTTGCAGTGAGAAAAAAGTATTTGATCCCTCTGGAAAAACAAGACTTAATACTTGTTGGCAAAACCCTTGTTGGCAAGCACAGCAGTCAGATGTTTTTTGCAGTTGATGATAAGGTTTGCGCACATGTCAGGAGGAATTTTGGTCCACTCAACTATGCAGATCATCTCTAAATCATGAAGATTTTGAAGCTGTCGCTTGGCAACTTGTAGCTTCAACTCCCTCCATAAGTTTGCTATGGGATTAAGATCTGGAGACTGGCTAGGCCACTCCATGACCTTAATGTGCATCTTTTTGAGCCACTCCTTTGTTACCTTGGCTGTATGCTTTGGTCATTGTCTTACTGGACGACCCAGCCATGACCTATTTTTAATGTCCTTGCGGATGGAAGGAGGTTGTTGTCACTCAGGATTTTATGGTACATGGTGTTAGGGATCGAGTTCCCACAGCTGCACAAGGGGAATCTCGAACCAGTCACGCTGCGGTCACCCATTCATCTCCGGCCGCAGTAGAGCCTGCTCAGCGGAGACGTCGGCCCCAGCGTCTTGCTCAGTCTAATACTGTGCAGAGGCTTGTTGCTGCCTCTTCTGGTTCCTCTATTATGACCAGTGCTGGAGCAGGCAGTCTTGGGACTAAGTCCTGCGTTTCTCCATCTGAGCATGCCCAGGGCAAGATCTCCCATTGGAGACCAGGGATCACATGCTCGGTTACAGCAGTGACTCCCATTGGTCCGCCAGGAAGGTCCTAAAACTGCTTGTGTTCTGGAACAGTTTCTCATTTGGTCCTGTAGCTGCTACTATAAAAGGTGCGCATGTGAGCTCGGCCATGCGCTAGTATCAAATCTGTTACGTGCTTGCGCCAGTGTGGTCATGTATGCATGTGGTTAGGTCCTGCTGAAATAAGCCCCTAGAATACCGGCACCTCCAGTGAGGAGTTTCGAATGCACGTGTTCAGGGCTCAGCTGAAAACGCCATTAGAATACCGGCTACTCCGGTGAGGAGATTACTGCTTGTGTTCTGATTGCATGACCACAGACTGCAATCCGCTTAGCAGTCATCTGTGTCCCCTGTGAGTCTGACAGGACACAGTCTTTGTCACAGCGGCTCTGTGAATTAACAGAGTCCGCTTATACCGCCATATAGTGCTACGGCATTTACATCTGCGACTCTGCGGGATAACAGAGTTCGCTCATACTGCCTATTTTCGCCATCTTACTAGCAGCAGGCCCTGCCTGCACGGTGGACCCCGGGCTGCGAACGCACCTCTCCTTAATATCTATTAGGTGCATTCCGCAGGCCCTTAACACATTGCTCCATCCATTCTCCCATTGCTGCAGTGAAGTAGTTCTGTGACCTTAGCAGAGAAACACCCCAAAACATAATGTTTCCACCTCCATGCTTGAAAGTGGGAATGGTGTTCTTTGGGTCATAGACAGAATTTCTCTTCCACCAAACACGGGAAGTTGAGTTAATACCAAAGACCTCACTTTTTGTCTCATCTGACCACAGCATCTTCTCCCAATCACTCACACAATTATCTTGGTGTTCATTGGCAAACTTCAGATGGACCTACAAATTTGCCTTCTTGAGCAGGGGAACCTTGCGAGCACTGGAGGAGTTTAAACCTTTACGGCATGCTACCATGCTGGCTTTCTTGGTGACTGTGGTCCCAGCTGCCTTGAGATCATTAACAAGTTCCCCGTGTAGTTATAGGTTGATCTCTCACCTTCCTCATGATCAAGGATACCCTACAAAGTGAAATTTTGCATGGTGCCCCAGATCGATGTTGATTGACAGTCATTTTGCATTTCTTCCATTTTCTTACTATTGCACCAACAGTTGTCTCCTTTTCATCCAGCATCTAACTTATGGTTTTGTAGCCCATACCAGCTTTGTGCAGGTCTATGATCTTGTCCCTGACATCCTTATAAAGCTCTTTAGTCTTGCCCATGTTGTAGACGTTAGTCTGACTGATTAATTGAGTCTGTGGACAGGAGTCTTTTATGAAGGTGACTATGTAAGACAGCTGTCTTTAATGCAGGTAACAAGTTGATTAGGAGCATGTAACTGGTCTGTAGGAGCCAGAACTCTTAATGGTTGGTAGGGGATCAAATACATATTTCTCACGGCAAAATGCAAGTAAATTTACATAATTTATACAATGTGATTTTATTTTTGATATTCTATCAATGTTAAAACTAACTTAACCTTAAAATTATAGACTATTCATGTCTTTGTCAGTGGCAAACTTACAAAATCAGCAAGGGATTAAATACTTATTTCTCCCACTGTATACAGATGTGTCCTTTCTCACCTTTTCTTATGGCTCAACAGATCTCAAGAAGTATGGTGCATGATGATCAATGTCATTTAGAATATGTCTCTGCCATATGAGTCTATGGGGCCAATTCATCAAGGCTGATGTAGCACACATTCACTCTATGACAATCTTGCTGAAATAGAAGAAGCCAAATTCATGAAGAGATGTGCGCCACTTAAGGAATACGACGCCTCTAGTAAGTGGCGCGCGCCTCTTTGCACTGCACCAGAAATGCTACTGCAGTCAGAGACTGGAGTATCATTTTTGGCATGCAAAACGCCGGCAGTTTTGATGGACTTGACAAGGGAGGAGCTGATCCAAAGTGGCATGAAAAACGTAAATCACCAAAATTTTGCACAATTTTGCATTATGCAAAAATTAAGCACTTTTTCAAAGCTTTTACAACAATTTTGTAGCGTAAAAGCATTGACGAATTGTTCACTGTATGTTTACATCCAGTGTTTGTGATGTGATTTGAAGCGTATTGATGGTTTTCTAACATATCACTATACTGTATTGAATTTTTGTGAAAAATGGGAGTGTTTAATCATGTCAATAAAATGGTAAGGGTGGACATATCCATATAAATAAGTGTCCCACCATAAATGTAAGTCTCCAATATACACACATAAGCACACTGCAGTGCTGCTTAGATAAACAGCTCTGGCAAATATTAAGAGACCACCACATCAAATCCCTGTCATGGGCAACCCATTCTCCAGACCTGAACCCCATTGAAAACCTCTGGAATGTGATCAAGAGGATGATGGATAGTCACAAGCCATCAAACAAAGAAGAACTGCTTACATTTTTGCGCCAGAAGCAATGTGAAAGACTGGTGGAAAGCATGCCAATACGCATGAAAGCTGTTTTTAAAAATCATGGTTATTCCACAAAATATTGATTTCTGAACTCTCCCTGAGTTAAAACATTAGTATTGTTGTTTCTAAATGATTATGAACTTGTTTTCTTTGCATTATTTTAGGTCTGAAAGCAATGTTTTTTTTTTTTTATTTTGATTTTGACTATTTTTCTTTATCAGAAAAAAATACAAAATTTATTGCTTGGAAATTCGGTGACATGTTTTCAGAAGTTTATAGATTAAAAGAACAATTTACATTTTACTCAAAAATATACCTATAAAGAGAAAAATCAGACAAACTGAACATTTGAAAGTGGTCTCTTAATTTTTGCCAGAGCTGTATAAATCTAACCTAAAAACATTTATTATTGTAATATTTCACATAATTAAATAGTTAAATCTGAAATGGTTAGTTAGAATTTTTGATGATTTTGTCAATATGATATTATTTCGGTTGCACACAGTAACAATGGCTTTTTCTTCTAATTTCTTCACAGGCACGCAGCATAATATTAACTGGGAAATTCAACGCTATGATGGTTGGTATAACCATCTGGTTCATCATAGCAGAGGATCTGCAGGTTAGCTCATTAACGTCATCTTAAATGCCTTCTGAAACTTTGATTGACACTTTTGAATACAAATTACAACAAATACAAGAGATGGGTCGAAATCTACTGCATGTAAATTACAGATAGTAAAACATTCGTGCCTGTTAAAATAAAAAAAATGTTCAAATAATCACCTTTGGACTGGTTTGATTTTAAGGAGTTTGCACCATTGGGATATGCCTACGTGTGAGCCTGCACATGATATTCATTTAGTAGTCATGCCAGAATTCGATTTAGGCCGGTCTCACCTACCTATGTTTCATAGTTTGTGTACAGACCACAATGGACAGAGTGAGTTCAGGTCATGAGCCTTATAGGTAAATATGGGGCTGTGAAGTCTGTACATTATGGCCCAAACTTACCAACTTTCCTGTGACTGACCACATGCAAAAATAAATTTGCTTGTTATCAAAACAGCCCCATTAGGCACCATGGGATAAAATCTGTATAATACATCTGCAATTCTTAAATAAAAGAGTGGAATCCACTCCATACATTTTAAAAATAATTTACTTTATTCCTATACAAATACAATAAAGGTAATAATTGAATAGAGTAGATACGTACACAGATAAAAATGGAATGTGCACACACTGATATGGGTAAAGTTACCACCACATTTGATATAATGGTTAATGTGGCCCAGGTATAATAAGCATGCAAGTCAAGCAATAAGCAAAGCAATGTACTGTATGTCTCTAAAAGTCCTATCACATATGCATCCCAGACTTGAGGTTTCACATTAAAGAAAGCAGCGGTTACTCTACTTAAAGGGGTTCTCCAGTCTAAAATAAAAATTCTGCAGTCACTCTGTGTGACTGTAGACATGCGAATCCCGCCAGAACATGCACTCACTGTGCGCTGCGAGGATTCACTGGTTTCTGAACAAGGAACGGCAGGTAAGTATGCATTGTGCACACTCCCGGCCAGAGCCTGTCTAGTGGGCATGGCCTCATTCCATACACTGGATGACCGCGTTACTAGATGGAGCAAGGCCACGCCCACTAGACAGCTTCTGCCCGGGAGTATGTCTAACGCATGCATACCCTCCAGTCTCGGCTCAGAAACTGTCGAAACCTCGCAACGCAAAGTGCTCGTGCTGGGGGAATACAGAAGTATGCAGTCATACTGAGTGACTGCTGACCTATCAGTTAAGACCGGACAACCTTTTTAAGACAAAACCTTACTACTGAGACCCTCTTTTAAGAGGCTTTCACTTTGCCTGCCAATCTATGTCACTGATATAGCAATGCTTGCTTCATTACAAGGAGAATGCATATTTTCACACTTATACAAGCCTTAGGAATATATGGGAAATTTCCTGCATATAATATGGTGATTATGATGCTGATTAGGTAGACATGTGTGCTATGTCTGGATTGGCATACTATGCTTTCACCCCTGACTAGGCAAGTAGTCACACAAGGTGCCCTTCCTGCATCAGGCTGTATTAGATTAACTTATGTGGACAGTTGCCTATATCTAAGATGGCAACCGCTAGTTAAGTGACATGTGCATTATCAGAGGGATTCCACTGACTACAACCCCATCCTCCTTTGCATGTAAGTAATTTAGTTAATTTATGTAAGACTTTTTCAAAGGAATAAGGCATAACCGGATATGGCAATCACAATCTTATTGGTACACTGTGTAACTGAGGGACAGAAAGAGGGATTATATCACGCTCCTCTGAAGAAGCAACAGTGAAACACATGTTGGGGAGGGTAAACCCCATTTTATAGTCAGGCATCTTTTGTTATGCTATTTCTCCAGTAGAGGTATGTTTATTCTTGTCATTTTGTTTTACCACTATTATCTTTTTTACATGCTGGGAGTTATTTCAATTATTTATGTAGTGCATATGTGAAAGGTCTTTTAGACCCATAGACATTCATTAGATTCCTTATTGTTTTACTTGTATGTTTATTATACCTGAACCACATTAACCATTACATCATATGTGGTGGTAACTTTGCCCATATCAGTGTGTGCACATTCCATTTTTATCTATGTACCGAAGTGTCTATTGTATTCTATAATTGTGTTTAGTGAATTGGTATACGAATATTCAGTACAGACCAAAAGTTTGGACACACCTTCTCATTTAAAGATTTTTCTGAATTTTCATGACTATGAAAATTGTAAATTCACACTGAAGGCATCAAAACTATGAATTAACACATGTGGAATTATATACTTAACAAAAAAGTGTGAAACAACTGAAAATATGTCTTATATTCTAGTTCTTCAAAGTAGGACCTTTTGCTTTGATGACTGCTTTGCACACTCTTGGCATTCTCTTGATGAGCTTCAAGCGGTAGCCACCGGAAATGGTTTTCACTTCACAGGTGTACCCTGTCAGGTTTAATAAGTGTGATTTCTTGCCTTATAAATGAGGTTGGGACCATCAGTTGTGTTGTGCAGAAGTCTGGTGGATACACAGCTGATAGTCCTGCTGAATAGACTGTTAGAATTTGTATTATGGCAAGAAAAAAACAGCTAAGTAAAGAAAAACAAGTGGTCATCATTACTTTAAGAAATGAAGGTCAGTCAGTCCGAAAAATTGGGAAAACTTTGAAAGTGTCCCCAAGTGCAGTTGCAAAAACCATCAAGCGCTACAAAGAAACTGGCTCACATGAGGACCGCCCCGGGAAAGGAAGACCAAGATTCACCTCTGCTTCTGAGGATAAGTTTATCCGAGTCACCAGCCTCAGAAATCGCAGGGTTACAGCAGCTCAGATTAGAGACCAGGTCAATGCCACACAGTTCTAGCAGCAGACACATCTCTACAACAACTGTTAAGAGGAGACTTTGTGCAGCAGGCCTTAATGGTAAAATAGCTGCTAGGAAACCACTGCAAAGTACAGGCAACAAGCAGAAGAGACTTGTTTGGGCAAAGAACACAAGGAATGGACATTAGACCAGTGGAAATCTGTGCTTTGGTCTTTGAGTCCAAATTTGAGATCTTTGGTTCCAGCCACCGTGTCTTTGTGCGACGCAGAAAAGGTGAACGGTTGGACTCTACATGTCTGTTTCCCACCATGAAGCATAGAGAAGGAGGTGTGATGGTGTGGGGGTGCTTTACTGGTGACACTGTTGGGGATTTATTCAAAATTGAAGGCATACTGAACCAGCATGGCTAACACAGCATCTTGCAGCGGCATGCTATTCCAGCCTGTTTGCATTTAGTTGGACCATTATTTATTTTTCAACAGGACAATGACCCCAAACACACCTCCAGGCTGTGTAAAGGCTATTTGACCAAGAGGGAGAGTGATGGGGTGCTACGCCATATGACCTGGCCTCCACAGTCACCAGACCTGAACCCAATCGAAATGGTTTGGGGTGAGCTGAACCGCAGAGTGAAGGCAAAAGGGCCAACAAGTGCTAAGCATCTCTGGGAACTCCTTCAAGATTATTGGAAAACCATTTCCAGTGACTACCTATTGAAGCTCATCAAGAGAATGCAAAGAGTGTGCAAAGTAGTCATCAAAGAAAAAGGTGGCTACTTTGAAGAACCTAGAATATAAGACATAATTTCAGTTGTTACACACTTTTTTGTTAATATATAATTCCACATGTGTTAATTAATAGTTTTGATGCCTTCAGGGTGAATGTAAAATTTTCATAGTCATGAAAATACAGAAAAATCTTTAAATGAGGTGTGTCCAAACTTTTGGTCTGTACTGTAGTAAATTATTTTTTATAATTCATGGTGTTTTATCATTTTGAATAAGAATTCCAGGTCATTTTTGCAGAGCCACATTCAATGATTAATAACTAGGACCTTTTGCAGATATATAACTTGTAAATTAGTTATAACGATTGATATTAAAAAAATGCTCACAATAAAAGAGGATCAAAAAGAAAACTCAGATCTCTAAGATTGCAAGGTTGAAAAGCACAACATTGCCTATTAAATTGACATGTCTTATGAAAATGTATTTATTCACGGCAGTTAAATTGTACTTATTGCTAGGTTCTAGGCTCCTGCGGCTCATGCCACCAGCATATTCTGATGGAGTATATGAAGCAATGATGGAACCACATCTGCCAAACCCAAGAAAAATCAGTAATGTTGCTGCAAAAGGACCTTCAGGTCAATCATCTCAGAGGAATAGGACAGTCCTAGGAGTCTTTTTTGGTAAGAAAAATTGAATTTTTATCCCTACCGGTAATATTTGGCTAGTAATTCAAGCTTAAACTAAGCTTGTGATTCTACTTTACAGAGAAAAATGATTAAGAAGTCTGAATGTAACAATATACTGTGATTGCCATAGTCATAAACATTAATTAAAGAAGTTACTAAAACTGCAAAAATATCAACTTGGGAACATTCCCACTAGTCTGTTAAAGGGGTTTTCTCAAGTTGTATTTTCAGTGCACTACTCCTGACCCCCGGCTTCCTGTTTTGCAAGGATCAATGTGCTCATGAAGATTGAGAGTTCAGATTACAAGCATAGTCTTGCCATTGATCCTAAATGTTCTATTTTCCAGGCTGCTTTCAGAGGCTGTTGTGCCTCTGCAGCATGGCTCAATCCAATGACATGGTCAGCTTCAGGGCAGCGTGGGCAGACTTTACAACATAGAACCTGCTTGTGCCGTGTTGTCTAGATAACCAGTCAGGTTGAGACTACAGGGTGGCCTATAACTGGGGGAGGGCTCCCCTCCATAGTGGCATTCCCTACCTGCCCATCATCACAATTTCAATTGTATCTGCATCCTTTGGATGGTATGCATATCTGAGTTTTGGTTCAGCAGAGGTGATCACATCACTATTAACGGTGCAAAACCTCAGTTCAAACTCTGCACAGAGTGTGCTAGCGCATTGGGGGAGCACGGCTAAAAGTTTTAGAAATTTTGATTTTTTTTTTTATAAATGTCAGAAAGTAAAAAAAGCTGCGGTGGACATGATATTGTGGGAGGGACTCTGGAGGCATCATTCTGTTTTGGCTGAATCTACTGTGTAAGGTGACTGTGGAAGACAACATACTGTATGGGGGAACTATTTGGCCAAATACTGTATGGAGGGTTGTGGAGACCATTAAACAGTGCACAGTGGCTGTAGAGGCCATAAAACTATGTGGGGCCATCACACTATGTGGATGGGGACTGTGATGGCCATCATACTATGTGTGTAATGTATGTAGTACAGTTCATATAGCGTCTTGTGCTTGGGTGCGATGAAAACACAGGAGTCACAGGTTTGATATAGAAAAGTCCTGTATTACTTCATACAAGTTGGCAGAAATAGTCACACAGTTTGCAGACACAGAAACAGGAGACACAGCAGGCCAGAGTAATCCAAGCTCAGCAATCACTCTCCAATACAGATTCAGGATCTTCTTCTCTGTTACCGTAAGTCCATGCAAACGTGGGTCTTTCAAAGAGCAGGGTTCAGAGTCCACAAGTGCTTCAGAGTTCCTCAGTAGGAATAGCTGGAGTACAAGGTCCAAGGCTTACAGGAGTCAAGTCACAGGTTCACTGCAGGCTAGATTCTGAAGCACTGATTGCTCAGCTGTCGCTGCTTAAGAAGCAAAGGAGAGAATCAGGGCGGGAACATGCAAGCTGGAAACTCCATTTTGACTGAGGGCAAGATAGCTGCAGCAAGACAGAAAGTAAAATGGCTGACGAACAAACTGAGTTTCAGGAATATATACATAGAACCTTACATTACTCCCCCCTTAAGGACAACCTCCGGATGACCTCAGACCAGGCTTGTGTGGGTACCTCTGATGAAACTGACGGAGCAAGCGAGGAGCATTAACGTTATTGACCGGTTCCCATGAGTTGTCCTCCACTGGGTAGCCCTGCCATTTAATCAGATATTGTAACTGATTTCTATACAACCTGGAATCTAAAATCCTTTCCACCACAAATTCTTCCTGACCATCGACTAGCACTGGGTCAGGGCAAGGAGAGGAACGTCCAGGAAACGTATTGGGTGTCGCAGCCTTTAGTAGGGATACATGAAAGACAGGGTGGATTCTCATAGTTCTGGGCAGTTGAAGACGACAAGCAACGGCACTTATAATTTTACTGATTTTATAGGGTCCAATGTACTTATGTCCCAACTTAGACGATGGAATCCTTAACTTAAGATTTCTGGTTGACAGCCAGACCAAGTCTCCTACCTTGAAAGCTGGTGCAGGTTTACGAAATTTATCTGCTGCTTTCTTGTACCTTTCTTGAGCCGATTCCAGATTTTCCTTTAGAAGATCCATATTCTTCTGTAAAGACGTGATTCTTTCAGCCACTGCTGGTAAAGGCGTTTCTATGGGAAATCGTGGTAGAATGTTAGGATGATAACCTAGATTAGAGTAAAAAGGAGACTGTTTAGTGGAGGCACTCTGAGAGTTGTTATACGAGAACTCAGCTAATGGAAGTAGATCCACCCAATCATCCTGTAGGTGGCAGATAAAGCAGCGGAGATACTGCTCCAGGGTTTGATTGGTTCGTTCGGTCTGTCCATTAGTCTGGGGATGAAAAGCAGAAGAAAGGTTTACTTTAATGTCCAATGCTGCACAGAAATTTTGCCAAAACCTAGACGTGAATTGCACCCCTCGATCCGAAATAACCTCATCCGGTACTCCATGTAAGCGAAACACATCTTTAATCATCAAATCTGATGTCTGTTTTGCAGTGGGTAAGCCGACACAAGGGATAAAATGAGCTGCCTTTGTTAGACGGTCAACCACCACTAGAATGGTGTTCTTTCCCTGAGAGGTTGGTAACTCCACAATGAAGTCCATAGAAATGGATCCCCACGGGCGGGACGGGGTGGGAAGAGGCTGTAACAGACCAGTTGGTGAGGAGCGAGGTGTTTTGCATCTTGCACAGACCTCACATGAAGTGACATAATTCAAAACATCCTTCCTGCAAGTGGGCCACCAAAAGAAACGAGAAAGAAATTCCTGTGTCTTTAGAATTCCTCTATGCCCAGCTATCTTGGAATCGTGAATGAGTTGCAATACTCTTAATCTGACTGTTTCAGGAATATACAGACGTTGTCCCTGAATCCACACACCATTCTTAAAGACAAGACTTACGTCCCTTGGGGGTTGTGCCAAAAAGGAATCCGCATGGTATGCTTCCTTGATGTCCTTAAGTAGGTCTTGATTATGAATTACTCCTAGGAATCTAGAGTCAGGAAGAATAGTCTTAGGAGGAGTAATTGGACGTGTCTCTGCTGAGTAAATCCTAGAGAGTGCATCAGCCTTTCCATTGCGTGATCCTGGTCTATAAGAGATGATAAAATTAAATTGGTTTAAGAAAAGATTCCAGCGAGCCTGGCGAGGAGTCAGGCACTTAGCCGACCTGATAAACTCAAGGTTACGATGGCCTGTCAGGACGACTATTTGCTGTGCAGCTCCCTGAAGAAGGTGTCTCCATTCTTTGAAGGCGGCAATAATGGCCAACAACTCTCTATTGCCCACATCGTAGTTCCTCTCAGCCGAAGACAACTGCTGGGAAAAGAAGGCACAGGGATGCAAGACATTCTTCTCACCTGTTCTCTGAGAGAGTATAGCTCCAACGGCACAGTCTGAAGCATCCACCTATTATGAAGGCAAGCTCGGGGTTGGAATGTACTAGGATAGGTGCAGTGGTAAATTTATCTTTTAGACAGGAAAATGCTTCCTGGGCTTGGGGAGTCCAGGAAAACCTAGACTCTTTCCGGGTAAGTTGAGTGATAGGTGACACTACCTCAAAGAAATTTCTAATGAAACGTCTATAGAAGTTGGCAAACCCGATGAAGCGCTGTACCTCCTTCACATTTCCAGGACTTGGCCAATCCTTGATGGCTTGGGTTTTGCTTCCATCCATACTAATTCCTTGTGTAGACAGTACATACCCCAGAAATTGAATTTCGGTCCTATGGAATTCACACTTTTCAAGTTTGATGTAAAGATGATTTTGTCTTAGACGTTCCAAGACCATTCTCACATGTCCATGATGTTCCTCTGTGGAGTTAGAAAAAATTAGAATATCATCCAAATAAATTACCACGAATGTATCTAGGAGATCCCTGAAGATGTCATTCACCAAGTGTTGGAAAGTGGCTGGGGCGGTACTCAGACCAAAAGGCATAACTAGATATTCAAAGTGTCCATAGCGTGACCTGAATGCAGTCTTCCATTCATCCCCAGGTCTAATACGGACTAAGTTATAGGCCCCACGAAGATCTAGTTTAGAAAAAATTTTGGCATGTCGCACTCTCTCCAATAACTCAGGGATTAAAGGCAATGGATAACGGTTTCTAATAGTAACCTTATTGAGTTCCCTATAGTCTACGCATGGTCTCAGAGATCCATCTTTCTTCTTTACAAAGAAGATGGGTGCACCTGCAGGAGATGAAGAGGGGCGTATGAAGCCCTTGGCTAGATTTTCATCTATGTAATCCTTTAAAGCCTTTAGCTCGGGCCCCGCCAGGGGGTAGATCTTACCAAAAGGTATCTCTGCTCCAGGCAATAATTCAATTGGACAATCATATGGACGGTGAGGAGGAAGCTGGTCAGCGTTCTTCTTGTCACATAAATCCACATAGTCCTGGTATACAGCTGGTAGTTCAGGGACTGACATGATTCCTTTAGGAACAGAGCAAGCTGAAACTTTTGGACTCATCTGTTTCTCTGGAAAGTGTAATTCCTTGGTCTCCCAGTTAATGGTAGGATTCTGAGCCTGCAGCCATGGTAGCCCTAGAATAATGGGAAAGTGGGGAGAAGAGATAAGGATAAAGGACAGTTTCTCTTGATGATCTTTACCCATAAGAACCCTCAAAGGCTCTGTTTCCTGATCCACTGGTCCAGAGGTCAGCAGGGAGCCATCCACAGTTTCCATCTGTACTGGAGTAGCCTTCTTCACTGAACGTATTCCCTGTTTCAGAGCAAAGGAGACATCCATAAAATTTCCACTTGCCCTGAGTCGATCATAGCAGAGCTAGACACCCAAGCTGAGTCAACCCAGAGTTTGATGGAAAGAAAGCAATGAGAATTGTTTTTCTTACAACTCAGCTGGGACACCGCTGAGGAAACTTGAAAAATGGCAGCGTTTACACAGTCAACGTCCTCAGAGGTAACGTAGTTTAAGTCCGAGAAATCAAGATCTGTTGCTGCAGATCTCTCTGGAGCCTGAGGCTCGGACCTGACAGATCCCCTCTCGCAACACTCACAATGAAAGAGTGCTGCAGTAGTCTTACGAGAACGGCTGGGGCAGTTTATAATGAAGTGCCCTGACTTACCACAATAGAAACATAGATTCTCCTTAAAACGATGTTCCTTGCCTGCATCACTAACCCGTCGTTGTAAAGAGTCTACCTGCATGGGTTCAGGTTCAGGTTCCCGTGTAATCCTACTCAAAGGTTCCTTAGCTGGAGAGGAAGGTAGGAAAAGGTTAGTACGATTGCTTTCGAACCATCTCTCTTGCCTGCGTTCAGTCAGACGAGTATCAATACGGATGCAGTAGTTAATAAAGTCACCTAACGCAGTGGGAGGGTCGGCACGAGCAAGTTCATCCTTAATCAGTGGAGATAACCCCTTTCGAAAAATAGATTTTTTGGCGGAACTGTCCCAGGTGGTATCAAGGGCCCATCTCCTGAAATCCAAGGCATATTCAGCTACCGAGTGCTTACCTTGGCGCAAAGCTAACATGGCTGCTTCAGCTGTTGCACCTCGATTGGGGTCATCAAACACCTGCCCCATGGCTGAAATAAAATCATCAAGGTGATTCAAACAATCATCCTCAGTCTCAATCAGAGGGTTTGCCCACATTAAAGCCTTGTTGGTAAGCAACATAATTATAGTAAGCACCTTAGATCGTTCAGTGGGAAATTGTGAAGCATGTGCAGAAAAAAAAAGATTGCATTGATTAATAAATCCCCTGAATTTCTCACGTTCACCGCCAAAACGAAAAGGGGGCAACTTGGGAATCCCAGCACTCGGGGCTACGGCAGGAGCCTGGACTCGCCCCTCTAGAACCTCAATCCTGGCTCGCAAATCCTGGGTAGTCTGTCCAACCACTTGCAAATTGTGATTATTGAGGTCCTGTAGATTTGTAAAACGGGTCTTTATATTCTGCAAATTTGCAAGGATATTATCAGTCACTCCGCAAAGTTCCTTTATGCGGGCCTCCATTTTCCAGATCTTTTAAGACAGGATTACTGGAAGAAGAGGAGAGAAAAAAAAAACAATAGTGTTCACCTGTGGCAACACTGCAGAGAGAAAAAAAATTAAGGGAACTGCTCACCTGGAATGGTTGTGAGAAGTCACAACCACTATCATCACAGAAAGTTTCAACCAGACATCTGATATCCAGAGTTACAGCAGACAAAAAAGAGAAAAGAAAGGAAAAAAAAAAAAAAAACAATAGTGTTTACCTGTGGTAACACTGCAAAAAGAAAAAACTTAAGGGAATTGCTCACCTGGAATGGTTGTGAGAAGTCACAACCACTGTCATCACAGAAAGTACAACCGGACGTCTGATATCCACAGTACAGCAGACACAGCCTTCCAGACCCAGCAGACACTAACGTTTTGGCTTCAGAATCTTGTAATGTATGTAGTACAGTTCATATAGCGTCTTGTGCTTGGGTGCGATGAAAACACAGGAGTCACAGGTTTGATATAGAAAAGTCCTGTATTACTTCATACAAGTTGGCAGAAATAGTCACACAGTTTGCAGACACAGAAACAGGAGACACAGCAGGCCAGAGTAATCCAAGCTCAGCAATCACTCTCCAATACAGATTCAGGATCTTCTTCTCTGTTACCGTAAGTCCATGCAAACGTGGGTCTTTCAAAGAGCAGGGTTCAGAGTCCACAAGTGCTTCAGAGTTCCTCAGTAGGAATAGCTGGAGTACAAGGTCCAAGGCTTACAGGAGTCAAGTCACAGGTTCACTGCAGGCTAGATTCTGAAGCACTGATTGCTCAGCTGTGGCTGCTTAAGAAGCAAAGGAGAGAATCAGGGCGGGAACATGCAAGCTGGAAACTCCATTTTGACTGAGGGCAAGATAGCTGCAGCAAGACAGAAAGTAAAATGGCTGACGAACAAACTGAGTTTCAGGAATATATACATAGAACCTTACAATGTGTGGAGGGCTGTGAGGGCCATTATAATGTGTGTTTGATCAGTGGGAGCAATCATTATGTGAGTGTAGGGCTATTGAGGCCATAAGACTTTGTGTGGGACTGTGATGACAATCTTAATGTATGCGTTGGGCTGTGGGAACCATCATACTGTGTATCAGAGGTTTTGGAGGTCAGCTTACTGTCTGTTGGGGACTGTGGGAGCCAACATAGTGTCTGATGTGAGTTTTGGGGGTCATCATACTGTGCGGGGGACTTTCAGGGTCATCATACTGTGTGTGGGAGGCTGTTGGGGCATAATAATGTGTGTAAAATCAAAGAGTATGTAATATTGTGTGTGAAGAGCTGTAGGGGGCCATCATACTATGTAGAATGGCTGAGGGGGCTATCATAATTTGTTGGGGCCATCATACTGTGTGTGTGGGGGGCTGTGGGGGTGACCACACTGTGTGTGGGGGGCTGTAAGAGCCATCATACTGTGTGTGAGGTCTGTGGGGACAATCACAATGGGTGTGTGTGGCTGTTGGGGCCATCATACTATATAAGAGGAGCTGTTAAAGTCATCATATTGTATGTGGGGGTTTGTGGAAGCAATCATATGTGGGTGGCTGTGGGAGCCATCATACTGTGTGTGGGAGCTGTTGTATAGAATTTAAAAAATCCTCTAATGTTGAGAATGGAAAAGATATTTTGCAAGCTTTTGAAATATTAATCATTGATGAACTTGAAACAACCTCTGTAACAGCCTACCTTAGTATTGGAGAGACCTCCAAGAAGCAACTTTCTATTCATTTGAGTAAGATGCCAGAATCATCTTATACTAGGGGCTTTGAGCATCTTCCTTAAAGTATATACAGTATGACTCAGCTAATTCTCTGGTACTTGTGATATAAACTTTAATATTACATATTTGTATGACATATTTACTGACATGCATACAATCATTAGTGCTGTTACTATGTACGCACATCAATATTTTTCTTCAACTATTGTGTACGTAAGTCATAGATTCATAGGCTTTTCACTTTCACAATGTATCAGAGAGCCTCAATGTATTTGTAATGATTAACATAATATGTAGAAAGCCTGGGGTGTGCTAGAACTGGACTATGATGGCGTGATACTATATTATCTCCATTGCAAATAACAGACAGATCCAGCGCAATATTATATTCATATTTTTTTTATACCTCTACAATTTTAAATGTCATATATATAGCACAGGAGAAAAAAGAGTCATCAGGTGATATAATCAAAACATTTTTATTATTAAAGATCAGTATCTGCTACTGATCTTTAATAATAAAAATGTTTTGATTATATCACCTGATGACTCTTTTTTCTCCTGTGCTATACAATTATCTTGAGTGGGTGTATTAGTGTGGACATGTTGGTCCACAATTCAGGCATTATTTTAATGTCATTATGGGATTTTTTCTTGCTTCTGAATTTTAAATGTCAATAGCACTTTTATTTCATCAATCAATAGGAGACATGAAACCAAAAAACTTTGTAATATATATTATCAGAGAAATCTGCTTTGTTCTCCACCAGGACTGATCATTCATTTTTTTAAAATTCGCAATTCTCCAGTAAAATCTGTATTTAGTGAAGTCACATTACTGAGATAGAGGATTACAGTTCCTGCTGATAAGATTCAGTGGAGATGGCGGTGGATGGGGATGAGCTCTGCCTCTTATTCCTTCATCATCCTCCCCATCTACATAGAATTTAATGAGCACCAACTGTACTATTGATATATGAAATGAAAATACATAAGTAACTTAGTAAAATCATGGGAAAATGATCGCTTTTTATAGTAGTTGTTTTGTCAGACTACAGGTATCACCATTGAGGCCAAATTTTGGGACTTGGCCCTTAGTCAAGAGTATTCGATGAAGAAAATGCCTACTGGCTGTGAGCATAAGCAATTCTGTTTATTGCCCTGTAAGCAGTTTTCTTATCCCATGTACAGACAAATGTAAGACTACATGCAAAGTTCACACTGAAAGTTCCACCAGCCGCCCCTTCTCATAAGTATGTCATGATAACTTTTAGTTATCATGCCTTTCCTTTAATACCCATAACACACAGTTTCTCAGAACATCAAATGTGAGATAAGAAAATGTTAGTTAAATATGAAACCTTAAGAAATCATAAACAAAATATGAGAATAGTTCATGTCAAGCAAAATATAGAATTGAGAATAATATTAACCCTTCTACAGTACATCACTATATTGTGCATTTATGATGATGAGGGTCAAGGAGAAGGACAAGCAATTAAAAAGTATTTGTATAGAGTCTGGATGACGTGCTGTAAGTGTCAGACACAGGAGGAATATACAAAATGCTAAAAAAAAAGCTAAGTTTTCATTCTTGAACTTTGATCCTTGTTACAAAGATGTTAAATACTATTGGCTTCTTTGCAACTTATTGTGCCACATTCTCAAGAAATTTTCATTAAAAAAAAGTCCCTGAGAAACACCTATTGCATAACTAAGGTGGTTCATCAATAAAGCACCTAATTATGTCTGTTCTTCTCCGTTCCCTTTCTATTATGTGATCTGACAGGTTCAATTGATATAGGGTGTGTATGAATTGTCATAAAAAAAATAATGATGTCATCCATCCTGGTAACATCTTATGATCTTCTCATAACATGTGCAGGCAAAGCATGAATGCCAAGCTTTATAGTCATTCCAGAGCATTTAGTTTTGGCAAAAACATATAGGATGTAATATTTTGCAGAACTGTTTTGAAGTCTATTTCATTATTACAGTCTGCAGTGAGATCAAATTAAGTTGGCCAAGTTATTCTTAAATCTTCTTTGTTATGGTCTACTTCCCATTGGATTGTAAGAGGCTCGCAAAACTTACAGTTATGTTTACAACTGCATATCCCCATAGTTAAATGACGTAATATTAATAATAAATAATTATCTTTATTTTTATATAACGCTAAGGTGGTACCCCAGGAGTACCACAGTGGCATTGCCTCCCTCACGGGGTGATGTCATGCCTGAAAGCAAGGAAGGATCCCCTGGCCATGTAATACCAACATTCAACACTTTTCCTAACTGCAGACCAGAAGGGGAAGCTCTAAACCCAGTTTCAGGTGAGCTTCCCTATTAATTCTGGCCTGGAGGTGGGGTTAGTCAGTCTGTGCTGGGGACAGGAAGAGTGAGGAGCTCGTCCTCAGACTAGAGTTGCAGTCTGAGTCAGAGAAGAGTTAGAGAGGAAGAGAGAAGTTTAGAAGAAACTGGGAAGTGGAGCTGTAATCAAGCTCATCCCAGAACTCAGCGCTAAAGAACCGGACACCGGAGTCTGTGGTTGCCTGGGTACTACCGTCCCAGCAGCTAAATCCGGAGGGCAGGGGACTGCCGGTCTACTGACCCCATCATACACCTAAAAGCACAGCAGCAGACCAGAGCCTGGAGCCGCTACAACGGAGTGACATCTTTAATAGGCTCAAGCTGCCTGCCATATGGGTAAGTACTGAGGAACAATAAGGAACAGAGGACTGAGCATAGTTTTAGGCAGCAAGGACCTCAGAGAGAGCAGCGCAGAAAGGAGGCCTCCAACCCACCTGGCTTAGTGGATCCTAAGTTGCTTCAGGCTGCCCGGACCTCCATTGTCATCTGTAACCAGTGCCCTGATCTGCACCTCAATACATCCAGTAAAGGTAAAGGAAACTACAACCCCGCTGTGACTCAAAATTATTTACTGCATCATTTGCCCTGCACTACAACCAATAATCAAAAAATGATAATATAATAGGGCTAGTAAAGCAAAAATCATATAAAAAACCAAAAAGAAATACTTTATTGATAATTTAACTTATTAAGTAACACCAAAAAAATGACATACAAAATGAACATATAGTGTTCAGAAATAAAATACTGGGCCCATCTGGATGTCCCTAGTAGGTAACTATGCTGTTTCCTGCCTTGCCAGCGGAGGTTGGCACCCTAGGGGGGAGCGTTGTGGCGCCCCCGCTCACCGATGGCTGACCCTAGTGGCCCTAATAAACCCTGCGGACTATAGGATCCCACTGCCCGATGAATAAGGGGACCCTAAATCTAGACAGAGACCTTCTATGCTAGTACATCCCTATGTCCCAATAGTGTAAAAACAGAGAACACAGGTAATAGATAGTGGTATATATTCAATGTTTGATTAGAACCAAAATTGGTGAGATTAGAGCTAAATGGATGGGATATCCCAGTTAGCAACTGATTTCAAAAGCCACTATCAATATCATGTGGCTGGTGAATATGTATGTACACCTTGTACTCTAGGCATATCCTGTATCGCAGAAATATTAACAACAAATTCTGAATATACCCCTAATAGGGCAATATAATGTCTAAATGCACCTGTACCGCAAAAATTACACGATCACATACCCCATAATTGCATGAGGTCTAATCTAGGGTGTGTCAGATATCACACGACGTTTCTCAAAGTGTTCAACGTTGTGATGTACTTTTGTCAGAACAATTCAAAAACCTTCATGTAGGCATGCCCAGGCGATTCAAGACCGCCTAATTGATATGTGATGATATATGGCGTCCTAAGTACTTTAGGTCAAAGAAATTGGTGATCACTTAGTTGATGAATCTAAATGAGCAGTATGCCCCAGATAAATAGTAGGACTGAATCACAATATATACCGTGTTTTAAATGCACTCAAATCAGTGCGATTTAGTGCCTTAGCATATTCATACCAAGGCGATGAATAGTCGCATGGTGGATATACAATGTCTCATAGGCGTCCCTAACGTCACAGTCCAATGAATGGAGATTGGTGACTCATATGGACTCATAGCCAAATTCACAACAGTGAAATATCCTTTTTGGATATCAGGATAAGAAAGAGACACAGGGAAATGTATCCACAATGATTTATCGGAAACCGACCAGCACTAATAGCCTCTTCACTGGCAGAGTCATCACCCTATCCCACTAAAAAGAGGAATCCCCAAAGGACAGTTCCTAAGGGTCAGAAGGAATTGTTCCATGAATGAGACATTTATGCGCCAATCAAGAGACATGCAGAGTAGATTCAGGGAAAAAGGGTATCCTGAACATGTCATCAATACAGCCTTTGATCACGCTAGGAGGGCGAACAGACACCAGCTCCTACAAAATAAAGTGAAAACAGAGACCTCTGAGGTCACTAGGGTGATAGGCACTTTTGACTATGGGCATGATGAGGTGAGGCGCATTTTAACCAGACATTGGGATGTTCTCAGAATGGATCGGACCTGAGGGACATAGTGGGGCTACGACCCAATATTACCTATAGGAAGGGAAGGTCTATCAGAGATCTGCTGGTACATAGTCAGTACAAGAGACCAATAAGGGAGGGCACGTGGCTGGATAGGAAACCAATTGGTTTCTATAAATGTGGAAACTGTACATTATGTAGATGGATGTCACCGGCGAAGTGTTTCTTCAGTGCTTCCACAGGACTGAGATTCTTTTTGAGAGATTTTTCGAACTGTAGAACCACGGCTGTGGTATACAAAGGCACATGCTCATGCCCGAAGGATTATGGGGGAAAGACAAAAAGGGAGTTCAGGAGAAGAGTTGGGGAACACATGGGAGACATCCGTAATAATAGAGACACCCCCCTAGCACGACACATGAATTCTTGCCACAGTGGAAGTCTGAGTGACATTTTCTTTATGATCATTGAAGTGGTACATGTCAATCCTAGGGGTGGTGACAATGACAACATCATCCTAAGGAGGGAATGCGAATGGATCTTCAGACTTAATTCTCTTGAACCCTATGGTCTTAATGAAATTAATTCTTTTGCCTGTTTCCTATAGCTTTCATTCATGTTGGTTGGGAGGAAGGAGGAAGCTAGGCCATACTCTCCATGTTATATGATCTTCTATTTGATAGATCCGTATAGATCTCTATACGATATTTATATAATATTGTTTTTCATTGCTATTATACTGCCTTGCAGAACTGTACATTGACACAGTGAGATTGATAATTGTTATGGTCCATTGAGGCATCTGTCCCAAAAATATAGGACTTTGTTAATTTAACTAACCGATATATAGAGCTATGCCCCACTGAAATTAAATGAAGAAAACTGGACTTCCCATTAGCCATGCAACCAATATGATCTTATCTGTATGCGCCCACTGGAGAGCGATCCGCCTTTAACATTGATATGTGCACCCCTCCGCTCACCGGACTATCGGCAAGTGGGCTGAGACGAGGGAGTGTCCCTGCACCAACACCTGACCTGGACATTAGAGGCGGTGCGCAGTGTTATATTGAACATGCGCACATGCTCTCCCAAGGGTCAGGAGAGGGCGGAAGTGACGTCTCTAGGAATCGCTTTGGTAAGGGCGGAACTGACGATGGCGGTGAGCGAGAATCATCTCTGATACACATATGGGGAGCAGCGTCAGATGACGCGAAAGATGACAAGCACCAATCGCTCATCTAATTGCTAGGGGCGGTGCTTGATGACGCACTGTCTGGCGGTATGTACAAATGGGGAACAGAAACACATTACAGGTTAGCCACCACACCATGCACAGGACATCTGAATCCTTTCATCTGGCCTCCTGATGAGCCTGCTTAGGCGAAACGCGTTGAGGCGCTAAAGTTATGTTTTCACAGTGGTAGCCGAAAATTGAGAGAGAGCTAAGTATCGCTTTAATTTGTGCACATTGTCCGCTTGTCACTCCAAACTGTCCTTGGCTATGAGTCCATATGAGTCACCAATCTCCATTCATTGGACTGTGACGTTAGGGACGCCTATGAGACATTGTATATCCACCATGCGACTATTCATCGCCTTGGTATGAATATGCTAAGGCACTAAATCGCACTGATTTGAGTGCATTTAAAACACGGTATATATTGTGATTCAGTCGCTACTATTTATCTGGGGCATACTGCTCATTTAGATTCATCAACTAAGTAATCACCAATTTCTTTGACCTAAAGTACTTAGGACGCCATATATCATCACATATCAATTAGGCGGTCTTGAATCGCCTGGGCATGCCTACATGAAGGTTTTTGAATTGTTCTGACAAAAGTACATCACAACGTTGAACACTTTGAGAAACGTCGTGTGATATCTGACACACCCTAGATTAGACCTCATGCAATTATGGGGTATGTGATCGTGTAATTTTTGCGGTACAGGTGCATTTAGACATTATATTGCCCTATTAGGGGTATATTCAGATTTTGTTGTTAATATTTCTGCGATACAGGATATGCCTAGAGTACAAGGTGTACATACATATTCACCAGCCACATGATATTGATAGTGGCTTTTGAAATCAGTTGCTAACTGGGATATCCCATCCATTTAGCTCTAATCTCACCAATTTTGGTTCTAATCAAACATTGAATATATACCACTATCTATTACCTGTGTTCTCTGTTTTTACACTATTGGGACATAGGGATGTACTAGCATAGAAGGTCTCTGTCTAGATTTAGGGGTCCCCTTATTCATCGGGCAGTGGGATCCTATAGTCCGCAGGGTTTATTAGGGCCACTAGGGTCAGCCATCGGTGAGCGGGGGCGCCACAACGCTCCCCCCTAGGGTGCCAACCTCCGCGGCAAGGCAGGAAACAGCATAGTTACCTACTAGGGACATCCAGATGGGCCCAGTATTTTATTTCTGAACACTATATGTTCATTTTGTATGTCATTTTTTTGGTGTTACTTAATAAGTTAAATTATCAATAAAGTATTTCTTTTTGGTTTTTTATATGATTTTTCCCTGCACTACAACCACCATCATCTCTTACACATACAGCTGCCCTGAGGCCTAGCTCTACCTGTGGAGAGCTGTAACAACTCTGCTGCATCACCATCAGCCCCAACGGACTCTGAAGCAGCGTCGGTTAACATCTTTATTGCTGAATACTACAGGTGGCGTCACAAACTTTTTCCCCTTTTATTTTACTTTTCCATCATCATTTTTATTGGATGCCCAGGGCCATGGACCGTGTCACTGTTGCAGTGACCTTCCCCTATAAAAACACGCCGGCCCGGTACAGAGTACCCCACGGCCCTTGGGGGTGCTCCACTAACATATTCCCCAGTGCTTTACAGTTTGCACACATTATCATTACTGTCACCGATAGGGCTCACAATCTAAATTACCTATTAGTATGTCTTTAGATCTTTGGACATATGCAGGTACTCAGAATTGTATTTAGCAGTTCATGTGATCGATCTAAGCTTGGATCATATTGTGTTCAAAGTATCAAGCACCACCCATCGCTTATGATAATAAAACATTGCTTCTGGATAATTTTATGTTATGCGCTAGCCAGAAAAGATCACTTGCGGAATTAATCAAGGGAATGCATAACATTTTATAATTTTAGTGTTTTCACTCTGCTTTATCCAAATAATGCATTTAAGGTATACAAACTTAAAGAAGCACTCTCATCAAAGTTTTTATCCTCTAGTTATACTGCAATCACCATATTATACAGCACTGTGTACTTACAATTGCTCATTTTTCCTTTCTACCCAGCTAATTCTTCTCCTTTCTCTGCTCTATGTAGAAAGGGGAAGTATTTTGTCCCAGAAGAAATCATTCCCCTCTTCAACACCTGACCCAGCTGCTCCTCTCCTTCTTTCCCCTGACAGGGACTTTTGCAGTGACCTATGAGTCACACAGGAAAAATTTACCTCCTGTTTCTACAAAGAGTTTAGAATGATTCAACTAGTCAGTTTTTAATCATGAGAGGTCATAGATATAATGGAAAATAAAATAATTAACAGGGCAAAAAGGTAAAATGAGCAATTGTAAGTACACAGTGCTATATAATATGACTGCAATATATGAAAAGGATACAAATTTTGATGGAAGTGCTTCTTTAATATACCACAAATGTCTGATAGATGTAAGTCCCATCTCTGGGATGTGCATCTGTATTGAGTATATGACACCTTTACATAGCCGCTGTAAGAAGAAAGGTGGCCATGCATGCACAGCTATCTCCATTCACTTCTATTTTTGGGAATACCAATCAAAGGTGACAGGAACCTATAAACATGTCATCAGGATATTGGACCCATAACTAAAGGGATGTGTGAAAGCCCTTTAATTCCTATTAGATTCACACTTTGCTTGTAGTATATCATTTGGAAATTTTAGAGAAATCCAATCTTAAAGGGAATCCGTCATCCCATTTTTCAACTATAAGCTGCGGCCACTGCCATCAGGGGCTTATCTACAGCATTCTGTAATGGTGTTGATAAGCCCCCGATGTAACCTGAAAAAGAAGAAAAACGAGTTAGATTATACTCACCCAGGGCGGACCTCTCTGACCTTTCACGGCGCCTGTGTACTGTAGTACTCTGCTCTGCCCTCAACAGGGCAGAGCAGTGCGCCTGCGCTGGAGCCGCGACGGGAAGCAAAGAAGAGGACATCATCGCTAGAAGATGGGAAGTGCCAGACTGGACCGCGACTCCCTCCTGACCAAACCGGACCCCGGACCGCCTCTGGGTGAGTATAATCTAACTTGTTTTTCTTCTCTTTCAGGTTACATCGTGGGCTTATCTGCAGCATTACAGAATGCTGTAGATAAGCACCTGCTGCTGGTGGCCGCAGCTTATAGTCGAAAAATGGGGTGACAGATTCCCTTTAAATTGTTAATTGCAAGTTTAGGGGGTGGTTACTGCACATCCAGCTGTTAGAACCCTCTTGTTAGGTTTTGTTTCACTTTGCTGGTCACATGACCTTTTTACCCTATTTAGTCTGGCTCCGCCCTTCTGGCTTTGCTGGACTTCATTGTATTATCTACTCTTAAGCTAGCCGGGTGCTTAGGTGCCTTACTCTGTCAGTTTTGCTAGATCTTAGTATCTCTTAGTATTTGTTTTCTGTTTTATTTTCCCTGCTACACTTTCTGTTAGGAGGTGTCCACCTTTTCACCCAGTCCCTAGATCTTGTAGGGATTCCTCCCTCGCAACTATAGGTCTTCGTTCAGACTAGCTGAGGACTTTAGCGGGTCTGGTCGCAGGATCAGGTTCCCCGTTACATCGTAGGGATCCAGCTCAGTCCTATTGTAGGGACAGAATTCCCATCTTTCCTTAGTGCTTGTAGCAGATCATAACAGTAAGTCCAGCCAAAAAAAAAAAAAAAAATCTCTAAGGAAAGATTTTCTGTTTTCCATCATGGTGTCGGTTCAGGATTTGGTTCAGCGCCTGCAGGGACTTTCTCTGGAGGTGGCTGAGATAAAGCAACACGTGAGTAGTTGTTCTGGAGCACATTTCGTGGAGCCAAAGGTACGTTTGCCTGATTTATTTTTTGGTGAACAACAAGATTTTTTTTCTTTTAAAAATGCTTGCTTGTTGTATTTCCGTTTGAGACCCAGATCCTCTGGTGAGGAATCACAGCGCATAGGGTTCATAATGTCACTTTTTCGCAAAGAACCTCAGGATTGGGCCTTTTCTCTGCAGCCTAGTGATCCATACTTTATATCAGTGGATAGTTTTTTTTCTGCTTTGGGGTTGTTATATGACGATCCGGATCGTGTCAAAAATTATATAACTCCGGCACACAGAATAGAATTTTTTGAAAGTTTATTGAACAAAAATGAACAGGTTTGTTATCCAAATGAAATTCCTTAAAGGTAAAGGACTTATCCAGACATATAATATATCGACGTTTCGGCTAATTAGCCTTTATCAAGAACAATTGTCTGAAACTAGAAAACAAAGAAATAGAGAAAAAAAACTATTATTATATATATATATATATATATATTTTTATATATATATATACAAGATACAACCACATTCAGTATGGTAACAATACTTGTCTAATCTGGTTTCACATGGATATGTCAAAAAAGAGGAAAGTGACGGATATGCACAGTAGTTACCAAAACCCCCAAGTATGAAATAATACAGTATAGTATTACAATAATCTATCTAGGCGAAAAATTACTTATGCACGGATTAGAACCACTTCAGAGTAGAAAACATATCTTTAGATCTAGGATTAATACGTATGGGTCCCTAGAAGAAAACTAATTAATTATGGAACGAAAAGAATATATTGCAAGAAAACCTGGCCATAAATAATCTGGGCAAAATCCTGCTAGATATGAGAACATTAGTATGGAAAAATCTATATATAAGAATAGCCATTTGCAAGTAAAAATAGACTAATGCTAACTGAACATGAGGT
Source organism: Oophaga sylvatica (assembly GCA_033576555.1). Lineage (NCBI taxonomy): Eukaryota > Metazoa > Chordata > Amphibia > Anura > Dendrobatidae > Oophaga > Oophaga sylvatica. The sequence goes on along the minus strand of JARQOD010000004.1, from coordinate 368,642,617 downwards.
CTGCAGTATATTATGAATACTATATGTCACAGAAGAAACAAGTAGAATGAGGAAAAAAAAAAAAAAAACAGAAAAAAAGAAAAGAAAAAAAGAAAAAATACATTACTGTTGAATTGAGTCCTAATTCAGCTGCAAGCAGGGTATCAACCGTCAAATGCTGAAATAAATGGGACATACCAAAAGCGCTTTGAGAGAACAGCACGGGAAGTGGTAGAGGACACCGTGCAGTCTGTATAAAGGCACAACTAATAATAGGCGGCGAACACCGTGTTACCTTGTAAGCAGACCGGGAAAAATTAGGAAGATCCGAGTGTAGAACACTAACGGCAAGGAGGCAAAATCCGGTATGAAGTGGCGTCTCACCAATATTGCAGATGCGGTCTTACCGCAAGCGCCGCTCATTTATAGTGTCCCAGCGTGTTCTCTGAGTACTTCCGGGTCGTGACTCATAACGTGAAAGATGAAGTGCGCATGAGCTGGACGGAAATGGCCGAGTGAAGCCAAAGTGCGCAAAAAGATATACAGTGCGCATGCGTCTCCAAATTCAATGAGCCGAGTGTTATTTAGACTCTGTACTGACTTGCTATGAAAAAAAGAAGAGGGGAATTAGTGAAGATGATAATAAAAGACATAACTGTCCCAGAAGGACATTAGAAACAATTATTAAGTAAAATTAACAGCATCCTAAGTTGTAAAATACGACTTTATATAAAAGGCTAGCTTCGTGTCACAGATACATACCCGAGGGGATCTCAGGGAGTAAATAGACATTGTAGAGTGACGAAAGGTTCATGAATATTCATAATCTCTATTAAGACCTAGTGGGGAAAGGGTCTGCAGGGTATGAATCCAAAAAGACTCACGTTCTTTTAGAAGATTAACCCTATTACCGCCTCTCCTACTTAAAGGAACATGATCAATAATTTGAAATTTAAGCTGGGAAATATTGTGTTTGTACTGACAGAAATGAGCAGGAATAGGAAGATGAGTACGTCCACAACGTATGGTGGACTTATGCTGGGAAATGCGGTCCCGGATATGCTGTGTGGTTTCCCCAACATATCCGAGACCGCATGGACACTTAATTAAATAAATAACATATGAGGAGTCACATGTAAAAAAACCTTTTATGGGATACCTGCGGCCAGAACGTGGGTGGGTGAAGGAGTCACCCTTAGTAACATTTGAACACTGCAGACAATTTAGGCACGGGAAAGTACCGTTTTGTGGTGTGGAGAGAAATCTCTGGGATAAATTTCTATTAAACGATACTATGTCTGCCCTAACCAGATAATTTTTGATATTCAAACTCCTCTTATTACAAATAAGTGGCTTATTTCTGAATTCTTGGATCTGGGGATAAGCGCTCCGTAAGATGTCCCAATGTTTGAAAAGAATTTTGTTAATCCGATAATTAAACGGATGAAAATGTTCTGACAAATGGCAGTCGTAGGGAGCTAGCCGATCCTGTAAATATAGTATAAGTTACATTATGTGGGTCTAGAATAAAATTTGGATAGCCTCTATTCTTAAATTTCAGATTCATCTCCTGGTGTCGAATGTCACGATTGATGGGATTAGTGACAATCCTGTCAATCCTGCAGTGTTGAGATTTTGGTAAAGCTTTTTTGATGTGGGAGGGTGACAACTGGAATACAATAACAGACTGTTCCTGTCTGTCGGTTTTACATAGAGATCAGACTCCAAACCACCTCCATCCTGTATGATGATTTTAGTGTCCAAAAAACTAATAGATTGATGACTATATTGGATGGAAAAGGTAAGTCCTGCCACATAAGAGTTAAGATCATTGAAGAACAGAAGAAGCGATTCAACATTTCCTGTCCAAATGAAAAAAATGTCATCTATGAAACGTTTCCAATAGATGACAAATCGGGCAAAATCTGGATGTGTATATACGTGAGTGGTCTCAAAATCCCCCATAAAGATGTTAGCATAAGGGGGTGCCATGTTTGAACCCATAGCAGTCCCTTTTTTTTGGATAAAGTATTGATCTCCAAACAGAAAAAAGTTTTTTGTGAGTATCAAGGTCAACAGGTCTCTGCAGAAATCGATCTGACTATTAGAAAAATTAGTATGATTTTGGAGAAATTTAATAACAGAATCAATGCCCTCCTGATGTCCAATGCTCGTATATAGACTATTAACGTCCATAGTAACCAATAAAGAACCTCAGGATTGGGCCTTTTCTCTGCAGCCTAGTGATCCATGCTTTATATCAGTGGATAGTTTTTTTTCTGCTTTGGGGTTGTTATATGACGATCCGGATCGTGTTTCATCAGCTGAGACAGAATTGAGACGTTTGAGAGAGGGATCAGGTATTGTGGAGAAATATTGTATTCACTTCCGAAGGTGGTCCACACAGGTGGGCTGGAACGATTCAGCTTTGAAAAGTTTATTTCTTGCAGGGTTAAGTGAAAGGGTTAAAGATTTGCTGATTGCTTATCCTATACCTGGTAACTTGCAAGAGGCTATGCAATTAGCCATACGGGTGGATAGGAGACTGCGTGCAAGGGTTAATGAGAGTAAATCTGCCTTGTCAGCTCCAAGTTTGGAGAAGGAATGTACTGACATTGCAGAGCCGATGGAAATTGGAGCAATGACACTTCACTCTCGGGAAAAAGAACGCAGATTTGCTAAGGGCTTGTGTTTCTACTGTGGTAAATCGGAGCATTTTATTAAGAACTGTGCGCTTCGAATGAATAAAGAGAGAAAAAAAAATGAGGTCAGTTTCGCCCGTATAGCTTGTTTAAACAATAAAGGTGTCTTTCTTTCTGCTACCACTGCTGTTGAGGAGGAATTAATGGAGTTTCGGGTATTTGTGGATTGTGGTTCAACTCTCAATGTGATTGATGGGAAATTTTTGGAAAAACTAAAATTAAAACCCAAACTTCTGTCTTCCCCTATTAATGTGGTGTCTGTGGATGGTTCTCACTTGAAAAATGTTACTCACCATATCTGTGAATTTCATCTTACTATTAATGGTGTTCATCAAGAGAATTTGGATTTGGTGGTTTTGAATAATTTGCCCTCACTGGTGATTTTGGGGTTACCCTGGTTAAAATTGCACAATCCGGTACTGGATTGGTCTACCAATGAAATTAAGTCCTGGAGTCCTAAGTGTTATGACAAGTGTTGTAACGTGCGTATTGCTGCTGTAGTTAAGGGGGAGTTACCTGTACCTATTCAGGATTTTTGGAAAGTTTTTTTCTGATAAAGAATCGCAGGTATTGCCTCCTCATAGAGATTATGATTGTGCAATTGAATTTGTCCCTGGAGCAACTCTTCCTAAAAGTCGTTTATTTAATTTGACTATTCCTGAGAGAAAGGCTTTGGAGGAATACATATAGACAAGTTTGGCCGCCGGTCACATTAGGCCTTCCAAGTCTCCTATGGTGGGTACTGAGGAGGAGGAAAACATCTTGCAAGAGGGGGTTGTTATTGCTGTTCTGGACTCCGTGCTGGAAGATGAGATTCTTAAAGCACAGGAGAATGCCCCATCTAACACTCCGCATGGGAGGTTGTTTGTGCCTGGTACTCTGAGGAGAGATTTGTTTGATGAATGTCATGACTCTCGGTTGGCAGGTCATCCTGGAATCTCTGAGACCAAGAGACTTGTGGGTCGCAGTTTTTGGTGGCCAGGATGGCAGAAGGAAGTCATTAAGTGGGTGCGTCAATGCACTGTGTGTGCTATATCTAAGTCTTCTCATACTCCTGCTGCGGGGTTGCTTTGCCCTCTGGAGGTCCCTAGTGCACCTTGGACACATTTGGCTATGGACTTTATTACTGACCTTCCCCCCTCTGAGGGTTTCACTGTCATCTGGGTGGTCGTGGACCATTTTAGCAAGATGTGTCACTTGGTTCCTTTCATCAAACTGCCCTGCGCTAAGACTCTCGCTAAGGCCTTTGTCAAGGAAATAGTCAGACTACATGGTGTTCCTACTGACATTGTTTCTGATAGGGGACCTCAGTTTGTGGCTCGTTTTTGGCGCGCCTTTTGTGACAGGTTGGGAGTTCATTTGTCGTTTTCATCCGGATATCATCCGGAGTCTAATGGCCAGACAGAAAGGAAAAACCAAGGTGTTGAGTCATGTTTCTTGCTTGCTTTTGTGACTGATAATCAAAAGGGTCTGAGTTTTGCCACTTGCTGAGTTTGTCTTAACACCATACATCCGTTCTGCTGTTGTTCGCCTTTTTTTCAGTACTGGAGACATCCGTCGTTTGGGTCATTTTCCAGTGGATCGCTGTACCGAAGAGGAGAATTTTTCTGGTCTTTTGGAGAGAGTTTGGACTGATGTGCGTGTTAATCTTCAGGAGGCTAACAAAAGATCTAAAGTGTATTTTGATAGAAAACGACAAGAGGTTTTGTTTGCTATTGGTGACATGGTTTGGTTGTCCTCTAAGAATCTGCGCTTGAGGATTCCGTCTAAGAAATTGGGTCCCAAGTTTGTAGGGCCCTTTAAGGTGCTTCAGGTTATTAACCAATCTGCTGTTAAGTTGGAGCTTCCCACCTCCTGGAAGATTAATCCGGTGTTTCATGTTTCTCTCTTGAAAAAAGCTGAGGTCTCAGATGGAGACGTCTCGGCCACTGTTCCCCTGGTGGTGGAGGACGGGCAATATGAGATTTCCCGCATCCTAAATTCTAGACGGTATAGAGGGAGTTTACAGTACCTCGTCGCTTGGAAGGGTTATGGACCCGAGGATAACTCATGGGTGAGGGCGGATGATGTTTCTGCATCTAGACTTGTCAGAGCGTTTCACAAGAGGTTTCCGGATAAGCCTAAGTCCTAGGGGAACCGGAGGATCCTCTTAGAAGGGAGGGTACTGTTAGAACCCTCTTGTTAGGTTTTGTTTCACTTTGCTGGTCACATGACCTTTTTACCCTATTTAGTCTGGCTCCGCCCTTCTGGCTTTGCTGGACTTCATTGTATTATCTACTCTTAAGCTAGCCGGGTGCTTAGGTGCCTTACTCTGTCAGTTTTGCTAGATCTTAGTATCTCTTAGTATTTGTTTTCTGTTTTATTTTCCCTGCTACACTTTCTGTTAGGAGGTGTCCACCTTTTCACCCAGTCCCTAGATCTTGTAGAGATTCCTCCCTCGCAACTATAGGTCTTCGTTCAGACTAGCTGAGGACTTTAGCGGGTCTGGTCGCAGGATCAGGTTCCCCATTACATCGTAGGGATCCAGCTCAGTCCTATTGTAGGGACAGAATTCCCATCTTTCCTTAGTGCTTGTAGCAGATCATAACACCAGCTCTTCTAGCTCTTCTTCCCTTCTTTCCATTTCCTTGCTCGCTTGCCTCTGGTCTCTGATGGACCAGCCACTCTTCTCTTGGTGACTTACCTCCCTGTCCCAAGATTTTGTACAGGCTCCGTCATCGTCCGATGTCGTCTAATCATGTGATGCCTCCTCTGATGAAATGATAATGGAGTCTGTGCAGATTCTCTAGCTGTGAAGGCAGGTTACTGAGAGAAGTATGGCCTGTCCATCTGAGACCAGAAGCTCGTAGCAAGTTGGGAAATATGGAGAGAGGTAGAAAGGCTGAAAGTGCAGTGTCTGCCCTTTGCACTTGGGATAAAAACTTCAAGCCTTGTTTCCTCTACAATTTCCAAATGAAATACTAAAAGCAAGGTATGAATTTACTAAGTATTTGCTAAGTATTAGAGAGCATTTACATATATACCTTTGGTTAAGGGTCTAATATCCTGATGACAGATTCCCTTTAAAAGAGAGCCACCACTCCAGTCACTGCAGCCATGAGGCAGGGGTTGATAACGTCCTTCCACAAAATTTGTACTGGTACCAAAGGCAACATCCTTGGATATGTCATAAATATCTGAGAAGGGAATTGTTAGGGTTCGAGTTCCCGCTGCTGCACAAGGGGAGTCCTGTAGCTGTTACTATAAAAGGGTGGCATGGCTGGGCCGCCATGCGCTAGTATCAATTGCATTATGTGCTTTGCAAAAGAAAAGGCAAACCAGCTCACCAACAACCACAGCAGTTGCACGGAACGACGTCTGACACACGTCCAGAGAAGTCCAAGAAAGAGAGAAATGTTCCAGCTCCTTAAAATTCCAAAATTTTATTCGTCCATTCGATATAAAATACAAAGTGGTATATGCTCCATGGAGGAAGCCACATACAGCAACGCGTTTCGATCAGTTGATCTTCATCAAGGCTGCTATACACATATGAAACATGCAAATCTATATACTAATCATGGACCAATGAAATTTGAACTGACAATCACATGATATATTGAAGGTCCTAGAAGGTAAAATGCGATCAAAAATGGTCAAAGGTCCTAGAAAAGACAGTGAATTTATATCATTAAAAATACACAAAATAATAAAAATACATTATGGCATGAAATCCAATCAATAATTATAATGATACATCAATTCATTTCTTTTATTTAATCCATTTGGATATCTCGTGTTTAAGGAAAAGATCCAAAAAGCCTCTCTAGTTAATAGATGTCTGCCGATGTCTCCACCTCGCACGAACTTATTAACTCTTTCTATGGCGCTGACCTGGAAAGACATGGTATTGCGATCATGACAAAGAATGAAATGTTTGGCAGCTGCCGATACATTTCGATTTGAATTAGTGGTGTTTCCAATATCAGATAAGTGCTCCGATATCCTTGTTTTTAATTTCCTGGTTGTACACCCCACATATGACAGGCCACAAGAAGTACAATTAATCTTGTAAACCACATGCGTGGAATTACAATTGATATACTGTTTGATGTCATAACTGACAGATTGGTTATTATTATTAAAGGTTTAGTGATTAGTGCATGTTTACATGTCCTACAATTATTTGTGCCACACTTAAAAAAAACCTTAAATTTCAACCATGTATCACTTTTAATCCGAGCATGAAACATGCTGGGCGAAATCCTGTTACCGATGGACGGGGCTTTTCTGGCTATTATGTTTACACCTGGTTGTAAAATTTCACATAGAATGTCATCTTCATATAGAAGCGGTAAAAACTTATTAATAATCTTTTTTATTTCTCCAAATTCTTAAAATTTCACATAGAATGTCATCTTCATATAGAAGCGGTAAAAACTTATTAATAATCTTTTTTATTTCTCCAAATTTGGAGAAATAAAAAAGATTATTAATAAGTTTTTACCGCTTCTATATGAAGATGACATTCTATGTGAAATTTTACAACCAGGTGTAAACATAATAGCCAGAAAAGCCCCGTCCATCGGTAACAGGATTTCGCCCAGCATGTTTCATGCTCGGATTAAAAGTGATACATGGTTGAAATTTAAGGTTTTTTTTAAGTGTGGCGCAAATAATTGTAGGACATGTAAACATGCACTAATCACTAAAACCTTTAATAATAATAACCAATCTGTCAGTTATGACATCAAACAGTATATCAATTGTAATTCCACGCATGTGGTTTACAAGATCAATTGTACTTCTTGTGGCCTGTCATATGTGGGGTGTACAACCAGGAAATTAAAAACAAGGATATCGGAGCACTTATCTGATATTGGAAACACCACTAATTCAAATCGAAATGTATCGGCAGCTGCCAAACATTTCATTCTTTGTCATGATCGCAATACCATGTCTTTCCAGGTCAGCGCCATAGAAAGAGTTAATAAGTTCATGCGAGGTGGAGACATCGGCAGACATCTATTAACTAGAGAGGCTTTTTGGATCTTTTCCTTAAACACGAGATATCCAAATGGATTAAATAAAAGAAATGAATTGATGTATCATTATAATTATTGATTGGATTTCATGCCATAATGTATTTTTATTATTTTGTGTATTTTTAATGATATAAATTCACTGTCTTTTCTAGGACCTTTGACCATTTTTGATCGCATTTTACCTTCTAGGACCTTCAATATATCATGTGATTGTCAGTTCAAATTTCATTGGTCCATGATTAGTATATAGATTTGCATGTTTCATATGTGTATAGCAGCCTTGATGAAGATCAACTGATCGAAACGCGTTGCTGTATGTGGCTTCCTCCATGGAGCATATACCACTTTGTATTTTATATCGAATGGACGAATAAAATTTTGGAATTTTAAGGAGCTGGAACATTTCTCTCTTTCTTGGATTATGTGCTTTGCGCCAGTGTGATCATGTACGCATGTGGTTAGGGCTTGGCTGAAATAAGCCCCTAGAATACCAGTTTCTCCGGTGGGGAGATAGCTTGATTGCGTTGCTGTCTGCATGAACACAGACTGCTATCCGCACAGCAGTTATCTGTGTATCCCTGTGGTGTTAACAGGACACAGTCTTTTTCTCAGCGGCTCTATGACGCAACAGGATTTTCTTTATAACGCTGGTTCAGCGCCCTAGTGTTTTACTTTGCGGCTCACTGAAGCTAAGTGAGTTCGTACTTATCGCCATATAGCGCTGTGGCATTCCCTTTAGCGGCTCTGGGGATTAACAGAGTTCGCACTTACTGCCACAGCGCGCTACGGCGTTTATTTTAGCGACTCTGCGGGATAACAGAATTCGCTACTTTCGCCATCTTACTAGCAGCGGGCTTCGCCTGCACGGTGGACCCTGGGCTGCGAACGCACCTCTCTACAATATCTATTAGGTGCGTTCCGCAGACCCTAACAGGAATAACCCAATAAATGAATGTTTATAGTATTTAATAGGGACTTTAACATGCAGAATCCTATACGTGTATAATGTAGTCACTGTTAGGCCGCTGCTAACATACCTCTCACTTGACCGATTCACATATGATCATTGATGTATATACAATCATTCACGAGCTGACCACTTACTCTTCTTCTCTCCCTTGGGACCAATGTGAGAAATGGAAGAGAAAAAGAGTTATCAGTCAGCACATAATTGCAAGTATATAAATCATATACTGAGTAAGTACCTGATAATCTTAGAGTATGGAACAGCACAATCCTAACAGTGAGCACAATAAAGACGTGCTAACATACCTGTGATATACTAGAAGTGTTCCAGACAGCAACTTTCCACCTCCTCTTGCCACTATTAAGATTACTAAGTTCTACTACTGTCACTACGAATAATATTAACAATAAATGCAGTATTGCCTGAATCATTTTTATAAAACCTTTTGCCTGCTCAGTTTCACTTTGTCTTTGATACAAAATTTAGTATAATGGTTTGGTTAAATGACATAATTGATATTATTAGGAATATGCTGTAATTTTCTGGAGAATGAATATACATTGTTTTTTTTCCAGTCTTTGATGTCTCCTAGTCTCATATCTACTAATACGTATGCCTGGTATATGTTATTCATGTTTGGAATGACCTGTTTTATAGGATATCATGTCATGTCTGAAATAATTGGCATAGAGAATCTGGGATGTCCAATTGAATACTTAAATATTGAAATACCAGCTGGTGATGAAGTGTTCGATCCAGACAGCACTGGAAAAATTGTCATGCCATTCCGACGAAGCAAATGGTGTAAGCGAAGCGGGAACAGTCCGAATAATCCACGATACCAAGTAAGGTCAACATGGCTTATGGAAAAAGCATAAAGAAAATCCAGCTGCTTAAACAGATTCTTTACAAACACTTGTTATTTATTTTACAGAGGTGCTAAGTATTTGGTATAGGTTAATAGGATGAGTGTGTGCTCTTATTGTATGCAATGGGGGGCCATGGTGTACATACAGTTTTGAATCCTGGCCCCACCACTGTCCATCCTGTTGGCAGCAATCTGCTGTCACTGCATTCTACTGCCTAACCTTTGTGTGTAGAGGAGGAGAGGACTAGATCGCTCAGATTTGGTGACTATTAACGTTATACTTTTGCAAGGATTAGTACACAGATAGCATTTGTACTTTTAGAGGGGGCACTCGGCAGAAATCGTTATTTTTTAAGGAGGCTTTAATGTGTTATTCATACTAAAGGAGGGTGCTCAAGAGACATTATTTACAGTGGGTACGGAAAGTATTCAGACCCCTTTAAATTTTTCACTCTTTCTTTCATTGCAGCTATTGAGTAAATTCAAAAAAGTTCATTTTTTTCTCATTAATGTACACTCTGCACTCTGTCTTGACAGAAAAAAAACAGAAATGTAAAAATTTTTGGAAATTTATTAAAAAAGGAAAACTGAAATATCACATGGTCATAAGTTTTCAGACCCTTTGCTCAGTATTAAGTAGAAGCACCCTTTTGAGCTAGTACAACCATGAGTCTTCTTTGGAATGATGCAACAAGTTTTCCACAATTGGATTTGGGGATCTTCTGCCATTCTTCCTTGCAGATCCTCTCCAATTCCGTCAGGTTGGATGGTGAACATTGGTGGACAGCCTTTTTCAGGTCTCTGCAGAGATGCTCAATTGGGTTTAGGTCAGGGCTCTGGCTGGGCCAGTCAAGAATGGTCACAGAGTTGTTCTTAAGCCACTCCTTTGTTATTTTAGCTGTGTGCTTAGGGTCATTGTCTTGTTGGAAGGTGAACCTTCAGCCAAGTCTGAGATCCAGAGCTCTCTGGAAGAAGTATTCATCCAGGAAATCTCTGTACTTGGCTGCATTCATGTTTCCTTCAATTGCAACCAGTCGTCCTGTCCCTGCAGCTGAAAAACATCCCCATAGCATGATGACTTTGTCTCATCAGACCAGAGAGTCTTATTTCTCATAGTCTGGAAGTCCATTATGTGTATTTTAGCAAACTCTATGCGGGCTTTCATTTTTCTTGCACTGAGGAGAGGCTTCCTTCGGGCCACTCTGCCATAAAGTCCCGACTGGTGGAGGGCTGCAGTGATAGTTGACTTTGTGGAACTTTCTCCCATCTCCCTACTGCATCTGTGGAGCTCAGCTACAATGATCTTGGGGTTCTTATTTACCTCTCTCACCAAGGTTCTTCTCCCATGATTGCTCAGTTTGCTGGACGGCCAGGTCTAGGAATACTTCAGGTGGTCCCAAACTTCTTCCATTCAAGGATTATGAAGGCAACTGTGCTCTTAAGAACCTTGAGAACAGCAGAAATTATTTTCTAACCTTGGCCAGATCTGTGCCTTGCCACAATTCTGTCTCTGATCTCTTTGGCCAGTTCCTTTGACCTCATGATTCTCATTTGGTCTGACATGCACTGTGAGCTGTGAGGTCTTATATGACAGGTATGTGCCTTTACAAATCTAGTCCTATCAGTTTAATTAAGCACAGCTGGACTCCAATGAAAGAGTAGAACCATCTCAAGGAGGATCACAAGGAAATGGACAGCATGTAACTTAAATATGAGTGTCTGAGCAAAGGGTCTATATACTTATGACCATGTGATATTTCAGTTTTTCTTTTTTAATAAATTTGCAAAAATGTCTTCATTTCTGTTTTTTTTCAGTCAAGATGGGGTGCAGAGTGTACATTAATGAGAAAAAAATGAACTTTTTTGAATTTACCAAATGGCTGCAATGAAACAAAGAATAAAAAATTTAAAGGGGTCTGAATACTTTCCGTACCCACTGTACTTTAAGGGGTTCCTTAGGGAACATCATCACTGGGTTAAAAGGCACAATGCCTGCCTAGGAAGCAGATAATCCACGCTATGTCACTGAGTCTAGCCAGTCTTTATGAGTTACATTCATTAACAGCACATAACAGCACATATCTTTCATCTGTCTGAATCCTACACTTTATTATCAGTATGGAGTCCAAACTGTTTAGCTGACAAGATTGGACACAGTTGCACACATTGTCAGTCCTAATAGGATGCTATTACTTGTTTATGCCAAAACACTGTAACTCAAGGGTGGGCAATTAATTTTAAGAGTCTGTGACTGTTGTGGAGGGCTGAATCAATAAACTGATATTAATTCTGCTCAATGATGATGTTTACCATTTTAATTGCAATTATTATTTGATATTATTATTAATTGCATCATTTAATATTAAGTAGAATTAAGTATGCTGACAGCCCCCTATGCACAGGATGAGCCCTCTGACAGCACATTACATACAGTATGAGCCCCCAGATAGCCTTCTATATACAGCATAAGCCGCCACAAAGCCTCATATATACAATATGAGCCCTCACACAGCCCCTATATACCATATATGGCCCCACACAGCCTTTTTGTATGCAGTGTGAGCCCCCACACAGCCTCTGTATATAATATGAGCCCCACATAGCTCACTATACAGTATGAGCCCCAGCATAGCCCCTATATACAGTATAAGCCCCCACATAGCCTCCTATATTCAGTTTGAGCCCCACATAACCTCCTATAAACAGTATGAGCCTCCACATATCACCTTGTGTACAGTAAAAGCCCTCGCAAAGCCTCCTTTATTGAGTATGAGCCCCCAAATAGCCCCTTATATAAAATATGAGCCCACAGTCTCCTATTTACAACATGAGCCCCCACACAGACCCCTACATACAGTATTAGCACACACATAGTTTCTCTATGTACAATATGAACCCCCACATAGCCTCCTATGTATATGCAAACATACTATACACATATAAAAAAAGCAAGCAACACATACTCACCTCACTCCTGTTCCCCTGACACTCTGCTCTGGTTTCTGGTGCTTTAACGCTCATGATGTAATGATATCATCACGTCTGTTGTCACACATGCTGATTGGTGGAGGAAGGAGCCATCGGCTATAGGGGTGGCATTGGAAAATGGTTAGCGGTATGGTTAGAGCACTTTGCCAAGCTTTGCTGTAACTCATGGATAATTGCTACTTATCACAGTTTTTGGTCAAGTATAGGTCAAGTATACAAATCTTCAGTAATCTGCTAACAGTTTCCTCTGGCTGACCATAACTAATATTATTTCAGATATTGTTTATTGTCAGGGCTAGAGATGCACTACAATGCGTTTTATTTTTTTTGTATATACCACATTATATCAGGCTTATGAAAATAGAAAAAGTGCTGTTGGATTTATATAAAAAAACAAAGAGGCTTATATTGATTTTGTGTTTACCAGGTTAATTCTGTAACATCGTGGATCGATGGCAGTTCTATATATGGCCCTTCACATTCTTGGTGTGATGCTTTGAGAAGCTTTTCTGGTGGAAAATTAACGTCTAGCTTAGACCCAATGTTACCTGAAGAAGCCGGTAATAGGATTCCTATGTGGAAACCTGTCTATCCTTTCAAAAGAGGGACAGAAAATATTGGGATTTATGGTACGGTCAATTTAATTTTTTGATTTTAAAGTTTTTGCATTTTTCTTTTCAAGCATTATTGAAACATGTATGGAACACTACTTATTTATAAATCTGTGTGTTAGCGGTAAAGAGAAGATAAAGTAACATTGCATAGAAAATTCAATCTACGCAAAACATTAATTTCCAGAAATAACTGCAGGCACGTGTGTTAGGTGCTGGTATTCTCCCGCAGCACAGGGTAGATCCCAAGCCTTGTCTGCCTCTGCGGTCTCTTATTCAGCTTCGGCTGCTGTGGGTGCTGCTGAGCAAAGACGTCGGTCCCAGCTTATTGCTCAGGCTCGTGCTGTTCGTTTGGTTACTGCTGGCTTTCCAGCCAAGTCTATGGTAACCAGTGATAGGCAGCAGTGAACGGATGCTCTGGAGGCTAAGTCTAGAAATCACCCTACTGAGCATGCTTGTGATGTGGGGATGTCTCATTGGTGGTTGGTTGTCAGCTGCTCTGGGATGTGGCAGCTCCGGATTGGTCCACAAGCAAAGTCCTGTCAGACTGGACATGAGCAGAAAATATAAAAGGTTCTCTGGGGTGCACGCCCACGTGATAGTGTCATGTGTGTGAGTGGACACGCTACCACTCTGTTTGCACGTGTGCCGCTCCTGTAACGGCGACTGAGTGTCTAGGCAGGCAGTGTAGGGTGGGAACTCCCGCTTGGCTTAGCATATGTCTCCGGTCTTGTGTGTGGTTAGCACAGCTGAGTTACAGAGCAAGCTGAACCTCCAGCCTAGACTTCCCTGAGGGGTAGCGATAGGGACCCCAACTAGCGTCATAATTGCTCTACTCCTGTGTCGTTTACTAGGGTATAGTTCTAAGTGCTTTGTTGTACAGTACTGCTCTATGGAGTAACAGAGCTTAGTACTTTGCATTCAGTTCACATTGAGTGACGCTTAACTCAGTGTTTTTAAAGTGTTTGCTCGCAGCCTTGCTCCGCCATTGTTCACTAGGTGCAATTTAAGATCAAGACCTCTTAGCTGCTCAATCCTCTTCCTCCAATACCAACTTCTCTACCTTGACAGAAGATCAGCTTTCCACCCTCTATCAAGATCACACCTCACCACTTGCATGCTTGACCCGCTCCCATCCCACCTCATCCCTAGCCTCGCCACCGTCTTCACCCCTACTCTAACACACCTCTTAAACCTCTCACTTACAAATGGTGTCTTCCCCTCATCCTTCAAACATGCCTCGATCACACCCATTCTCAAAAAGACCTCCCTTGACCCATCCTCTATGTCTAGCTATCGCCCGATATCTCTTCTCCCTTAAGCCTCAAAACTACTGGAACAGCATGTCCATCTTGAACTGTCCTCCCACCTCTCCTCCTGCTCCCTCTTTGACCGCTTACAATCAGGCTTCCGACTGCATCACTCAACTGAAACTGCCCTAACTAAAGTTACCAACGACCTACTAACCGCCAAGAGCAAGCGACACTACTCTGTCCTCCTTCTCCTGGATCTGTCTACTGCCTTCGACACTGTGGACCATTCCCTCCTGCTACAGATTCTCTCATCTCTTGGCATCACAGGCTTGGCCCTATCCTGGATCTCATCATATCTAACAAACCGAACATTCAGTGTCTCCCTCTCCCACACCACCTCCTCGACTCTACCCTCTCTTTCAAGCCACATGTCCAAACCCTTGCCTCCTCCTGCTGTCTCAAACTCAAAAATATTTCCCGGATCCGTGCATTCCTTGACCATGAAACTACAAAAACACTAGTGCATGCCCTCATCATCTCCCGCCTCGACTACTGCAACCTCCTACTCTCTGGCCTTCCCTCTAGCACTCTGGCACCACTCCATTCCATCCTGCACTCTGCTTCCGACTAATACACCTGTCTCCCCGTTATTCCCCAGCCTCTCCTCTCTGCCAAGCCCTTCATTGGCTTCCTATCGTCCAGAGGCTCCAGTTCAAAACCCTAACCATGACCTACAAAGCCATCCACAATCTGTCTCCTCCATACATCTGTGACATGGTCTCCCGGTACATACCCACACGCAACCTTCGATCCTCTCATGATCTCCTCCTCTACTCCCCTCTTATCTCTTCTTCCCACAACCGCATACAAGACTTCTCCCGTGCCTCTCCCATACTCTGGAACTCTCTACCCCAACACATCAGACTCGCGCCTACCATGGAAACCTTCAAAAATAACCTGAAGACCCACCTCTTCCGACAAGCCTACAATCTGCTGTGATCATCAGTCTACTGAACCACCACATGGCCAGCTCTACCCACTCCTAGTGTATCCTCACCCATCCCTGTAGACTGTGAGCCCTTGTGGGCAGGGTCCTCTCTCCTTCTGTACTTGTGTGTGCCTTGTATTGCTCATGTTTACTGTATTTGTCTATATTTGCCCTCTTCACATGTAAAGCGCCATGGAATAAATGGCGCTATAAAAATGTATATAATAATAATAATAATAATAATAATAATAATCACTACATGGTGGATCCTGGGTTGCAATTTTACTTCATTATTATTTTATTAAGTGCAATCCGCCAACCTAAGGCTAAGTGCACACGTTCAGGAATGTGTGCAGAATTTTCCTGAGCAAAACCGGACTTTTTCGAGGTAAAAACGCATGCGCTTTTTTTATAAGCGATTTTTTCCTGAACTTTCTAGGTCAATAATATAGCGGGAAAAACGCTAAAATTCCGCAAAATTAATGAACATGTTTTTTTTTCCGCGATGCGTTTTTTTCGCGGAAAAAAACGCACCATGTGCACAAAAATTGCGGAATTCATTCTAAACAATAGGATGCTTCATTCATGCGTTTTTTACGTGTTTTTTGCCTCGAAAAATGCGAAAAAAGCGCAAATAATCCTGAACATGTGCACTCAGCCTTACAGTGTGAATAATACTTAAGTTTTATTCATATTAGCATTGTTGGATTTATTGGGCGTTTGGCAAAAATAATTTGTCAAATAAGCCAGAATTACAGTAGGCCTCATTGAGGTCAAGAAGGTACAATAGGATCATGTAAGCGTGTATTCTCCTATCTGAAAAAATTGGGTCACATATGCAAATCACCCTCTGATCAAACTCTGATTTTCTCGGATGAGAAGAAGATGGTGAAAAAAAAATGTTTCCATCTTCTCCATTTTGCAAATCCATTAAAATTGGACTGTACTCAGATGTCATCTGAATGCAGTCCGATTTCTTCCACGGACCCATTGACTTGTATTGCCGAGTGTGTTCTGAATATTGGATCAAACTTGGGCATGCTGCAATCTTTCCCCATACTGGTTCTATTTGAGGAAAAATTCAGAAATGTGCACAGCCCCATAGAATAACGCTAGTTGAAGTGCGATCCTATATTTTGCCAGATCTAACCGATAATACGGTCATCTGCACAAGACTTACCAGTATTAATTAAAACACAGGTCAGGCAAAGCAGTTGGAACTGACTATGTCATAGCAATACATTTTTAAGATAATGACCCAGAATACTTATTGCATGTAATTGGAAGATTATGCAGGAATATGAAATGTCGAGGGAAAGTAATCGGGGTTTCATTTTCTTTAAAATATTTCCTCTTGCACTCTTTATATTTCTTTATAGGGTTTGGTTACAACAGAGCCAATGAAAATCCATTCCTTCAAGCTGAAAGCATTGTTTGGTTCAGATATCATAATTATCTAGCTGAAGAATTTGCTAAAAACCATCCAGAGTGGTCAGATGAAGACTTGTTTCATCATGCTAGAAAATGGGTGATTGCTACCTACCAGGTATAAAAACATCTCAAGAATGGAATATTGCGGTACTCTGTAGGTAATTCTTCTGAAAATTTTATTGTTTGGCGCCATAAGCATGACCGAGCTGTCCGGTGTCAAAATGCAGCTCCCATAAAATTGGGATACTAACTATTCTGCTCTGGAAACATTGCTTCTGGTGGGGAATAACCAGATAACAGAACATCGCACGCAACATCATATGGTTACAAATAATTGCACATAATTTGCATTAAATGTACGTGAGCCTAGGGAGTGTATTTAATACTTAAGTAGCTCAACAGGTTATGTCACAATGTAAATGTAGTACTGCACATCCAAAGAATAAAAATAAACTAGACATTTCACATAAAGAAAAATGGAAGTATGCATAATTATAGTGTTTTCCTTCCTATTTATGTTTAAATATTTTCTCAGGTAATAATTGTTTTAAAATGACTTTGATCTGATCACACATATTCTTTATTTAGAATATTGCATTGTATGAATGGCTACCTGTGTTTCTTCAAAAGCAAGTTCCTCCTTACCAAGGTGAGTCCTTCCCAAAGAGCAATGCTATGTGCATTTGTTTATAAACTAAGGTGTTATCTATATAGAATTTATTTAGTTATATAACTATGAATTAATTGGGTATAATGTTCTTAAATGTCTATCATTTATCAAGTGTTCAGAGGACTTATAAAATAATTACATTCATCGAATCACAGCAAAGCTAATTAACTGATTTTTCTTCATCAATTCACACTAAATTTGATTTCTAGCTAAATAATGAAAATTTGCATCTTCTGGTTGTATGCTCCATCATGATATTGACTTGCTTAATCACAGAATAGATAGACAAGTTAATGATATGCAAATTATGAAAAATGATACAATGAACAACATTTTCAAATCATCTTGATGTATTCAGCATTGAGTAGGAGCACAGAAATACATGCACTTACATGCCTTATCGTGCTATCAATGAGTATATTAATGCTTGTCTGAAGTATCTGCCACACTCAATGAAGTTTGACATACAAATTTTCAAGATCCTCTGCTGTCAGCTCCCTTTGTAGTTTCTGACCAATGTTGTTCTGGATATGTTCAAAGGGAGGAATTTCAGAGACACTTCATGCCATGGTAACATGTTTAGGTCATGCAGACTGCTCACAGTAGTATGATCAACATGTGGCCTTGCATTGATGCATTGAAAAACAGCTCCTTGGACACTTTGGAAAAACGCTGTACTGCTGGTTCCACGATTGATTAATTTTTACTGCAAGTAAATTTGGATGTCATATACCAAGCCTAAGGTGTGAAACAGGGTCTACACAAACCATCAGAATGAGTCTGTACAACATTGGGCTACAAGTCAAACGTGTTGTGAATGCTATGGATTCTGAGTTGCGGCTCTCTCTGGAGGCTGTTAATATTAATGAAGATGTCTTGACTGACAGAGGCCCTTCAGCTGAGGATCCAGCTGCGGACGATTTGGGAGTGATGACTGGGGAGATTTAAGGGAGTAATTTTCCCGTGATCCTCGCTGGTGATTAGTTTTCTCTTCCTGGTCCAGTTTGGAAGTCAGCTGCTGCGGGCTCTTGCAACTTTCAGATAAGCTATTTTCTGCTCGTTTCTGTGGTTTTGTTTTCTTTTATTTTTCTGCCTTCTGAGTGAGGTCAGTCGGGTCCCCCTGCTGGGGCCTGCGCTGGTCTGTTTCTCAGTTATTTCTGTTCATTTGTTCAGTCCCTGTTATTTCAGTGGCTGCTGGGTAGCTAATTGGTCATACCAGAGTTCTGACATAGCTGGGAGAGATCGTGTGGTCTCAGTATTTTTTGGAATCAGAAGTGTTGGAATTTTTCTTAGGGTTTTGCTGGATTGCAGAAATTATTCTTTTCTGTGCTGTCCTATCTAGGCAGTTCTGGGCCCCAGCGTTTGCTTACTCTATTTTCTGCCTGCGTCTGTATTTCATCTTGTCTCACCGTCAATATATGTGTGGGGGCTACCTATTCCTTTAGGGTGCTACTCCGGGGCAGTTAGCTTTCCCCTTTCTATCTCTAGGCTTAGCTAACTCTCCGGCTGTGTAGAGGCATCTAGGTCATCTTAGGTACGTCCCACGACTGCTTCTAGTTGTGCGGTTAGTTTAGGGTTCTGCAATCCATTAGTTACCAACCTCTCTGGGTGACTGGCTGCCTCTGCTATTTTTGTTACTGTCCTCCTCGGCTACCATATCATAACACAAATGTTTCCATTACAGGTGTTGATCTCACTCAACCACTTTCAAAGGCTATCAAGCAAGACAATAATGGAGGCTGGAATGGAGGTCTATCTAATTCAGCAATGAGTCATGTTTTTGTCTTTGACCCAGTTTTAGTCCGACATTGATCTGGAGACTATATGGGTAACACCACACTGGTACTGATGTGGTGTGACATAATGACCCCTCTTTTCATGATTCAAAATACACTAACAGCTTACTGTTACATTAACCTGATTATGGAACAAGTAGTGCGCCATTTCTCAATACAATAACATCAGGCCACATGTTGCTAGTGATACTGTGAGCATCCTTGGTAGCCTAAACATTCTACCAAGGCCTGGAGAATATCCAGACTTTTCTCCTATTGTATACATTTGGGACATCATTGGTCAGCAATTTAAAAGAAGGTGCCAGCTGTGGATCTTGAGGGTTTGCACTACCAAGTGCATTCAAAAACATTCCTCAGACAACCGTTAATAACTTTAGTGATAGGATGATAAGCAAGTGTGTGTGTATGCAAGATGTGAGGCAGTGCCTGGTGTTGCATGTGAGGGTCAGTGTATGTTCCCCCAGGATGCGCACGGAGGCGTATTGAGGACATGAGAGAGCATTGCAGTCACAGGCGTAGCTGTGGTTGCAATGCAGACTAAAGTGAGTATAGGTCTTGAACATGTTAGTTGTCCAAGGCACATATAGGGAAAACCTGCTCTGGGTTTTGGCGTTTTGAAACACACTGCAGATGGTGGTGTTGCAGTCCGTTTTATTCCTGGCCAGAGTTTTTCACAAGCCACTGTATATATATTTATAGTATATAGACAGTACTGTGCAAAAGTTTTAGGCAGATGTGGGAAATAGTAAGGGTGAGAATGCTTTTACAAATGGAAGTGTTTTTTTTAAAAACTTACAATTAACACAATCCAAAGTGAAGGAACAAAAGAGAAAATAAATCAAATCAATATTCAGTGTGGCCACTGTTTGCACCCTCTGCCTTCAAACCAGTATCAATTCTTCTAGGTATACTTGCACATAGTTTTGAAGGAACTCAGCAGGGAAGTTGTTCCAAACATCTTGAATAAATAACCATTGATCTTCTGTAGATGTAGACTTTAGCAATCCTTCTGTCTCTTTGTGAAATACCACATAAACTTGACGATGTTGAGATTGGGGCTCTGTGGGGACCAAAGCAACTCTTTTAGTGCTCCATGTTCTTTACAAAAAAGATATTTTTTAATGACATTGACTATATGTTTGGGGTTGTTGTCTTGCTCCAGAATAAATTTTGAGCCAAGCACATGCCTTTCTGATGTTATTTATATATAATTTGATGTTATATATATATATATATATATATATATATATATATATATATACATATATATAAATAAAATATATCATATCACTATTATTGTTAGGAAAGGGCAGGTGATGCAAATTACCCACCTTTATAAAAATCCATCCTCCTCTAACCTTGTGCCATAAAACAGCGGCCATGGGTTGTTCTAAGCTGCTGTCTAGCACTCTGAAAATGGTGGAGGCCCACAAGGCACGAGAAGGCTATAAGAATATAGCAAAAATAAATATATGTATTTTTTAACCTACTGTACAAAGAAAATATGTCATCTTTAACTTTAGGCCTTTTAGAGATTATTTAATCTTCTACTTCCTTAACTGTTCACAATAACAGTGATATTTACCAGGGAAGGCCCAAACTTTTACTTGCCACTGTATTTTTACCTATGTTTCTCAACATTTAGGACATCATAATCGATCAAATCCCCAACTCTAGTTGTTGAAAAGCAGCTCCAAACTTGCAAGGAACTTCCACCATACTTCACTTTTGCCTGCAAACACTCTTCATTATACTATTCTCCAGCCCTTCTATAAACAAACTGCCTTTTGTTAAAAGTCAAGTATTTCAAATTTTTGACTCACTAGTACAGAGACTCCAATTTTTCTGCACTCCAGTTCCCATTTTTTGAGCATAGTTGAGTAGCTTGGCCTTGTTTCCATGTCCCAATAATAGTCTTTTAGCCACAATTCTTCCATGAAGAATGCTTCTGGCCAGAGTTTTCTTAACAGTAGATTGGTCTAGCTGGCTTCCACTTTTTGCAGTTCTGATCTGCTTACTTTAGGATAACTGCTCTCTCCAATTCAGAATTCTTGATATTGAAGAGTATTTTTTTGCCATTTAAAATCCTCTTCACTACTAAGAATTCTTAATTAGAGAATGTGGTTCTTTTAAAGTATTCTCAGAATTAATTCTCCTTACTGGCTCCTCCACAATTGCTATTCTTCATGCTGACCATTCACTATATTTATTAGTTCTAAGCTGGTGGTTCTGATGGACACATTTCAACTTCGAATGGGAGTGCGCAGGATTTGTCTTTGATCTGCTGTACTAAGTTTCTTTTGCCGATCCTTGTGTCTACAGATCTTAAGGTTCCCTAATTTTTTAAAGAGCTGAGACAGCACAACTTGAAAGCTCAATCTTTTTTGAAAACTTTACATAGAATAGGCCTTGCTGATGCAGCATAACTATCTTATGTTTTGTTTTTAATATATCCATGTAGTATGACCTGTGACATGAAACTGATTTTCACAGCCTCACCTTTTTAGCAGAGTTTAGCTGTGCCTTACCCAGTTTAAAGCCTCCTACACAGGTGTTTCTGTATCAATTCATGACTATTTCAACCTACGTATGAAAATGATGATCATTATCATCTGTTTGGTATAACTGGTTACTCACTCACCTGACTATTATGCTACATCATAATCCCTGACGTTGTGTAAGTGTACCTAGAGGAATTGTTGCTGTTTAGAAGGCAATGAGTGTTCACACCAAATATTCATATGATTTAGAATTCTCCTTTGTTTATTCACTTTACGTTTTGCTATTTGATAAAAATAGACTATGAAAACTTATATTTTTTAAAGCACTCTTCCTTTGCAGCCTTTTTTTCACACCTTAAATTACAGAATTGTTTCCAAACCTGCCTGAAACTTTTGCATGGATCTGTATATATATGTGCACTGTTTGCACAATTATTAAGCAAGTGAGTATTTTGACAATATCATCATTTTATACAGATTTTCCAAGTTGTGTAAACTTGAATGATTATTGGATGAAGCAGATCAGGTGATGTGTATTTATATAATGAGTGATGGCGTGGCCTAGGGATACAACGCCGTTTATCAATGTGTGCAGAATTATTAGGCAGCTTGTTTTCCTCATACAAAATAGCCAACAGAAAGAGATTTAACAGTCTCCTAAAAGACAAAAATCTTGCAGAGGGAGGCACAAAAAATGTGAGGCAAAAAAGATGCTTAACTGCCCAAAATTTTGGGAGAATCATATGTGAAGTGACCAGGAACTCATTATCCTCCAGTGCTGTTATATTCCAGATATAATAATTCTCCACACCACTAGTTGACTTACAGAGAAAAAAAACTCACTTTTAACCCCTTCATCCCCAAGGGTGGTTTGCACGTTAATGACCGGGCCAATTTTTACAATTCTGACCACTGTCTCTTTATGAGGTTATTACTCTGGAACGCTTCAACGGATCTTCGCGATTCTGAGATTGTTTTCTCGTGACATATTGTACTTCACGTTAGAAGTAAAATTTCTTCGATATAACTTGCGTTTATTTTTGAAAAAAAACGCAAATATGGCGAAAATTTTTAAAATTTTGCAATTTTCAAACTTTGAATTTTTATTCCCTTAAAACAGAGAAATATGTCACATAAAATAGTTAAGAAATAACATTTCCCACATGTCTACTTTACATCAGCACAATTTTGGAACCAAAATTTTTTTTGTTAGGAAGTTATAAGGGTTAAAAGTTGACCAGCGATTTCTCATTTTTACAACAAAATTTACAAAGCCATATTTTTTAGGGACCACCTCTCATTTGAAGTCACTTTGAGGGGTCTATATGGCAGAAAATACCCAAAAGTGACACCATTCTAAAAACTGCACCCCTCAAGGTACTCAAAACCAATTCAAGAAGATTATTAACCCTTCAGGTGCTTCACAGGAACTAAAGCAACGTGGAAGGAAAAAATGAATATTTAACTTTTTAGCCACAAAAATGATCTTTTACAAACTTTTTTTTTATTTTGACAAGGGTAAAAGGAGAAAATGGACAGATAAGGTTGTTATGCAATTTCTCCTGAGTACGCCAATACCCAATATGTGGGGGAAAACCACTGTTTGGGCACACGGCAGAGCTCGTAAGGGAAGGAGCGCCGTTTGACTTTTTCAAACTAAAATTGGCTGGAATTGAGATTGGACGCCATGTCGTGTTTGGAGAGCCCCTGATGCGCCTAAACAGTGGAAACCCCCACAAGTGACACCATTTTGGAAACTAGACCCCCTAAGGTACTTATCTAGATCTGTTGTGAGCACTTTAAACCCCCAAGTGTTTCACAAAAGCTTATAATGCCTGGGTGTGAAAAAAAAAAAAAAACAATTTTCCACAAAAATGATTTTTTAGTCCCAAATTTTTGAATTTTCCCAAGGAAATTGGACCCCAAAAGTTGTTGTCCAATTTGTCCTGAGTACGTGATACCCCATATGTGGGGGGGGGAAACTGTTTGGGTGCATGGCAGGGCTTGGAAAGGAAGTAGTAACGTTTTGGAATGCAGACGTTGATGGGGGTCATGTTCCGTTTGCAGTGCCCCAGATGAGCCTAAATAGTGGAAACCCCCACAAGTGACCCCATTTTGGAAACTAGACCCCTAAGGAACTTATCCTAGATCTTTGGAGAGCACTTTGAACCCCCAAGTGCTTCACACAAGTTTATAATGCCCGGGCATGAAAATAAAAAATCCTATTTTTTTCCCACAAAAATTATATTTTAGTCACTAATTTTTTATTTTCCCAAGGGTAACAGGAGAAATTGGACCACGTAAGTTGTTGTCCAATTTGTCCTGAGTACGCTGATACCCCATATGTGGGGGGGAACCACTGTTTGGGCTCACGGCAGAGCTCGGAATGGAAGGAGCACCATTTGACTTTTTCCAACCAAAATTGGCTGGAATTGAGATTGGATGCCATGTTGCATTTGGAGAGCCCCTGATGTGCCTAAACAGTGGAAACCCCCCACAAATGACCCCATTTGGAAACTAGACCCCCTAAGGAACTTTTCTAGATCTTTGGTGAGCAATTTGAACCCCCAAGTGCTTCACACAAGTTTATAATGTAGAGCCGTAAAATTTAAAAATCATATTTTTTCCACAAAAATGATCTTTTCACCCCAATTTTTATTTTTCCAAGGGTAAAAGATCCAAAGTTATTGTGCAATTTGTCCTGAGTGCGCTGATACCCCATATGTGGGGGGTAAACCACTGTTTGGGTGCATGGCAGAGTTTGGAAGGAAGGAGCGCCGTTGACTTTTTCAAACGCAGGAATTGGCTGGACGCCATGTTGTTTGGAGAGCCCTGATCTGCCTAAACAGTGGAAACCCCCATAAATGACACCATTTTGGAACTAGACCCCTAAGGAACTTATCTAGATTTGGTGAGAACTTTAACCCCCAGGTGTTTCACAAAGTTTATAACGTACAGCTGTAAAATTAAAAATCATTTTTTTTCAAAAATGATTTTTTGCCCCTAATTTTTATTTTCACAAGGGTAACAGAAGATTGAACCAAAAGTTGTTGTCCAATTTGTCCTGAGTACGCTGATACCCAATATGTGGGAGGAAACTACTGTATGGGGCACTCAGGGTTGGAAGGGAAGTAGTGACGTTTGGATTTGCAGACTTGATGAATGGCTGGGGGCGCCATGTCATTTTGGAGAGCCCTGATTGCCCTATACAGTGGAAACCCCCAAAAGTGACCCATTTTGGCAATAGACCCCACAAGGAACTTATCTAGATGTGTGGTGAGACTTTGAACCCCAAAGTGCTTCACAGAAGTTTATAACGTACAGCCGTAAAAATAAAAAATTTTTTTTTTTACAAAAATGATTTTTTGCCCCTAATATTTTATTTTCACAAGGGTAACAGAGAAATTGGACCCAAAAATTGTTGTCCAATTTGTCCTGAGTACGCTGATACCCAATATGTGGGAGAAAACTACTGTATGGGCGCACGTCAGGGCTCGGAAGGGAAGTAGTGACGTTTTGGATTGCAGACTTTGATGGAATGGTCTGGGGGCGTCATGTCCATTTGGAGAGCCCCTGATGCCCTAAACAGTGGAAACCCCCCACAAGTGACCCCATTTTGGAAATAGACCCCACAAGGAACTTTCTAGATGTGTGGTGAGCACTTTGAACCCCAAGTGCTTCACAGAAGTTTATAACGACAGCCGTAAAATAAAAAATCTTTTTTTTTTTTACAAAAATGATTTTTTGCCCCAATATTTTATTTTCACAAGGGTAACAGGAGAAATTGGACCCCAAAATTGTTGTCCAATTTGTCCTGAGTACGCTGATACCAATATGTGGGAGAAACTACTGTATGGGACACTTTCAGGGCTCGGAAGGGAAGTAGTGACGTTTTGGATTGCAGACTTTGATGGAATGGTCTGGGGGCGTCATGTCGCATTTGGAGAGCCCCTGATGCGCCTAAACAGTGGAAATCCCCAACAAGTGACCCCATTTTGGAAAATAGACCCCACAAGGAACTTATCTAGATGTGTGGTGAGCACTATGAAGCCCCAAGTGCTTCACAGAAGTTTATAATGTACAGCCGTAAAAACAAAAAAATATTTTTTTTTGTACAAAAATGATATTTTCGCCCCCAGTTTTTTATTTTCCCAAGGGTAACAGAAGAAATAGGACAAATTGCACAATAACTCTTGGGGTCCAGAGTACGCTGATACCCCATATGTGGGGATAAACTACTGTTTGGACGCATGGCAGAGCTGAGAAGTGAAGGAGCACCGTTTGACTTTTTCAACGCAGAATTGGCTGGAATTGATATCAGACGCCATGTCACATTTGGAGAGCCCCTGATGTGCCTAAACAGCGGAAACCCCCCAATTCTAACTCCAACCCTAACCCCAACACACCCCTAACCCTAGTCCCAACCCTAACCACAAACCTAACCCTAACACACCCCTAATCCCAACCCTAACCCTAATCCTAACTTTAGCGCCAACCCTAACCCTAACTTTAGCCGCAACCCTAACCCTAACCCTAATGGGAAAATGGAAATAAATACTTTTTTTTAATTTTATTATTTTTCCCTTACTAAGGGGGTGATAAAGGGGGGTTTGATTTACTATTTATAGCGGGTTTTTATGATTGGCAGCTGTCACGCTAAAAGACGCTTTTTATTGCAAAAATAGTTTTTGCATCATCACATTTTGAGAGCTATAATTTTTGCATATTTTGGCCCACAGAGTCATGTGAGGTCTTATTTTTTGCGGGACGAGTTGACGTTTTTATTGGTACCATTTTTGAGCACGTGACATTTTTTGATCGCTTTTTATTTCAATTTTTGTGAGGTTAGAATGAACAAAAATCAGCAATTCATGAATTTCTTTTGGGGGAGGCGTTTATACTGTTCCGCGTGTGGTAAAATTGATGAAGCAGTTTTATTCTTCGGGTCAGTACGATTATGGCGATACCTCATTTATATCATTTTTTCATGTTTTGGCGCTTTTATAGAATAAAAACAATTTTATATAAAAAATAATTATTTTTGCATCGCTTTATTCTGCGAGCTATAACTTTTTTATTTTTTCGCTGATGATGCTGTTGAGGCTCGTTTTTTGCGGGACAAGATGACGTTTTCAGCGGTACCATGTATTTTTATATTGGTCTTTTTGATCGCGTGTTATTCCACTTTTTGTTCGGCGGTATGATGATAAAGGATTGATTTTTTGCTTCGTTTTTTTTTTTTTTTTTTTAAGGGGTTCACTAAAGGGTTAACTAGTGGGACAATTTTATAGGGGGGGTCGTTACGGACGCGGCGATACCAAATATGTGTACTTTTATTGCTTTGTTTATTTTATTTACAGGAAGAAGTGAATTTATTGGGGAATATTTTTTTTTTTTATTTTATTTGGATTTTTTTTTTAAACATGTTTATTTTTATTTTTTTAACTTTTTTACTTTGTCCCAGGGTGGGACATCACTGTGTTTTATCAGATCGCTGGTGTGACAGTGTGCACAGCACTCTGTCACACCAGCGATCGCTCAGGCAGTGCAGCAGGCTTCTCAGTGCCTGCTCTCAGCAGGCACTGAGGAAGCCGCCTCTCTCCAGGACCCGGCGCCATCTTGGATCCGGGTCCTGGGAGGGAGGAAGCCCTCAGAACAGCGCGATCACATCGCGCTGCTCTGAGGGTCTCAGGGGGCGCGCAGGGAGCCCCCACCCTGCGCGATCCTCCCCTGTGCCCCCAGTACACCGCGATCATGTTTGATCGCGGTGTGCAAGCGGTTAATGTGCCGGGAGCGGTCCGTGACCGCTCCTGACACACAGTCATGGGTGTCAGCTGTGATAATCAGCTGACACCCGGCCGCGATCGGCTGCGCTCCCCCCGGGAAGCGCGTCCGATCGCACGAGACGTACTATCCCGTCCATGGTCATACGGGCCCAGGTACCATGGACGGGATAGTACGTCCGATGGCAGTAAGGGGTTAATTTCCTAAATTTTCAGGTTTCAGGTTTATTAACATTTCAGATTGATCAAAAGTAAAAATGATCAATAACAAAATAAAAATTAATCATCAAAAATTAAATTGTCTAACAATTGTGTACACAAAGTATAGTGTTCTATAGTTATACCTTACTGTTGCTCCATAGGCTTTGACAACAGCCATTTCTTGGTCACACAGCGCTGTGAGACATAAGGTTTCTGAAAAGCGCTGACATCAGTATTAACATTATTGCTCATCAGAGTCGTCAGGTCAAGCTACGCTCTGCATAACCTGGTGACTCTGATGACCAGTAACATTAATGTAGTCAACGCTCTTCAGTATCACCAGGTCACACTCAGTATTCAGCACCTGAAAGTGGCCGTTGGAGGATTCAATAGACTTCGCTAAATTCGCTTGAACTGTGTCGGACCTGTATGGAAACTTTTTTTTTAATAAAGTGGTGAACAAGGGAAAGAGTCTTTGCTTTATTTCTGTCTTTTGTGTGTATGTGGCTTTCAGGTTTAAATTCACTGGACTAAATCAGATTTGCTGGACTAAGTTGAAACTGAGTGAGATTTTTTGTAATAAAGTGGTAAACTAAGGAAAATTTTGGGAGTGTTTATTTAAATAAAGTATTTTTTTGTGTGTGTTATTCTTTTTTTTTCATGGGTTAGCAATGGGGGTGTCTGATAGACTCCTCTCCATTACTAACAGGTCTTGATGTCAGCTGTGTTTTTGTACAGATCACAGCTGACATCAACCCCATGCCCCATTACACGAAATGATACCGCACCATGGCATCATGAAGAAAAAAGACTAAGCACCAGAATTGGAGCATCTCACATGATGTGCCACTTCTGGCGCAAATGCAGGGTGATATTTTTAGGAAATAAAGTGCCCAATAACCATGGACCTTCCTAGGGTGATAGGATCAGCTCTCAGCTGCCTGCATTACTTTTGGTGGTTACCAAAAATCGGGGGGGGGGGCCCACACTTTTTAATTTATTTATTTACTAGGTTACAATATGTACAGTAAGCTACACATGCAAGCCACAAATTGCATATCTAACAGATACCAATTATCTATCTATCTTTCCACATTTGGTATGCAAAGTATTCAGACCCCTTTAAATTTTTCACTCTTTGTTTCATTGCAGCCATTTGGTAAATTCAAAAAAGTTAATTTTTTTCTCATTAATGTACACTCTGCACCCCATCTCGACTAAAAAAACAGAAATGTAGAAATTTTTGCAAATTTACTAAAAAAGAAAAACTGAAATATCACATGGTCATAAGTATTCAGACCCTTTGCTCAGACACTCATATTTAAGTCACATACTGTCCATTTCCTTGTGATTCTCCTTGAGATGGTTCTACTCCTTCATTGGAGTATAGCTGTGTTTAATTAAACTGATAGCACTTGATTTGTAAAGGCGCACACCTGTCTATATAAGACCTCACAGCTCACAGTGAATGTCAGACCAAATGAGAATCATGATGTCAAAAGGAACTGGCCAAGACACTCAGAGACACAAATGTTGCAGTAGGGAGATGGAAGAAAGTTCCACAAAGTTCAACTATCACTGCAACCCCCCATCAGTTGGGCCTTTAAGGCAGAGTGGCCCTAAGGAATTCTCTCCTCATTGCCAGACATATGAAAGCCTGCATAGAGTTTGCTAAAAAACACATGAAGGACTCCCAGACTATGAAAAATAAGATTCTCTTGTCTGATGAGATGAAGATAGAACTTTTTGGTGAAAATTCGAAGCAGTGTGTGTCTTGAGAAAACTAGGCACTGCTCATCACCTGACCAATACAATCCCAACATTGAAACATGGTGGTGGCAGCATCATGCTATGGGAGCTGTTTTCAGCTGCAGGGACATGACGACTGGTTGCAATTTAATGAAACATGAATGCGGCCAAGTACAGAGATATCCTGGATGAAAACCTCTTCCAGAGTGCTCTGGACCTCAGATTTGGCCAAAGGTTTACCTTCAACAAGACAATGACCCTAAGCACACAGCTAAAATTACAAAGGAGTGGCTTCAGAACAACTCTGTGACCATTCTTGACTGGTCCAGCCAGAGCCCTGACCTAAACCCAATTGAGCATCTCTGGAGAGACCTGAAAATGGCTGTCCACCAACTTTCACCATCCAACATGACGGAACTGGAGAGGATCTGCAAGGGAGAATGGCAGAGGATCCTCAAATCCAGGTGTGAAAAACTTGTTGCATCATTCCCAAGAAGACTCAAGGCTGTACTAGCTCAAAAAGGTGCTTATACTCAGTACTGAACAAAGGGTCTGAATACTTACAGTATGACCATGTGATATTTCAGTTTTTCTATTTTAATAAATTTGCAAACATTTCTACATTTCTGTTTTTTTAGTCAATATGGGGTGCAGAGTGTATATTAATGAGAAAAAAAATGAACTTTTTTTAATTTACCAAATGGCTGCAATGAAAAAAAGACTGACAATTTTAAAGGGGTCTGAATACTTTCCATACCCACTGTATCTATTTATCAATCTATCTATTTATTATCTTTGAACATCTTTAACACATAAAAATCTGTCATTTCTTTACTGCATTCTATTCCGGCACGTGTCACATCGATGTCATCCGTGTGCTGCAGGTATTGCCTTATATTGGCTGTTGTCTTCTGTGCTGGCTGGAAACAAATGGACATGTCCACATGTGGGTCACAAAGAACATGTATCCATGTGAAAACATGGCATGTGTGCAGCTCCATAGTTTATAATGGGGAGGTGTGGATACATGTCTACAGCACATGTGAAAACTCATGCCACATGTACGTGTCTCCAGTAAATGTGGTTAGAGATGAGCGACTTTGCCTTTTTTAGGGTCGAGTCGGGTTTCGTGAAACCCGACTTTCTCAAAAGTCGAGTCGAACGAAGTCGGCCGACTAACGGAAATGGTCGGGTCGGAGTCGAAAATCCGACCCCAATGCAAGTCAATGGGGAATAAAAGTCAGCAGGGAGTGGAGGACAGTAACACCTACAGTGCGCATTTCAAAGCCAACAACATCAATTCTTATTACTTAAGCTTGGCTACCTTAATTAACTTTATAATAATAGTAGCGCATTGAAAACTGGGGGTTAATTGACTTAAGTTGTGGGGGGGCAGTGCCCCGGGCGAAAGAGTGTCAGTAGGCCCCATTAACACATATCACGATTCGTGATGCTCTGATACGGCAGAGAAATATAGGTATAGTACAATGCCAAATACTTCACTTCTTACATTACATGAGTGATATATATTTTAAATTCTGCAATA
The DNA here is from genome assembly GCA_033576555.1 of Oophaga sylvatica. Classification (NCBI taxonomy): domain Eukaryota; kingdom Metazoa; phylum Chordata; class Amphibia; order Anura; family Dendrobatidae; genus Oophaga; species Oophaga sylvatica. The sequence continues at coordinate 368,611,560 of JARQOD010000004.1, read as the reverse complement.
GCTCAAAAAATGGACAGTATAGTCCTCCATACAGTATTATGGGCATCACATAGTGCGCCATACAGAATAATGAGCCCCATCTATTGCTCTATACAGAATAATGAGCCCCATATATTGCTCCATACAGAATGGGCTCCATATAATACTCCATACAGAATAGGCCCCATATGTGTTCCATATGATGCTCCATATATAAAGGGCCCTATATGGTGCCCCATAAATAATGAACCCCATATGATTCTCTAGTATATGATGGGCCACATATATGATGCTCCAGTGTATGATGAACCCCATATAATGCTCCAAATATAATGGTCCCCATATATAATGCTCAATATATAATGGGCTCCATGTGATGCTCCATATATAATGTGCCCCATATGATGTGCCTTATATAATGGGCCCATGTGATGCTCCAGTATATGATGTGCCCCATGGATGATGCTCCAGTGTATAATGGTCCCTATCTATGATGCTCAACTGTATGATGGGCCTCATATATAATTCTCCAGTGTATAATGCTCCCCATATATTGCTCCAACCATTAAAAAAAATGAAATACCTCTCCTTGCTGGGCACTGCTCTACTCTGGACTCCTCAGCGTCACCATCTTCTAGCTCTCTGCACTGTGACTGTTCAGGCAAAGGGCGCACAGACGTGACATCATCGCGCTCTCTGACCTGAATGTCACTGTCAGGAAACGCGGAAGACGTCACAGTGGTGGAGCAGGGAGAGGTAAGTAATGCAAGTGCTGGGGCCCTGAGCAAGCAGGGGGGCACACTTGTGGGTGCCGGGAACTGGCACAGGGCCCCTCATAGTACGCCGGTGTATCTGACGGCGAGTGGACACCCACTTGCTCAGGGCCCAGGCACTTGCACGGGTGCGCCACATGCTGACGCTGGCCCTGGGGGGGGTTACAGCCCAGTTAGGGATGTGGAAAAAGTGGCATATGTTGCGGTGTAGGCTGGACGTTCAGCAGCTGCAAATGGAGGAATTGGAGAAGTCGGAGGAAGAGGAGGACAAAGCGAGTCATTTTGCTGGCAACCTATGTGTCAACAGGGGAAGGTGGTTCAAAATCCTTTGAAACCCAGGCATGGTTCATTTTAATAAAGGTGAGAGCACCTACATTTTGGGTCGACAGCTGGGTCCTTCTTTCTGTCAGGATTGATCCAGCAGCACTGAAGACTCTTTCTGATAGCACACTACCAACAGGGCAAGAGAGCTCCTGTAAGGCATATTGTGCCAATTCAGACCAGGTGTCCAGTTTACAGGCCCAGTAGTCAAAGGGGAATGAACTGTGAGTGAGAACATTGATAGGGGAGGAGAGGTAATTTTGAACCATAGTTGACAACTGTTGTCTCCTGTCTGTTGCAATCGATTCAGTATTACCAGTCGTGTGAGCGTTACTCGAGAAATCAGACCACAACATGGTCATGAAACCCCTGTCTCCAACGCCACTTCGGCTGTGTGCACCACGAACACCTCTTCCATTAGGCCAAGTACGGCTCATGGTAGAACCTGCACCGCTGCTGTGTGCTGGGAATGCCTCTAACAAACGGTTTACCAAAGTTGCTTGTTTGTTCACCAATATTAGCTCTAGGTTCTCCTGTGGCATGATGTTCTGTAATTTGCCTTTATAGTGTGGATCAAGGATGCTGGCCAGCCAGTAGTCGTCAACCTTCATAATTTTTGCAATGCGGGGGTCCCTTTTTAGGATCCGCAAAACATAATCACACATGTGGGCCAATGTTCCAAGTGTCAGTGATGCACTGCCAGTGGTGGGTGGAGGAGCACTTTCTTCCAAATCCACATCCCTACATTCACGCACAAACCCTGTGCCTGACCTTGGCAAGCCATCATTTTCTCTTGCCCCCTGAGAAGCATCATCCTCCCCAAAGTAATCATCCCCCTCATCCACATCCTCCTCCTCTTCTTCTTCTTCCTCCACCTTGTCCAGGACAGTTCCCTGAGCAGACAATTCCCTCCTACTCCTCCTCCTCCTCCTCCACTGCAGATGCCTGATCCTTAATGTGCGTAAAAGTTTGCATGAGCAGATGCATAAGTGGGATGCTCATGCTTATGATGGCATCATCTCCGCTTACCAGCCGTGTGCATTCCTCAAGACACTGGAGGACTTTACAGAGGTCTTTCAGCTTTGACCACTGCACACCCGACAACTCAATGTCCGCCCTCAAACTGCCTGCCTATGGATCCTCCCACAAATGCATTACAGCCTGCCTCTGTTCGCACAGCCTCTCAACCATGTGCATGGTGGAGTTCCACCTTGTTGCAATGTCTATGATTAGGCGGTGCTTGGGGAGGTGGAGCGATCGCTGCAGCCTCTGCATACGACTGGAGTCTACGGGCGAGTGACGGATGTGCGAGCACAGTCTTTGCATAGTCTTCGCACCTTATGGAGCAGGGCTGTTAACTCCGGATTATTATTTATGAAGCACTGCACCACCAGGTTCAAGGTGTGAGCCAGGCAAGGTATGTGTCTGAGTTTTACCAGGGCTATGGCCGCCACAAAATTACGGCCGTTATCACTGACTACCTCCCTGGCTCAAGATGTAGACTGCCCAGCCATGACTCAGTTTCTCGCTGCAAGTAGTCGGCCAGTACATCCGTGGTGTGTCTGTTGTCGCCCAAAGACATCATCTTTAAAACAGCCTGCTGATGCTTACCACTAGCTGATCGATAGTGGGACACCTCGTGTGCAACACTGGCAGCTGTGGATGGAGTGCTCGTGCGACTGCGCTCTGTCGACGAGCTTTCGCTTCTGGAGCAGGAGGAGGGTCGAACGCCTACATCCAACTGTTGCCTATATCGTGGACTAGGCAGCACCGTCCTACCACCGCTGTCCCTTGTGGAACCTGCATCCACCACATTAACCTAGTGTGCAGTGATGGACACATAATGGCCCTGGCCATGCCTACTGGCCCATGCATCTGTTGTGAGGTGCATCTTTCCACTCACTGATTGTTTGAGTGCATGGACAATGCGGTCTTTCACATGCAGGTGGAGGGCAGGGATGGCTATTCTAGAAAGAAAGGAAGTGCCAAACTGAAGGGCATCATCTCTAATGAGATCAGTTTGGCAATGTAGCCAGCCGTTCAAAGCCAGTGAGGTTTTGTAGTCCGTCCACGCTTGGAAGTGCATGGTGTTTAAATGTCTAAGCATGCAACTGGTATTCAATTTTTGGAGATTTTTACCTCGGCTAAAGGTCCTTCCACATGTCTTACAAAGCTTTGCCTCATCAATAGGATTTTGGTCAAAAAAGTGCCACACTGCACTCTTCCTACTATGGGATAAATTTTCAGGGCTTGCACGCTGTGCTAATTTGACCGTCTGGCCAAGCTGTCCTGCAACTCTTTTTGTTGTTTTAACACATTTTTGGACTGCTACAGCCTGCCAGATAACCACAGCTGCAATGTCGATGCCTGCCGCGGATCCTCCTCCTCTTCTGAGCTATTGCCAGCGGCACCCTCTTCCCCAATGGATGCCAATCTGGGTCAACAACTGGGTCATCCATCACCTACTCTTCAATTTCATCTGCACCTTCCTCTGTGTCACCGTGTAAGGTGGTATATTATGCAGGAAGGGGCACCTGAGTTTCATCAGGGTCAGATTCTGGCTCAGTAAACTGTGAGTGAAATGTAGTGCTCTGGGTGAATGTACCAGCAGAATCAGATAGCAGTGGCGGTGCATCAGTGCACTCCATGTCATATTCATATTGTACGGAGAAATTCAGGATTTGACTTGATAACCCAGGCATGGTATGTGAAAAGAGCTCCATGGAGTAATCTGAAGTGTGGCCTGCCACATCCTTCACTTTTGGTGGGGGGGAAGGACACAAGGAAAGGTGTCATTCCTGACCAGGAACCCGCTCTGACGACTCAGTGCTTGCATTTTTTAAAACTTCAGAAGAGGAGGCGATAGAGCAGGAGTCTGTTTCGGCAATGTAAGCCAAAACCTGTTCCTGATTCTCCGGCTTTAAAAGTGGTTTACCTACTCCAGAAACGGGAGCCTTCCAGGCCTTCTGGAGCCAGACAATGACGCAGGCTCAACACCTCCTGCTTTAGGTGCTATTGGGATTTTGGCACTACCAGCAAATGCACTACCACCACCACCATCATTCCCAGCTGGCCACCCCCGCCCACGTCCGCGGCCTCTTCCACCATACTTCCTCATGTTTAGGAAAATGTACCAAAAATACCAGCAGATATATGGTACTGTATGAGGAGCGTACAGCTGTATATAGCATAAGGGAAAATTTAAATCTCTGTTTATATATCCAGAGTCACACACAGACGCTCTCTCAGTATGGATTTGACCGTAATGCAAAGAGCAGATATACAGTACTGTATCAGAAGCAGACAGCTGTATACAGTGTAGGGGAAAATTGCAATCTCCGTATATATTTCCGCAGTCACACACAGATAGTCAGCATGTATTTGTCCGTGATACCAGCCGGTACACAGTAGTGTGTGAGTAGCGTACAGCTCTATACGGTGTGGGAAAAAATTAACGGTCGGTAAGTGTGCAGAAAAAAAGAATCATAGTATTAGTGCTGTGTAAAAAGCAGTCTGCACAGCATTGTGCTCACAGCAATACAGCTAGCAGGCAGCCTATTAACCAGCCCTGCTGCACACAAGAAAATCCTCCCCTGTCACTGCACACTAACTGTACAGCACAATTGCTATCAGCACAAGCACAGAAGAACTTCTCTTTCCTACCTAACTCTCTCCCTACTGATAAACAGCGTCAGCAACCTCTCCCTAATGTTAATATCGGCAGAAGTAAAATGTAGGTCAGCGGTGAGGGCTTTTATAGACACTATGACGCCCCCAAAGAAAGCCAATCACTGCAATGCCCTTCTCTAAGATGGTGGTGAATGCTGCCCATGTCACCTCATTGCCCACAGTTTACGTCCTTGTCATTGGCTGAAAAAAGGCGCCTGCAAGCATTATGGGAAAACCGACTTGGGCGCTTGGGTCGACGACCGCCTGGCCGACTGCACACTATGGTCTGGTTTCGGCCAATGAAACCCCACTTTGGCGAAAGTCGGCGACTTTTGAATCTGACCGACCTGTTTCGCTCAACTCTATATGTGGTACATGTGAAGGGGGCTTAAGATTGCATTAAGAGCTTGAAAGTGGTTTAATTAAGTCCAAGACACTTGTTACAGTGTTACATCTCTTTAGGGCAATTGGATTCTTTTCTGTATTTAGAGTTCTCAGTGTATCGAAATTCAAATTTCAAAAGATTTGGTTTTCTCGAATAATTACCAAATGTTACCTTTTGCTCTAATGTCTGATTTATTAATTCATGGTCAATTCTAGTAGTTGGCCCAAATCCTCTTTAATAATTAATTAGATAGGAAAAGGCTAAGTAACTAAAGCATTATCTTCTCTATTCACTCAAGGGGTGTGTTTCCATGGTCAGTAAATGCTGCGTGTTTGACGCTGTGTTCTGGCGCAGCGTAAAACACGCAGCATCCAGATGTTACAGCATAGTGGAGGGGATTTCAAGAAATCCCGTCTCCACTATGCGTAAAAACACACAGGCGGCAGACCTGCATTAACGGACATGGGGTGCGTCTTTTCAGATCGCAGCATGTCCTTTTCCCTTGCGGCGACGCTCCGTCGCCGCAAGGGAAATAACACAGGCCTATGTAGCTATGCGGTGATTCCGGATGTGTTCAATGAGCACATCCGTATTCACCGCTCGTTCAGAAGGGGGGGGCTTTGGGCGGAGCTGACTTTCTGCTCCGTCCAAAGCGCTCTGGTTCCGGACCGTGGAACCATACCCTTGCACTTGCTCTGAGTAGCAGAATTTTAACACTGTATATTAAGAACATTTACAAATTTATTCCCCATCACCATGATTCTGGTCATCATGTGGAGCAAAACAGTTCTCCAGTGATCCAGGTTTCTTTCTATCCTAACCTTTTTAATCTTACTGCTATCTTCAATGATTACTTTTCAAGCCATACTTCACAATGCCAAGTAGTTGCATTTAAAGCACTGCTGGGGAGGCAGTTTAGAAAGAGGTGCTCCTCTGGACTTTACAGTGTATAATTGCATTATTCCATAGTTTAGCAACAAAACCAACTCCTTTATCTTCAGAAAACAGCCTAATAATCAGAAATGTTCTGTGCATCTACCATATATATCTAAGATGGAAATATCATCTTACCATGAAATTGTTGGCATGGACTTCAAACAATAGTGAGGCTCAAACATCACAATGGTCTGCCTTGTCAGGCCCAAGTAGAAAAATAATGAGCATTTTTGCTTTAGAAATTAATGGCATTCACTTCATAGACATCATAAGACTGCAAGCTGAAATATAACTAGCTTGATAACTATTTTTTTTTGGCAACTCTTGGCAAGAATTAAATTGTTGATGTTGACCTTTAAATGCACAAGGATGGTGAGAAGAAATAATTAGATTGTAGATAAATATTAAAGTATTTTTTACACACACATATATATATATATGTTATTCTAGTTACAGTTACTATGATGTAAATGGAAAGTTTTCTTTCACAGAGGTAATTACTATATGTTGAATTCATAATTTATATTTAGGTGGATATTCCCATCTTGAAACATGTATAGTATATCCACCAGATGTGTTTATAAATTATGTGGTCCTGTAATTTTATCCAGAATGGGGTCCCCTATGCATTCATGCATGGCTTGCTTCATTCACCTGTATAGGAGTTCTGAAAAGAGCCAAACAATCATGCATGTTCTGTCGAGAGTTCCCATAAATGACAAACATGGGAATCTCATTTATTCAATATTAAAGTTGGAGCTACACATTCATATGAATTTATATGTATGTCGTTATTACATTGACATAATTAAAAAAATGTTCTAACGGGTATAGCCAAATATGTTCAACCCCTTCCCACCTACAGAAAAACATGCACACTTTTTAAGATCAATCTGAGTAATCTTTATTTGTAATGTATTCATATACAGGTTATAATCAACACGTTGACTCCAGTCTTACAAATGAATTCCAAGTTGTTCTCCAGTTCCTATCCTCACTAGTGCCACCAGGTATTTATGCCAGGTAATTTTTTAATTTATCTAATTAGTGTGCAATCAAAGTAGCTATATATACTGAAGGTCATAGATCTATCTTTAAGGGCCCCATGTGGTATACCGTAACAGATTCATAATGAACATTATTGTGAAATTATTACAATTATTATTGAGCAATTGTAACTTGCATGATGATATTACATGGGTTAGTGTGAGGCAATAATTTTTGCTATGAAGCCTGCGCAGAGAATATAATCTGTAGATTAACTGCAGACAAATAATTGGAATGATGACAATGTTGGTATGCAATCATTTTTCCTACAATTTCTGAGCAGAAAGGTATAGCAATTAAAGCATAAGTGATTGGAAAGATTATCACATAACGTATCATACACAGTTTAAAATATGATAAAAGTAATTGTTCTGTATGACAATTTGTGATTGTTATTCACCCCCTCCAGGTGTACATTCTTTATAGCTGACCCATGACTTTGTTCTATGGTGTCTGTCTGTCTTTATATACTGTACGATAGTAAATTTATTATTTACTTTTCTTAAAGTGTGGTCTATCACAAAATTCAAGCTCAGGACCACACACTCTACTGATAAGTAGAGGACTATTTTTTCTGCCTGAACATCTAAGTATCATTCTTCATCTTTACTGGCATATTGTACTGGTACCAGTAAATCTCTATATACTTGTATATTACAGGTAAAATTAAAGTGAGATGATTTTTTTTGGGAAATTACTAAACAACTATGAAAAACACTTAAAATATTCATATCTTTAAATATACCTTTTAAGAATAAACATAAAAATAATCAGTAACATGGTGAAATTTGATACCCCTTTAATTGTAACTAGTACCCTTACAATACAGTGGTCATTTTTTTTGCACAATTTTATATATGGTTTTGTCATGTTTTCTTACATTTTTTTAGGGTGTGAATTACATGTGTGCTTTTTCTACAGTACATTTTTAGTAAAGTTGGTTTTCACCACACTGCAAAAATGCCAGTAAAACCTTACAAAAAAAACTGCATTGCATTTTTTTACATTCTTATTGCTTTCTATGGGTGAAAAACATGCTGCAGCTCTACTGAAATAATTGACATGCTGCAGCTCTACTGAAATAATTGACATGCTGCAGAAAACACTGCAGCTCTTAAATTCAGTCAGGAAAAAAAATAAAGGTAGCTTTGCTGGTACTGTAAAAAGCAACTTAACTTTTAACCCCTTAATTAACTTTTAACCCTTTAACCCCTGGAAGTATTTTCATTTTTGCATTTTTATTTTTCACTCCCCTTCTTCCCAGAGCCATAACTTTTTCATTTTTCTGTCAATATGGCCGTGTGAGGGCTTTATTTTTGCGGAACAGTTGTACTTTTGAAGGACACCATTGGTTTTACCATGTCGTGTAATAGAAAATGGGAAAAAAAAATTCCAAAAGCGGTGAAATTGCAAAAAAAGTGCAATCACATAATGGTTTTTTGTTTGGCTTTTTTACTAGGTTCATTAAATGTAAAAAACTGACCTGCGATTATGATTCTGCAGGTCATTACGAGCTCATAGACACCAAACAAGTTTTAAAAAAAAATAAAAATTGAGCCATTTTCTGATTCCAAAGCTTCTCCATTTTTCGTGATCTCGGGTTTGGTGAGGGCTTATTTTTTGCGTGCTGAGCTAACGTTTTTAATTATACTATATTGGTGCAGATATAATCGTTTGATCGCCCGTTTTAATGCAATGTCGTGGAAACCAAAAACGTAATTCTGGCATTTTGACTTTTTTCTTGTTACGCCATTTAGCGATCAGGTTAATCCTTTTTTATTGATAGATCGGGAGATTCTGAACGTGGTGATACCAAATGTGTGTATGTTTGATTTTTTTTTTATTGTTTTATTTTGAATGGGGCAAAAGGGGTGTGATTTGAACTTTTATATATTTTTTATTTTTTTTTATATTTTTAAAAACATTTTTTTTTACTTTTAGCATGCTTCAATAATCTCCATGGGAGACTAGAAGCTGTCATAACCCGATCGGCTCTGCTACATACATATAAAAAAGATATAGTTTATAAATTAATAAATCCACAAAATACTACACCTATAGAGTCCATTTATAACTACTGTACTTTCTAAATATGGCCGACTGTATATATGATCTATGTTTTTATAAGATGTCCTGTATTAGGAGTGTCGTGCTGGGGGGTTCTGCCTCTTCACATAAGGGATTATCTTCTTTCCATCTGGATCCCTATGTGTTATCTTTTAATGTGACCTTACCATGTAATTATTCTGTGTATGTAATCATTAATAACCTTTATATATTTTTTGTTAATTAGGTGCCCGTATTACTCTTTTTTCTTTTTAATCTCACACATGTCAGTAAAATGTATGTCTTAACTGGGGATGAGGGTCTGAAATGAGATTATATCCACATTGACTTAGAAGTCTTTTGCAAGGTAAACTAATGATTCATGTAAGTTACAGACGATAATTGATGTTGAGCCATCGGCTTGTTGGACACGCCTGTGAAACAAAACTTGGAAAGTGAATGCAGCCTAATCCTTGCATAACATCACGTATGACACCATATCTTTGAAATATTTTCACTCTCATGTCTCATCCCTCTTATTCCATTGTGTTCACCTTTCCGTAGAGATAAAACATGTGCCTTTCAGAATATCACTGACTCAATGGGTGGCACCTGGCCAGTCTACCGCTTCTGCGATAACTACTGGAGAAGAGAGGTACAGTTTTAATTAATGCTCACGTACGAGTAATCTTGAGTCTGGCAAACACCTAATTTTTATCCTTCACCCAGCACAATATAGTTACCGCATTATGGGAGTGTTGACAGATATCATATGTGTCATAGGGTGTCAAATAGTTTAAACCAGTGATGTTTCAAATGATTTTCCTAATGAATAAAAACAAAAGAAATTATTATTAGTGATCTGTTGTAGGTTTAACCCCTTCATGTCTGAGCATTTCCCATTTTCCTCCAAATCATCAAAAAACCATAACTTCTTTATTTTTCTGCCAACCTAGTCATATGTGGGAACGTTTCTTGTGGGTCAAGTTAAAGTTTTAAATTGCACAAATTTCACTGGAAAACAGGGAATAAAATTTCTAGTGCGTTGAAATAGTTAAAATAAAATGCAATTTTACCATTGCGTTTTGAAGGTTTTTTTTTCTTACGGTGTTCATTGTGAGGTGCCAAAAAATTCTATTGGTTAGTAAAATTATGCAATGCCAATCTTATAGTGTTTTTATTTATTTTAATTTTAAGTTGTTAAAAATTCATAACTGTAGAAAATAGAATATAAATTTTGGCTTCCATCACCATTTTTGAGAACCAAAACTTTGTTATTTTTCTATGGAGAGAGCTATGTGAGGGCTTGTTTTTTACTTACTGAGCAGATGTTTTAACTTATACCATATTGTTGTACATGTAAAGTTTTGATTGCTACTTACTGCATTTATTAGGGTATGAGTAGGGCAACAAAAAATTAATACTAGCATGTCTATTTTTTAATGTACAGTTCAAATAAGCTTAGGTTATGTTCACACGTTTTTTTTCTGCAGGCAAAACCTGCTCTCTTGTCAGTAAAGAAGCCGTTTAACCCCTTCACGACATGCACCGTACATATATAGCGCATGTTGTGTCTCTCCCTTTGATGTGGGGCGATAAACGAGTGATAAAAAATCATATCTACACCATATTGGATTCAATAGAAACATCATCTTAGCATGCAAAGTAAAGAACACTATGGGTCGGAAAATGGCGAATTTAATTTTAAACAACTTTGGATTTTTTTTCACCCCATAAATAAAAAAGAACATACATGTTTGTATCTACGAACTGTAATGAACTGGAGAATCAAATTGAAGGTCAGTTTCTGCATTTGTGTGAACATGTTATTAAAAAAAACATTTGAATTGCACTTTTTTTTGCAATTTCATCGCACTTGGATTTTTTTCAATTTCAGTACAAATAGGGTAAAACCAATGTGTGTTCAAAAGTACAACTCACCCGCAAAAAACGCCTGATATGGCCTATATGACTTAAAAATTAAAAAGTTAGGCTCTGGAATGGGAGTAAAAAATGAAGTCAAAAATTAAATGGACTGTGGCATGAAGGGTTAAAAAAAGCAGTTTTTGCTGTGTATTTTGCTGCATATTTGCTTGCATTTTGTGCTTTTTTAGTCCCCCTCGATGCCTGCTTTTTTTTTGCTACGCTTTTGCGGCATTTTTGCACTTACTCATTGCTTTCTATGGGTGAAAAATGCTGCAAAAACGCAGAAAGAAATGACATGCTGCAGTTTGCACAAAAGTAGATTTTCCAAGTGAGTCAGGAAAAAAAATGTATGTGTATAAGATTTCTGAAATCTCATAGCTTTTACTGGTACTGTAAGACACAGCTTAAAATTTGCATAAAAAAGCAGCAAAAATGCAATGTGTGACCATAGTATTATAATCTGATACATAAAACATTTCTAGATACCAGAATATCAAATATGATTATTTTTATTTTTTTTAATATATTTTTTAACTAATTATTTTTTGTTTTTATTTTACTTTTTAGTCTTTTTAAGAGATTGGAATATGTGATAATTAGATCACTCATACTACATATTGCAATTCTGCAGTAGATAATTACAACTGAACTTTATTAGAAGACCAACATTTCCGCCATGGAGACCCTCAGTAGATCGTTATCTGCTATATTAAAACCCATCAGCACCCTGTGAACACATTGTCGATGTTATTTGAAAATTGACGTTTAAGTGCCGCTCAGTGTTTGACAGAGGCATCTAATTGGTTAAAGCCTGCATCTGTCAGATATGGTGTAATCCTATTTCCTGAGCCTGCTCTACATGGTTTTACGACCATTTGATATAATTTAACTTTACGTTATATGGTCACAAAGGGATTACAGTAATGGCAAATTTTTGCTTCTTTTGCCAAAGCTTTACCCAAAAGGTGCTTTGTTGAAAGCCTCAGTCCTTGTTTCCTCCAACGTTTTCAATTGGGAGATTATTTGGTGATCCCCATGCACATTTCATATTGAAATGATCAGGCCTGAAATACATTTACCTAATGTGTATGGATAACAAACTGGATTATCCAGTAATCTGTCAATAAATATATTATGGATATGATCAGCTTAAGGATAGGGCAACATGGTAACTTTGGCCACAACACAGGTTGCAGGTCGTGAGACAAAAGTTTGCTATGTGCTATGTGTCACTGCTACAGCGCAGCACAATGAAAGATTACAGTAACAAGCAAGTGCAAAAAGCAAACCAATGCGACCACATTCACTTGTATTATGCTGTAGCTTTGACAAACACTGTAGTGACTTTAGGCCACGTAACCTGTGTCACTGCCAAAGTTGCTATGTAGCCATGGCCAAAAGGTGCTTTTAAACTTTTAGTAGTTATTGGTCGTTTTTTTTGCCCCCAACTACTGTATGCCAGCATGCTTGGATCAATCATGGGGAAATGTGTTTTCATTGGGAAGAACTAATTAAGTTTCTGCCAAACTTTCCTCTCATTGATAGTCATAAAAAATAAGTTAATAAAACAAAATAATAAAAAAAAAAATCCTATGTGATCTGAGGACATTCTGTAATAAATATGTTCAAGGTAATGTAGCCAAATATACAGTACCTAATGTATTTTCTTTTCTTTTACAACTGAAGAATCCAAATATACAGACGGCTCAAGATGTCGATGCCCTGATTCTAGGAATGGCTTCCCAGATTGCTGAAAATGAAGACAATGTTGTGATTGAAGATTTACGAGGTCAATATTTTTCAATTCTAAGGCTGCGTTCTCATGCAGCGGTTATACCTCGATGTTTAACTGTTTCCCTGCACAATTTCCTAATCTTGCAGGAAATAGTTGTTGCATATGCAAGATTGCATGGCAATCATTGTCAGCCAATCTTAATCTGTGCAAGATTAACTGATTGTACTAGGAAACAGTGAAAACCCCAGCATGAGCATTATGTGTTAATGCATTATTGGTAGTGATGAGCGAACGTGCTCGTTAATGCTAGTTACTCACCCGAGCATCACTGTACTCGCGGTACTTGGCGAGCAGCGAGCATTTCCATGTTTGCTCGGCGGTAGTTCTGGTGCACGCCCTGCATTTTTGGCGCTCTTTAGAGCGCCAATCAACATGCAGGGATTGCCACGCACTGTAATGCCGCAGCCATCTTTGTTGTGGTATTACAGTGATTGTCTGGCCGCACTGAGTCATCAGGTGTATAAGAGACCTGGCATCGCCATGCTCATCACAGTCTGCTCCGGAATTAGCGAGTGTAGGGAGAGCTGCTGCCGAGATAGTGTCAGATTTTGGGATTTGGAAGGTATTGTTGGTGTACCATCAAAGAATACACAAATCCAGCTAAATCAACAGTCCTTCTAAGGACTAATTATGGTGTATATAGATTGCAGTGCTAGACAGGCAGGGAGTGTATGTGCGTATAGACATATCAATGCAAGGCATGCACGCACTGTATGTGGGTATTTAGATCTCAGTAGCAGGCAGACAGGCATTCTATGTGGCATACTTCATTGCATACATCAAGAGGACCCATTCTATTACTGTCTGCTGCTGCCTATAAGCTATATTGACTGTATCTACACAGCCTTAGGTCTCAGTGAGCAGCAAATTTTTTTGGCATCTTAATCCTGACTATTTTTTTCCAAAGCAATCCAGAACCCCTTTTTCTTTGTCTAATTTCTTGTTAACACTGCAGAATACAGGCAGATCCTTTTCATAGTAGAGCGTGAAAATACAGCTATTTTAAAGGGGTTTGCCTGTTCCAGGCCTGACATCTGAGTGTGCCTAAAAATCTGGCATTTTTTGTGATACTGTAGTGATACTTATAAAATTTTTTGACACCATTTTGCTGCCCAAAAATTATTTATCTGCCCCAAAAATATTTAGCTACAGGCAGATATATTAAGAAATCGTACGTTTCAGACATCGCTATCTGCGACATGTTGGAATCAGCAGGTAATCTTCGGCGGCCACTCGATGCTGTGCTGGCAGGGTGAGAGGCTGCTTGCCAGACAGGGAAATGCCAGGGGAGATCAGAGGGTCATGGACTTGCGCCACTCCCCAAAATGAGTCTTCGCATTATTCCACCTCCTTCCCATCTGACAGAAGCGCGCACCATTTTGCGGCCCAAAAATTATTTATCTGCCCAAAAAATATTTAGCTACAGGCAGATATATTACACTGGGTTTTGTCAGCCTATCTGTCTGTGTGCTAATAATTGTGGCATTTCAGGGCTACATTACACTGAATTTGCTGAGTGTTACCCTATTTCTATACAGTCTTTTGGGTTAAAAAAAATCCAGCCCACATATTGACCAGTGTGTCAGATGCCTATCTGTCTGTTTGCTAAAAATTGTGGCATTTCAGCTCTACATTACACTGGATTTGCTGAGTGTTACCCTATTTCTATACAGTCTTTTGGGGAAAAAAAAAATAATCCAGCCCACATATTGAACATTGTGGTATCTCTGTCAGACGCAACCGTTCCTCGTAACACCAACACGACGGAAGCTGTCATTACAACTGTTAGGTCTTCCTGAGTCTGGTTTTTAAAGACTCTGCCCATAACCCCAAACAGGCCATTTGCACCACCTGCCATGCCCGCATCAGCAGAGGTAGCAAAACTACCAGCCTGAACACCACCAGCATGATCAGGCTCATGGCAGTGAAGCACCCGACTTTGTGGGCTGAACCCCAGGGTCCAGGAACAGTGTCTACAGGTGACACCACTGATTCTTCCGCTGTTGTGCATGGAAGTCAATCCCCTGTCCATGGTGCCTGCGAAGATGCCTCCTGCCCTGCACCTGTCGTTGCACACACTCAACTACCACCATCAGCAAGCACGTCCATGTCCTTGTCCCAGTGCAGCCTTCAGTTGTCCATACCTCAGTCATTGGAACAAAAGCGGAAATACGCAGCCAACGCTCCACAGGCCACAGTACTAAATTCACATATTTCTCCTCTCCTTGCACTGGAAACGTTGCCTTTTAGGCTTGTGGAGACGGAAGCTTTTCGCAACCTGATGGCGGCGGCCGTCCCAAGGTACTCTGTCCCCAGCCAACACTATTTTTCTGGTGTGCCATCCTGGCATTACACAAGCACGTGTCCAACAACATTACCCATGCCCTCAACAATGCAGTTACAGGGAAAGAACACTTAACCACGGCCACGTGGACAAGTGCTTCTGGGCAGAGACGGTACATCTCGCTGAAGGCACATTGGGTTAGCATAGTGGAAGCTGGGACCCAGTCGGACCTTGGGATGGAACACGTCCTACCAACGCCGAGGATTGCGGGCCCTAGGTCAATCAGGGTTGCCCCCACAGTCTACAGCTCCTGCACATCATCCTCCTCCTCCTCTTCAGCCTGCATATCTGAAATGACCAAATCAGTTGCAAGCTGGAAGCACTGCAGCACTGCCTCAGCCCAGGGGCAACAGGCTATGCTAAAGATAATATGCTTAGGTGACAAATCGCACAATGCTGTAGAGTAGTGGCCAGCTCTGAAAGAGCAGGTAGATATGTGGCTGACACCGCTGAACCTACAGCCAGGCATGACCGTGTGTGACAATGGCCAGAATCTTATGGTAGCTCTGATGCGATGTGAGCTCACATACATACCATGCCTGACCCATGTGTTTAACCTCGTGGCTCAGCAGTATCTCAAAACTAACCCGGAGCTGTCGAATCTGCTTGTGAAAGTACGCTGCCTGTGTGCCCATTTTAGAAAGTCAGCTACAGCTTGAGCTGCCCTTGACGTGCTTCAGCAGCGTTTGCAGCTTCCGGCTCACCGACTGGTGTGTGATGTCCCCACGCATTGGAACTCTACACTGCATGTGTTGGAAAGGATTTGTGAGTAGAAGAAGGCAGTTGTTGAGTACCAACATCAACAAGGGCGTCGGTATTCAGTTAAGACTCCACACGTAAGACCTCAGGAGTGGACATGGATGTCAGACATATGTACCATCCTACAAACTTTGAGGAGTCCACCAAGATGTTGAGCGGTAATGACGTCATAATTAGCATCACCATCCCGCTTCTCTGTATTCTGAAAAGCTCTCTGCTCACTATCAAAGAGAATGCATTGTAGGTGGAGCACAATGAGAAAAAGCAAGGAACCATAAGGGTGATTACACACAGCCCAGCCTCATGTCATCTCAACGTGGATTGGTTGACAATGATGAAGAGGAGAAGGAGGAAGAGCAGGAGCTACTTTCCTGCACTATAGATGGTACTACAAGCACAACTGTCATACCGTCTGTTCAGCGTGGATGGCCTGAGGACAGGGAGGAGGAGGAGGACAGCATGGTCAGTCATCCTGTTGGTGAGGACACGGAAGGCTTGCCAGTTATCAGTCTGGCATGCATGACAGACTTCATGTTGCGCTGCATGTCCCGTGACCCTCACATTATAAAAATATTTGCTGACGCTCAGTACTGGTTGGTGACACTTCTAGACCCATGCTACAAGAAGAACTTTCAATCTCTTATTCCAGAGTCAGATAGGTGTATTAAAATGATGCAGTACCAGAGTGCCATTGTTGCAAAATTAATGAAAAATTCCCATCTGAAAACGCTGGCGGCAGAGGTCACAGCACGTGGAACAACCAAGGAGTAGAGGCGAGAGAGACTCAACTATAATCCAGCAGAGGCAGGGGAACAGTGGCAAAGTACTGGGACACTTTTCTCAGACCCTCCCATCGCCCTGGTCCAGAGTGGAGGTTTAGTCTCACAAGTCCTGGAAAGTTTGGGAAGATGTTGAAGGAGTACCTTGCTGACCGTACCAACGTCCTCTGTGATTCCTCTGTGCCTTTTAACTATTGGGTATCCAAGCTGGACACGTGGCATCTATATGCCTTAGAGGTTCTGGCCTTCTGTGCCGCTAGCATTTTGTCAGAGTGGATTTTTAAGCCGCTGGTGGAATAATAACTGATAAGCGCATCCGCCTGTCAACTGAAAATGTTGACAGGCTGACTCTTATAAAAAATTAACAAGGCCTGGATTGGGGCAGACTTCTATGCACCACCGAATGAGAAAAGCAAAACATAACCTCCAATACAGTGTATTTTTTGGGGAGGTGTATTACCATGCACCTCTTCACACAAAAACATGGGTATACGCTTCTTGACTTTGGGTATTTGGTGTGTTATTATCTTCCTCCTTCTCCTCATCCTCATGATCCACCATCACTTTAACATGAGTGTGACTGTGGTCAGTGATGCAACAGTCAGTAGAAATATTTTCAAGGGAGTTTTGATGCCCGTTACAAAAATATTTACACTCTATGTTGAGGTGTGCCCCCCAGGGAAAATGATTTTCAGACTATGCACTTAGTGTATGGACATCACAAGTAGAGGAGACGCGCTCCTGTAAACTGGGAATGCCTTTTTTTTCACAGGCCATACTACACGTCTCTTCATACACCACCCCTAGATCACTAGGGTGACCATGTTGCGTGATGAAACAGGCACTAGATTGTTTTGCAAAGGGTGTTTAGGATTTCCGTAACAACAGTTATTTGCACAGTAGGTTGATTTATCCCCCCCAAGGGGAAAATGTTTGTCAGCCTATGCACTTAGTGTATTGTAATTACAAGTATAGGAGACCTGCTCCTTTAAACTGGGAAGACCTTTTTCGCAGGCCATACTACACGTCTCTTCCTACACCACCCCTAGATCACCAGGGTGACCGTGTTCCGTGATAACAGACACCACCACTAGAACACAAGGGTGAACATGTTCCATGATGAAACAGCAACTACATTGTTTTGCAAGGGTGTTGGATGTCCAAAACAACAATTATTTACACAGTAGGTTGATGTGTCCCCCCCAGGGCAAACATATGGGAGACCCACTTCCTAATAATATGAACTTTGTTGGTTGTTCATCTTCAACAATGCAATTATTCACTGCCATTTCCTCAGCCTCAACATTGCAATGCTAAAATGCAGGGTCTTCTGCCACACCACAGCAATTCACCAATGCAGGTTCTTAAGCCTCAAGAGTGCGATTATCCACTGATGGTTCTTCAGGCTCAACACTGAAATGCTCCACTGCAGGGTCTTTAGAATCAACAATGCAATTGTTCACTGCCGGTCTTCAGCATCAACACTGCAATTTTCAACTGCAGACTCTTTAGCATCAACACTGCAATTGTCCACCGCTGAGTCTTTAGCATCAACACTGCAATTGTCCTCTGCCTGGTATTCAGCGTCAAAACTGCAATTTTCCACAGCAGGGTCTTTAGCGTCAACACTGCAATTGTCCACTGCTGGGTCTTTAGCATCAACACTGCAATTGTCCACTGCCAGATCTTTAGCATCAACACTTCAATTGTGAACTGCAGGCTCTTTAGCGGTAACAAAGATGCCCAGTCATCCTGCCTGGCAGAGACAAAGTGTCACAGATAGGTGACCAAGGTCTGGTTGGCCCTCTCTACCAACCCATTCGTCTCGGGATGATATGCCGAAGAGAGATTTAACTCAATACTGAGTAGACGACAAAGCTCTCTTCAGAACAGAGACGCAAACTGGGGACCTCGGTCACTAACGATTTTGTCCGGCATGCCATGTAGACGAAAGATATGTCTTATGAACAACTCAGCCAGGGCCCATGCAGAAGGTAACCGTGGTAACGGTACCAGGTGCACCATTTTGGAAAAATGGTCGGTGATCACCCAAATGATGGTGCAACCTCGAGACTTGGGTAAGCCCACCACAAAGTACATTCCAACCATCTCCCAGGGCCTGTATGCCACCGGAAAAGGGTAAAGTAACCCAGCTGGCCGTTGTCGAGGAGATTTATTTTTGGCGCAGGAGACGCACGCCTGAACATAATCCCCAACATCACGGACCATATGCGGCCACCAGTACATCCTCGCCAACAGCTCAGATGTCCTTTTTGGTCCCAAAATGTCCACCCACCCTGGACGAATGAGCCCAAGAGAGAACCTCCGGTCGCAAATTGGGTGGTAAAAAAGTCTTGCCTGGAGGTACAGACTCTAGCGAAACCGGCGCTACGGTTCTCAGGCTCTCAAAAGGGACAATAAGCCGAGGCTCCCCCTCCTCCTCCTCAGAGGACACCACGGATCGAGAGAGAGCATCAGCCCGAATGTTTTTCTCTCCCGAGAGATAATGGAGGGTAAAGTGAAATCGGGAGAAAAACAAGGACCATCTGGCCTGATGAGAATTTAGCCTCTGGGCTGTTTGTAAGTATACCAAATTCTTGTGATCCGTAAAGACTTGGAAGGGAAAGCGAGCCCCCTCCAACAGATGTCTTCACTCAGAGAAAGCCAACTTCATTGCTAGCAACTCCCTGTCCCCGATGGAATAATTCCTCTCCGCTGGTGAAAAGGTCTTGGAGAAGAAGAAGCAATGATGCTTCCGACCTTGAGCATCCTTTTGAAAGAGGACTGCTCCAGCACCAACGGATGAGGCATCCACCTCCAATATGAATGACTTGTCAACATCAGGGCGGTGTAGGATGGGAGCGCTAGCAAAATGAAACTTAATTGAGGTGAAAGCCTTGGAGACTTCTTCGGACTACAATTTGGGATTTGCTCCCTTCTTGGTGAGGGCTACCAAGGGAGCTACCAAAGTTGAGAAATGGGGAATGAACTGGCGATAGTAATTACTGAACCCCATAAAACGCTGCACCGCTTTAAGAGAATGGGGTTCTTGCCAATCCATCACCGCCTGTAGTTTGGCAGGATCCATAGCCAATCCCTGGGCGGAGATGATATAGCCCAGGAATGGTAAAGACTCCTGCTCAAACACGCATTTCTCCAACTTTGCATAAAGGGAATTTGCCCGCAAGAGGTCAAAGACTCTGCAGACATCTTTCCGGTGGGAGTCAATATCTGAAGAGAAGATGAGAATATCATCCAGACAGACCACGACCGAGGTGGAAAGCATATCCCGGAAGATGTCATTAACAAAGTCTTGGAAAATGGCTGGGGCATTACAAAGCCCAAAGGGCATCAACCAGATATTCATAGTGCCCATCCCTGGTATTAAAAGCCGTCTTCCACTCGTCCCCCTCGCGGATGCGAATCAGGATGTAAGCACCCTGCAGGTCTAATTTGGTAAATACCCTTGCTCCCGGGAGCTATCAAAGAGCTCAGAATTCAGAGGCAGTGGGTATTTATTCTTAACGGTGATGGCGTTAAGACCCCTGTAATCTATGCAGGGACGTAATTCTCCGTTCTTCTTTTGCACGAAGAAGAACCCTGCCCCAGCAGGTGACACTGACTTCCTAATGAACCCTCTTGTCAGATTCTCCTGAATGTATTGGGACATAGCCTCCATCTCCAGGAGAGAGAGAGGATAGACCCGTCCCCGGGGAGGTTCTGCTCCAGGCAAGAGGTCAATAAGACAGTCATAGGGGCGGTGAGGCGAAAGCGTCTCCGCAGCCTTTTTGGAGAACACATCTACATAGGACCAATAGCACTTGGGAAGGGAAGTGAGGACATAAAGTTCCCCTCTGCTCCAGAATCCACACAAAGCTCAACTGTTAGAGTGGATGGACCAAAAGAGATTGTCCCTTTAAAGGACAGCTTGGAGGCAAATGCTGCTGACTCTAGTGAACCTCCTCCCATGGTCACTAGACGCGATCGTGTTCCCGATCGCTGGGGACATCTATTGGCATAATCTCCTAACTGCTGACAATTGTTACAAACCACGGAGACTCGAACGGGCCGAGACTTAGGTGTCATGGGCGTATCGCCACGAGGATCGTCGCGATTACACACTCTGACTTCTCACAGCTGAGTTGCTGTTTCTTTGTGTTTGGTAATGAGGGAGTTAATTTTACCTAGCTCTTTGCTAAGACTAGGTCCAGCCTCGCCCGGCTGCTTTTGATTATGTTCTAATTGGATTCCTTCATATACCTGCCAGTCTGCTTGTTAGATGCCGGTGAAAGCATTCATGTAGTCTAGCAGACTGGATCGGTTCTGAGAATACTTAAGCTAAGAGCTCCTTAGTTGTTTTTACTCTTACAGCTTATAGTTTATCTCTGAGACCTTAGGTGTTCCTACTGTGTGTGAGTGTTGTATGTAAGACTTTATTTACTTTATTTCTTGTCTTTCTTGTATGTCTTTCTGTTCATTAACCGTTACCTGTTCATTCCCTATGGTGTTAATCAGGGTCCTTCTTAGGACTAGATTACAGTTGGCAGGGATTGATAGGAGACAGGGTTTACGCTGGTGGCCTGGACCTCTGTACCTTTAACAGTACCTCCAGGTAGAGGGATTAGTTAGAACCCCAGTTTAGGGTCAGCATAGACCCCGGTCACCCTCTAGCCGGAGACAGCGTATAACGGATTCCGTATTGACCCACTGGACATTCTGTCAGGTAATTCTATGTTATCATATATCTATGCGCATGTTATATAGTATGTTGCCCTTTTGATATAGATTACTGACATCACATATATATATATATCTGCTATACAGCGTGACATTTTCACCGGCCCATACTAAAGATTCTCCCCAGCTGTCATGGATCCAGTAGCCCAGCTGGCCCGGCAGTTGCAGGGGTTGTCCATGGAGTTTGCAGACATTAAGTCCAAGGTTTTGTCCCCCCCGGAGCAAACCAGATCTGAACCTAAGGTTGCTCTCCCGGACAGGTTCACTGGTGGGCGGGACAAATTTTTTACTTTCCGGGAGGCATGTAAATTGTACTTTCGGCTGCGGCCTCGGTCATCTGGGAGTGAAGAGCAGAGGGTGGGAATTGTTATCTCGCTCTTACAAGGGGACCCTCAATCTTGGGCGTTCTCTATTCCTCCAGGCTCCCCAGATCTCCAGTCAGTGGATCGATTTTTTACTGCCCTGGGTCTGGTATATGATGATCCGGATCGAGTTTCCCTTGCTGAAACAAAGTTACGTAAAATACGGCAAGGAAATCGTCCAGCGGAGGAATATTCTTCTGAGTTCCGTAGATGGGCAACAGATACTCAGTGGAATGACCCAGCTCTTAGGAGCCAGTTTTGTCAAGGGTTGTCTGACAAATTAAAGGATGTGTTGGCTCAGTATGATTCTCCTCCATCACTGGAGGCTGCTATGGCCCTCGCTATTCGCATTGATAGACGAATTCGGGGAAGACGCGAGGTAACTCCGCCTCCCGTGATGACTCCACCTACTACTAAAGTCCCTTATACTGAGGTTCCCCTGGTCTGTTCTGAGGAACCCATGCAGTTGGGAGGGACATCTTTTTGTAGGAGGGAATCGGCGGTGTTTCTTTTGCGGGAGAGAGGGACATTTTGTTGGGGGGTGTCCATCCCGGGCCTCTTTGAGCAAAGGAGTTGACCTGGGAGTGTGTATTTCGTCCCCAAATCCCTCTCAGTTTCTCGTGCCTGCGGAGGTGGTGATTGGTACTAGAACTGAGAGGATTTCTGTTTTTCTTGATAGTGGGTCCGGGGCTAATCTGGTGGACGCTCGGTTTTCCCAGGTGCATGGTATGCAACTGAGTGTATTGGCCAAACCGGTCCCTATAGTCTCTATTGATTCTAGACCTCTCGGTCAAGGTAGCTTGGTACAAGCTGTTCATAACATAGATCTTCGAGTAGGGGCAATACATAAAGAGCAATTGTCTTGTTATGTGTTGGAGGGTCTACCTACTCCTATTGTGTTGGGACTTCCTTGGTTGGCTAAACATAACCGAGTGATTGATTGGCAATCCGGAAAGATAAGCCAGTGGGGTGAATTTTGCAGGAATAACTGCATGAGCACGGTCATCGGTGCGGTTGTGCCTAGGACTTTGTCTCCTTTTCTGGAGGACTTTGGGAGATGTTCTCAGAGGAGGGGTGTAAAGAGTTACCTCCTCATCGCGCATATGACTGCTCAATAAAGTTGCTTCCTGATGCCTTATCTCGTACTTTCCCAGGGGCCGGGAAGACGGATGATCCGGTTCCTATTCCTCAGGAGGGAGTTGTAGTGTCAGCTGTATGCTCTGAGCTTGAGGGGGAGGTATTGGGGGCTCAGGGGGACGCCCCTGTGGGACTTCCAGGGAGACTGATAGTTCCAGATCGGTTAAGACTGAAGGTTACGGGGAACCGTTACAAACGGATGGCTGATAGGGGGAGAGTTTCTGGTCTAGATCTGAAGGTGAACGATCTGGTTTGGTTGTCTACCAGGAATATAAAACTTAAAGTTTCCTCCTGGAGGTTGGGTCCCAGATTCATCGGGCCGTACAGGATCAGTTCCATAATTAATCCTGTGGCATTTCGTCTGGACCTCCCTCCTACGTTTAAAATTCATAATGTGTTTCACAAGTCATTACTTAAAAAGTATGTGGCACCAGTCATACCGTCACCTCTACCTCCTCCTTCAGTGGTGGTCAATGATGACGTGGAATTTCATGGGTCGAAAATCATTGACTCACGTCTCAGTCGCCGATCCCTTCAGTACTTGGTTCATTGGAGGGGGTATGGTCCTGAGGAGAGGACATGGGTCCCTGCATCTGATGTTAACGCAGATCGATTGGTTCGGACCTTTCACACAACTCACCCGGGCAGACTTGGCCCTGAGGGTCCGGAGTCCCCTCGTAGAGGGGGGGGGTACTGTCATGGGCGTATCGCCACGAGGATCGTCGCGATTACACACTCTGACTTCTCACAGCTGAGTTGCTGTTTCTTTGTGTTTGGTAATGAGGGAGTTAATTTTACCTAGCTCTTTGCTAAGACTAGGTCCAGCCTCGCCCGGCTGCTTTTGATTATGTTCTAATTAGATTCCTTCATATACCTGCCAGTCTGCTTGTTAGATGCCGGTGAAAGCATTCATGTAGTCTAGCAGACTGGATCGGTTCTGAGAATACTTAAGCTAAGAGCTCCTTAGTTGTTTTTACTCTTACAGCTTATAGTTTATCTCTGAGACCTTAGGTGTTCCTACTGTGTGTGAGTGTTGTATGTAAGACTTTATTTACTTTATTTCTTGTCTTTCTTGTATGTCTTTCTGTTCATTAACCGTTACCTGTTCATTCCCTATGGTGTTAATCAGGGTCCTTCTTAGGACTAGATTACAGTTGGCAGGGATTGATAGGAGACAGGGTTTACGCTGGTGGCCTGGACCTCTGTACCTTTAACAGTACCTCCAGGTAGAGGGATTAGTTAGGACCCCAGTTTAGGGTCAGCATAAACCCCGGTCACCCTCTAGCCGGAGACAGCGTATAACGGATTCCGTATTGACCCACTGGACATTCTGTCAGGTAATTCTATGTTATCATATATCTATGCGCATGTTATATAGTATGTTGCCCTTTTGATATAGATTACTGACATCACATATATATATATCTGCTATACAGCGTGACATTAGGTCCCCTTCGAACAACCTCCATGACCTCTGTGGAGTCGGGCGACTGAATGAGAGATTCTAGAGGTTTGGCAAAGGTGGGAGCTAGCCGAG
Organism: Oophaga sylvatica; assembly: GCA_033576555.1. Taxonomy (NCBI): domain Eukaryota; kingdom Metazoa; phylum Chordata; class Amphibia; order Anura; family Dendrobatidae; genus Oophaga; species Oophaga sylvatica. The sequence goes on along the minus strand of JARQOD010000004.1, from coordinate 368,587,028 downwards.
ACCTCCGTCTACACTGGGCCCGCTCCAACCTCCGCTCGTGAAAGCGAAGGTCGATGCGGGTAGATATGGAGATAAGCTTCTCCAGTGAGGCAGGAATCTCCCTGTTGGCCAAGGCGTCCTTTACATGGTCAGCCAGACCTTATCCGGCCACTCTAACTCAGAGGCCAGAATTCGAAATTGGACTGAAATCTGACTGACCAAGCTCGAACCCTGTGACATTGCCAGCAGTTGGAGAGCCGAATCGTGGGTGACCTGAGGGCCTAAAAAGACCTTTTTAAGAGCCTCCAGAAACCGAGGAGCACTCCGCACCACTCGATCGTCACGCTCCCACAGCAGCGTTGCCCATTCCAAAGCTCTGCCCGACAGTAGTGACACTATGAAACCCACTTGTGCCCGATCTGTGGGAAAACGTGCAGCCAGAAGCTCGAGCTGTATAGAGCACTGACTCATGAATCCCCGACAATGTTTGCTGTCACCAGAGAACTTGTCTGGAAGCGGGAGATGGGACAAGGTCGGAGCAGAGGTGTTGGAGGACGAACTGGCTGCCGCTGTGCTAGCAGCCTGAACAGCGACTGCGGTCACATCCACAGCTGAGGTTGTGCGCTCGAGAGCCGCCAACCTACCCTCCAGCTGCTGGATCAACTGCCCTAGGCACTAGTCGTCCGCCATTTTACTAGCCAGACCCTGGCGCTAGTGTACTGTTAGGATCTGCGTAACGCACCAGATAAATATAAATAGTGGGTGCGTTCGCAGACCGAGGTCCACCGTGCAGGCAGAGCCTGCTGCTAGCAAGATGGCGGTTTAGGCGAACTCTGTTACTTCACAGAGTAGCAAATATAGATACTGTGGCACTATATGGCGGTATAAGCGAACTCTGTTACACCACAGAGTCGCTAAGGTAGAGCCGCAGAGATATGGACTGTGTCCTGTTAACTTCACAGGGATGCACAGACAACTGCTGTGCGGACAGCATTCCATGGTAATGCATTCAGCAACACAATCAGACAATCTCCTCACTGGAGAAGCCGGTATTCTAGGGGCTTAATTTAGCCAAGCCCTAAACACGTGCATACAATCTCCTCACCGGAGGTGCCGGTATTCTAGGGGCTTATTTCAGCCGAGCTATAACCACATGCGTGCAAGATCACACTAGCGCAAAGCACATAATGCAATTGACACTAGCGCATGGTGGCACGGCCATGCCACCCTTTTATAGTAGCAACTACAGGACCTACCAGAAAAGGACCAATGAAAAACTATACAAGAACACATGTAGTTTCAGGACTTCCTGGCGGACTAATCGGAGCTGCTGCAGTAGCTGAGCATGTGACCCCTGATCTCCTATGAGAGATCTTACCCTGGGCATGCTCAGAAAGGAGAACACAGGACTTAGTCCCAACTGAGTCTGTTTGCCGCTGACCTGCACTGGCTACAATGGCAGGACCTGGAGAGGCAGCAGTCATCCTCTGCACAGCACTAGACTGAGCGAGATGCTTCGACCGACGTCTCTGCTGAGCAGGTTCCACTACGGCCGGAGGCGGATGGGAGACTGCAGCGGGGATAGCTCAAGATTCCCCTTGTGCAGGAGCGGGAACTCGACCCCAAACACCGGGTCTTCAGCGTCAACACTGAAATTGTCCACTGCTGGGTCTTCAGCGTCAAAACTGCAATTTTCCACAGCAGGGTCTTTAGCGTCAACACTGCAATTGTCCACTGCTGGGTCTTTAGCATCAACACTTTAATTTTCCATAGCAGGGTCTTTAGCATAAACACTGCAATTGTCCACTGCCAGATCTTTAGCATCAACGCTTCAATTTTGAACTGCAGGCTCTTTAGCATCAACACTGCAATTGTCCACTGCCGGGTCTTCAGCGTCAACACTGCAATTGTCCACTGCCGGGTCTTCAGGGTCAGCCCTGCAATTGTCCACAGCTGGATCTTTAGCATAAACTCTGCAATTGTCCACTGCCGGGTATTTAGCATCAACACTGCAATTTTCAACTGCAGGCTCTTTTGCGTCAACACTGCAGTTGTCCACCGCTGGGTCTTTTGCATAAACACTGCAATTGTCCACTTCTGGCTCTTCAGGCTCAACAATTCACTGCATAGCCAAACAATATGGGAGTAATAAGTGACCATCAAGTACATCGGTTCAAAGGCTTTTTGGGGTGCGTTTGAATTTGGTACAGGGCAGGCCTTGCATTCAGTGCATAGGCTAACACTATGGAGGGCCAAAAGAATAATGTGAACTTATTTTTCCTGTGTCCATCCAGTACGTTGGTATAAAGGCTTTTTGGGGTGCATTTGAATTTGGTGCAGGGCGGGCCTTGCATTCAATGCATAGGCTGATACTATGGCAGTGCCAAAAGAATAATGTAATCTTGGTTTTCCTGTGTCCAGCCAGTACGTCGTTTCAAAGGCTTTTTGGGGTGCAATAGAATTTGGTGCAGGGCGGGCCTTGCATTCAATGCATAGGCTAACACTTTGGCAGTGCCAAAAGAATAATGTGAACTTGGTTTTCTTGTGTCCATCCAGTACGTCGGTTCAAAGACTTTTTGGGGTGTGTTTGAATTTGGTGCAGGGCGGCCTTGCATTCAATGCATAGGCTAACAGTATGGAAGAGCAAAATGAATAATGTGAACTTGGTTTTCCTGTGGCCATCCAGTACGTGGGTTTAAAGGCTTATTGTGGTACGTTTGAATTTGGGCAGGCTTTGTATTCATTTCATAGACGAACAGTATGGGAAACCCACTTCCTAATAATGTGAACTTTGTTGGTTGTTCATCATCAACAATGCAATACTTCAATGCCAGTTCTTCAGCCACAACACTGCAATACTAAAATGCATGGTCTTCTGCCTCACCATAGCAATTCACCAGTGCAGGTTCTTAAGCCTCAACAGTGAAATTATCCACTAATGTTTCTTCAGGCTCAACACTAAAATGTCCACTGCTGGGTCTTTAGCATAAACACTGCAATTGTCCACTGCCATGTCTTTAGGCTCAACAATTCACTGCGTAGCCAAACAATATGGGAGTAACAAATGATAGGAACAATGCTTTCAGGTGTCCACCAAGTAAGTCGGTTTAAAGGCTTTTAGGGGTGCATTTGAATTTGGTGCAGGGTGGGCCTTGCATTCAATGCATAGGCTAACACTATGGCAGTACCAAAAGAATAATGTGAGTTTGGTTTTCCTGTGTCCAGCCAGTACGTCGGTTCAAAGGCTTTTTGGGGTGCGTTTGAATTTGGTGCTGGGCGGGCCTTTCATTCAATGCATAGGCTAAAAGTATGGCAGAACAAAATTAATAATTTGAACTTGGTTTTCCTGTGGCCATCCAGTACGTAGGTTCAAAGTCTTATTGGGGTGCATTTGAATTTGGGGCAGGCTTTGCATTCAATGTATAGGCAAGCAATATGTCAGACCCACTTCCTACTAATGTGAACTTTGTTTGTTGTTCATCAACAATGCAATTCTTCAATGCCAGTTTATCAGCCTCAAAACTGCAATGCTAAATACAAGGTTTTCTGCCTCACCACAGCAATTCACCAGTGTAGGTTCTTAAGTCTCAACAGTGCAATTATCCACTGATGGTTCTTCAGGCTCAACACTGAAATGTTCCACTGCAGGGTCTTTAGCGTCAACACTGCTATTGTCCACCGCTGAGTCTTTAGCCTCAACACTGCTGTTGTCCACTGCCAGATTTTCAGCCTCAACACTGCAATTGTCCAGTGCTGGGTCTTTAGCATCAACACTGCAAATGTCCACTACCGGGTCTTCAGCCTCAACACTGACATTCTCCAATGCAGGTTCTTCAGGCTCAACAATTCACTGCATATATACAAATTAGAACATAGTACATTTTAAATACATCACAAATTGTGGGCTGCGTGTTCCGGGATCCCTAGTGAGGCACTATGGGTAAGAATGGTTACTACCATGTCATTTGACTTGATATTTCCTTTGACACTGAGTGTATAATACCTGATTGGTATAGGCAGCTATTAGGGAATGTTTGGGAGACTTTATATATAATATGTTCTATCCTGTGCAGTTTATATTCCCTGTTTACATTTGAGCCACTTGCACTTTAGACTGCAATAGCAGTGTACTTATCTCAGATCTGTCATTTTAACTGCCTTCCCACCTCTTGATATTTACCTAGGGCCAAGATTTCATATCTGCTTGTTTGTCTGTTCCCTGATTTGAACCCTGTCTTTGTGCCTTGGTTCTTGTTCATTGTATCAATTTTATGTGATATTTTTTCAACTTAATAAATATTGACTTTTTACCTGAAATCATTTTGTGGGTTTTGTACTCTGTGTTTTTGCATATTATCAACAATCCACTGCGTAGCCAAACAATATGGGAGCACCAAATTAATAGGAACAATGCATTCATGTGGCCATCCAGTACGTGGCTTCAAAGGCTTATTGGGGTACGTGTAACTTTGGTGCATTAAATGCCTAGGCTAACAGTATGGCAGTACCAAATGGAAAAAATGTGAACTTTGGTTTCATGTGGCCATCCAGGACATCTGTTCCAAGTGTTAATGTGGTGCGTGTTACTTTGCTGCAGGGCATGCCTTGCATTCAGTACATAGGCTGACACTATAGGAGACCCATTTTTTTTATAATTGGAACACTTTTTCACGATGCCGTCCTGTACGTCTCGTCAAAGGGGTATGGGGGTGCGTCCAAATTTTTGATAGCCCAGCCACTCACTGCATAGGCAATAACAGTTTAGGAGACCCACTGTTTAATAATGGGAACAACAAAGCATAGCCAGGAGATGGCCCTTTAAGAAGATTAATGATGCCTGATACCCCTATAAAAATAGGCTTTGTGACTTTCAGAGTCCTTCCTTAATAAATGAAACAGGGTGTGTCTGATGATATGTCTCACACCACATGGCCAGCTAAGGTTGTTACATGTTAAAATGACATTTCCCATAGAATGCATTTGTATTGGTTGAAAGCAATGGTAACGTTGAAAAATGCATCAAAAACGCTACGTGTGAACATAGCCCAGGTGGTGGAGGAACTTTTTTGTTTTGGGTTAATTAATTTGCCTTCTATAAAAGTCATTACCCAGGAAAGGATGTTCCTTAACATATTTCCCAGGAAAATCCATTTTGGTTTCATTTTTGTATGTTTTTTGGTGCGTCTGTAAAAATGGCTTAAGACTCTGACAACATTGTTCACAGCTGTGACCTGGGAGTCAGAAATGCTTCCAGGGGCATTCCCCATGATGTTCCCGTGTCATTTGAGCACTGTTTCAATCATTTTCAGACTTTTTAGACTTTAAAAGGACCCCTGGGGGGAATTGCGGCAAAAATGCTTGGTTTTCCCATAGACTTACATTGGGCTCGTTGCTCAGGTCGAGTACCCGAGTATTCCAATTTGCTCGACCCGAACAACGAGCACCTGAGCATTTTAGTGCTCGCTCATCACTAATTATTAGTTCAATTTGGTTAGCTAAGGGATTAGATAAAATCGATAACAGATAGGGGTTTAAAGCTGTGTATATCAGGTGGGGTATATAAAATAGCATTAACCAAATAGGCTTAACCCCTTCATGACCTTGCCATTTTTGCAATTCTGACCAGTGTCCCTTTATGAGGTAATAACTCAGGAATGCTTCAACGGATCTTAGCGATTCTGACTTTGTTTTTTCGTGACACATTGGGCTTCATGTTAGTGGTAAATTTAGGTCGATAATTTTTGCATTTATTTGTGAAAAAAATGGAAATTTGGCGAAAATTTTGAAAATTTTGCAATTTTCAAATTTTGAATTTTTATTCTGTTAAATCAGAGAGTTATGTGACACAAAATAGTTAAGAAATAACATTTCCCACATGTCTACTTTACATCAGCACAATTTTGGAAACACATTTTTTTTTTGTTAGGAAGTTATAAGGGTTAAAATTTGACCAGCGATTTCTCATTTTTACAGCAAAAATTACAAAACCATTTTTTTTGGGGACCACCTCACATTTGAAGTCACTTTGAGGGGTCTATATGGTAGAAAATACCCAAAAGTGACACCATTATAAAAACTGCACCCCTCAAGCTACTCAAAACTACATACAAGAAGATTATTAACCCTTCAGGTGCTTCACAGGAACTAAAGCAACGTGGAAGTAAAAAATGGACATTTTAATTTTTCCAACAAAAATTTTATTTTAGCATCAATTTTTTCATTTTTGCATTGGCAACAGGATAAAATGGATCCTAAAATTTGTTGGGCAATTTCTCCTGAGTACACAGATACCTCATATGTGGTCATAAACCATTGTTTGGGTGCATGGCAGGGCTCAGAAGGGAAGGAGTGCCATTTTGGAATGCAGACTTGATGGAATGTTCTGCGGGCGTCATGTTGCGTTTGCAGAGCCTCTGATGTGCCTAAACAGTAGAAACCCCCCACAATTGACCCCATTTTGGAAACTAGACCCCCAAAGGAGCTTATCTAGATGTGTAGTGAGCACTTTGAACCCCCAAGTGCTTCACAGAAGTTTATAAACGCAGAGCAGTGAAAATAAAAAATTCATTTTTGTTTCTCAAAAATCATTTTTTGGCCCGCTATTTTTTATTTTCCCAAGTGTAACAGGAGAAATTGGACCCCAAAATTTGTTGTACAGTTTGTCCTGAGTACACTGGTACCCCATATGTGGGGGGGAACCACTGTTCGGGCACACGTTGGATCTCAGAAAGGAAGTAGTGACGTTTTGAAATGCTGACTTTGATGGAATGGTCTGCGGGCATCATGTTACGTTTGCAGAGCCCCTGATGTGCCTAAACAGTAGAAACTCCCAACAAGTGACCCCATTTTGGAAACTAGACACCACACGGAACTTATCTAGATGTTCAGTGAGCACTTTGAACCCCCAAGCGCTACACAGAAGTTTATAACGCCCGGGCATGAAAAAAAAATCATATTTTTTCCACAAACATGATCTTTTTGTCCCCAATTTTTTTATTTTCCCAAGGGTAACAGGAGAAATTAGACCCCAAAAGTTGTTTTCCAATTTGTCCTGAGTACGCTGATATCCCATATGTGGGAGAAAACTATTGTATGGGCACACGTCCGGGCTCGGAAGGGAAGTAGTGACGTTTTGAAATGCCGACTTGATGGAATGGTCTGCGGGCATCATGTTACGTTTGCAGAGCCCATGATGTGCCTAAACAGTATAAACCTCCCTAAGTGACCCCATTTTGGAAACTAGATCCCCCAAGGAACTCCTCTAGATGTGTGGTGAGCACTTTGAATCTCCAAGTTCTTCACAGAAGTTTATAACGCAGAGCTGTGAAAATAAAAAATCATTTTTTTTCCACAAATCATTTTTGTAGTCCCCAATTTTTTTCCCAAGGGTAACAGGAGAAATTAGACCCCCAAAGTTGTTGTGCAATTTTTCCTGAGTACGCTGATACCCCATATGTGGGGGTAAACCACTGTTTGGGCACATGTCGGGGCTCGGAATGAAGGAGGCACTGTTTCACTTTTAACAGCCAATCAGAGCAATCGTAGCCACGTGGGGTTAAGCCAACCTCCCTGTGGTGAAGCACAAAGGGTCTTGTGCCTGCGGGTCGGGTGACCTTTCTGTGACCCCGGTCACCCGACCCGCAGGAACGCGATCCTTTCATGACACATACGCTGTGTCACAGGTCAGAGAATTTGTCAGCATGAAAATGCAGTCAAAGCTGCAGGCTTCATGTTATAATAATAATAATCTTTATTTTTATATAGCGCTAACATATTCCGCAGCGCTTTACAGTTTGCACACATTATTGTCGCTGTCCCCAATGGGGCTCACAATCTAGATTCCCTATCTGTATGTTTTTGGACCATGGGGGCTGTGCAGGTTAATATACAGCCGGTAAATTAAGTATTGAACACCTCAACAATTTTCTAAGTAAATATATTTCTAAAGATGTTATTGAAATGAAATTCTGGGAGAGAAAATACTCAAAGTAGAAAAGTTGCTGCTGTACATTAAAAAGCAACTCGCCCGCTAGCAAATTCCCGGTGAATTGCATCTTGGACTTATGTTTTGTGACAATGCCTGGAAAATTGACTGCCTAAAATAAAGAATAAAATACAAAAAATTAAAAAAAAAAAAAAATAATTGTTTATTGATAACTTTTCAGTTAACATTTAAAAAACAGTTTACAAAAGCCTAAAATGGTGGGGGGGTGTAAAATAAATAAAGCAAACAAAAATAAAAGGTAAAAAAAAACGCATCACACAACATCACAAACAATATGTACCTTGAATCAAAATATCCAGATCAAAATCCAAATGGCAAAAAGATGAAGCGCTCTAGCGACTCAGACAGGATCGCAAAACCCACAATCCTCGCAACAATGCACAAAGGGACACTGTAGCGACTCAAACAGGATCGCAAAACTCCCACACACGATACTATCCTCGCAACAACGCACAAAGCACCGTTGGAGTCACCCACAAAGTGCTCTGGAAACAATGGATGGGGGCGCAGTTATTATTGCTGAAGTGATGTTGTGGTCACCAATCGGAGCTGAAGGGCGTTACTAAAGAAAACCCAGTCCCGCCTGCGTCGCTGACTAATGCGTCGTCAACGAGGTCGCACATCGTTCACAAAAGGTGCCAAACACAGCGATTCAGGCTCACCAGCGGGATGCCAACGATCAAAATACGGCCCAAACCGTTCGTGCACGATCAGCGACATCGCAGCGGGGGCCACATCGCCGCTACATGCCACACACAGCGACGTCGCTAACGAGATCGCTAAATGGTGATGTAGTAGCGATCTCGTTAGCGATCTCGCTAGCGATCTCGCTTAGTGTGGCATACAATTTAGGGTCAAGCAAAATAACCCATGCTCCATGCATGACTCATGTCCTGAAGTTAATAGTGCAAGATCTATTTTGCAAATATACATGCTTGAGAAAGATGGTGGCTGTGGCCAGAAAAAATGTCAGCCCATTTCAGTAGGCCTTGTGGAAAGCACACCCTTCTGGCTTTGCAAAAAACATGCAGCCTCCTGCAATTCAATGCTGTAGATGTTGCAGCATTTCCTCCAGACTACACCAAGCAGCAGTCAAACTGTAGAGTGGGTTACTTTGTGATCTGACATTGCATGTAGCCTAATGAAGCCCTTAAACCCCTTTCCGACATCGGGTGCAATAGTACACAGATGACGTACTCCCTCTCTTTGATGTGGGCTCCGGCAGTGAGCCCACTTCTTTGCTGGCAAATGGCAGCTGTTTTGAACAGCTGACATGTGCCCGGAAAAGCCTCTGTGCCCTGACAGCGGCATTTAACATGTGCTTCCGGAAATTGCGCTGGAAATCCGCCCACCGGTGACCCACGTCACCACCAACATTTAGTGAAAGGCCAGAGCCCCCGAAGTTCCATGGTTTCCTATGCGGTGGACTCTGGGAAAATGGGTGACAGGGGTGGCGCATGCATAGATGGAGATCTCGGGACCAAAATCTTGGGAGAAGAGATTTCAGCACTGGAATCTTATCTCCCGAGATCTTGGTGCTGAGATCTCCATTTGTGCAGGCGCCGCCCCTGGCAGCCATTTTCCCGGAGTCCACCGCTTAGGAAACCATGGAACTGCATTTCATAAAATGTCGGCAGAGCACCCGCAGCACCGGACACACCCGCAGCATCGGATACTTCCAGACCATCGAATACCCGCAGCGGGCGCGGCACATCCAATCACCCCCTCATCCCAACTTGCAGCCTGCAGCAACATTCAATTTTTGCCTTCTCAAGCTGCTATCCTTGGACCCCGCTTCACCACAGCCACCACCCCCACTAAGCAATAAGACACATGGATTATAAGAAGCACCACCATTTTATTAAAAAAAGTTTTTCCTATTTTGCTCCTAAAAATTTGGGGTGCATCTTATAATCCGGAGCATTTTATAATCTTAAAAATATGGTACTTTCATGTTTTTGTAACTTCAAGAAACTGCGCTGAGGATAGGGCTAATTTTTAAAAAGGCTTGATGACAACACATCAAAACTTTTCATTTCCAAAACAATGCCACTGTTTTATCTCCAGAAATAATGGGATAATTTTTAGACAGCTTGATAAAAATCCTTTGTAATTACCAAATGATTTAGTGATAAACAAACCAGTTGGAGATCATGAAAAAGTTATTTTTTCACATCTGGCTTTGAGTCAATTACATCTTCACATTCAAAACACTTCAGTACATGTTTTTTTTCTCACCACTAAAGGGATCATGTTTAGATTGCTCATAAAAAAAAATAAATCATTTCTTTATTTAACAAGGTGCAAAACTATTTATACTCCCAAAACAGAGATAATTGTGAAAATGTTGCAGATTCTTTGATTTACACCACCTTTCTATAAACAGCAATGCATCTGTACCCCCAAAACAAATACGATTTAGATCAGATACATTGTTAGTTATCTCTGGTTAGTAGAGTTGAGCGATACTTTCCGATATCCAAAAGTATCGGAATCGGAATGGTATCGCCGATACCCAAAAAATATCGGCGATACCCGATACCGATACCGGAAATCCAATGTAAGTCTATGGGAACAAAATATCGGAATTAAAAAAACCCCATTCTTGCCTTGTTGGTTAATTGTACATGAAGGAAAACAACAAAGAGTAATGTAGAATGTATTGGGGAAGGTTGAGGAGACATTAAAGGCATAGATGTTTAACCCAATCAAATGGAATAGCATAAATATTTTTTTTTTAAAGATGTTCGGATTGACGAAGAAATTGACAATGTTGTTAACGTTTTTTCTATTTTGGCAAATATGTATATTTCACAACTTCCATGCTCTTCACCTTTTTAACTTTTGACACACTTTCTCCTTCATAATCTTCAGCAGCATCATCTTTTTCATCAAATTATTCTTCATCTTCACCTTCTTTATCTTCTTCTTAAACTTCTTGCTATTCATCTTTTTGTTAACATTACTCATATTCTTCTTATTAAACTATTATTCTTATTCATATTGTACTTCATCTTCTTCATCACATTCTTATTTGTGACAGAGAATCCTGTACTTGTAATCTGTCAAAGTATGAATTTTTCATCCTTCCGTTCTTGCTGTCACAAAAGATTTAAATTACAATAGTATTTGTCCGTGTTCAGTTTAGCCTGCAGCAGCAGGCATTTTCCAGGGGCACCACGAGGAGGAACGGACTCACCCCCATACACTGCTTAGTCTTCTTCTGCTTATAATTTAGAGCATATATTTTGCTCTTCATTTTGGTCTTATACTTCATGTTCTTCTGCTTTTTGATCTTCTGCTTTTTGATCTTCTGCTTATTGTTCTTAAGTCTCTTGTTCTGTATCTTGTAGTTTGTCTTAACCTTCTTAGTCCTGTTTGGTAATCTTTTATTTCTTCTTTGTGATGGTGTTTAGGCTGGTTGGCTTGATGCTCGTCGTCCTTGTGGTCGTCATCTTCTTCGGGGTGGTCATCAGGGTCGTCGTCTTAATTGTTGGAGATCCAGAGTGATTAATAAAAAAAGCATTGAAAAAATCTTCAATTTGTAAATGTAGCAGAAGGTACAAGAGTCAATGCAAGTAACGAGGACCAGCTGACTGTGCTGGAACCCGGAGGGGCAGCAGAAGGAAAAGAGCCAATGGCACAACCGAGGAGCAGCTGACGTTACTGGGACATGGTTACTAAGCAGGAGGTACCTGTGCTCCAAAGCACTACCAAGGACCAGCAGACGTTGCTGGAACTCGGATACCGAGATGGAGGCACCTAGGCCAAAGGCACTGCGGAGAACCAGCTGACGGTACTGGAACCCGGACAGGTAGCAGAAGGTACAAGAGCCAATGCAAGTAACGAGGACCAGCTGACTGTGCTGGAACCTGGAGGGGCAGCAGAAGGAAAAGAGCCAATGGCACAACCGAGGACCAGCTGACGTTACTGGGACACGGTTACTAAGCAGGAGGTACCTGTGCTCCAAAGCACTACCAAGGACCAGCAGACGTTGCTCGAACTCGGATACCGAGATGGAGGCACCTAGGCCAAAGGCACTGCGCAGAACCAGCTGACGGTACTGGAACCCGGACGGGTAGCAGAAGGTACAAGAGCCAATGCAAGTAACGAGGACCAGCTGACTGTGCTGGAACCCGGAGGGGCAGCAGAAGGAAAAGAGCCAATGGCACAACCGAGGACCAGCTGACGTTACTGGGACACGGTTACTAAGCAGGAGGTACCTGTGCTCCAAAGCACTACCAAGGACCAGCAGACGTTGCTGGAACTCGGATACCGAGATGAAGGCACCTAGGCCAAAGGCACTGCGGAGAACCAGCTGACGGTACTGGAACCCGGACGGGTAGCAGAAGGTACAAGAGCCAATGCAAGTAACGAGGACCAGCTGACTGTGCTGGAACCCGGAGGGGCAGCAGAAGGAAAAGAGCCAATGGCACAACCGAGGACCAGCTGACGTTACTGGGACATGGTTACTAAGCAGGAGGTACCTGTGCTCCAAAGCACTACCAAGGACCAGTAGATGTTGCTGGAACTCGGATACCGAGATGGAGGCACCTAGGCCAAAGGCACTGCGGAGAACCAGCTGACGGTACTGGAACCCGGACGGGTAGCAGAAGGTACAAGAGCCAATGCAAGTAACGAGGACCAGCTGACTGTGCTGGAACCCGGAGGGGCAGCAGAAGGAAAAGAGCCAATGGCACAACCGAGGACCAGCTGACGTTACTGGGACACGGTTACTAAGCAGGAGGTACCTGTGCTCCAAAGCACTACCAAGGACCAGCAGACGTTGCTGGAACTTGGATACCGAGATGGAGGCACCTAGGCCAAAGGCACTGCGGAGAACCAGCTGACGGTACTGGAACCCGGACGGGTAGCAGAAGGTACAAGAGCCAATGCAAGTAACGAGGACCAGCTGACTGTGCTGGAACCCGGAGGGGCAGCAGAAGGAAAAGAGCCAATGGCACAACCGAGGACCAGCTGACGTTACTGGGACACGGTTACTAAGCAGGAGGTACCTGTGCTCCAAAGCACTACCAAGGACCAGCAGACGTTGCTGGAACTCGGATACCGAGATGGAGGCACCTAGGCCAAAGGCACTGCGGAGAACCAGCTGACGGTACTGGAACCCGGACGGGTAGCAGAAGGTACAAGAGCCAATGCAAGTAACGAGGACCAGCTGACTGTGCTGGAACCCGGAGGGGCAGCAGAAGGAAAAGAGCCAATGGCACAACCGAGGACCAGCTGACGTTACTGGGACACGGTTACTAAGCAGGAGGTACCTGTGCTCCAAAGCACTACCAAGGACCAGCAGACGTTGCTGGAACTCGGATACCGAGATGGAGGCACCTAGGCCAAAGGCACTGCGGAGAACCAGCTGACGGTACTGGAACCCGGACGGGTAGCAGAAGGTACAAGAGCCAATGCAAGTAACGAGGACCAGCTGACTGTGCTGGAACCCGGAGGGGCAGCAGAAGGAAAAGAGCCAATGGCACAACCGAGGACCAGCTGACGTTACTGGGACACGGTTACTAAGCAGGAGGTACCTGTGCTCCAAAGCACTACCAAGGACCAGCAGACGTTGCTGGAACTCGGATACCGAGATGGAGGCACCTAGGCCAAAGGCACTGCGGAGAACCAGCTGACGGTACTGGAACCCGACGGGTAGCAGAAGGTACCCAGGGAAATTTAGTTGACAGGCACGCAGTTACCGAATCCCACAGTATACGTGGTGATTCCCTATTGTCACATGGAACAGCTTCTTTGCATATCCCGCAGCACAAAGGAAGACCTAACTCCAAGCACATAGAGTCGGTACCACGACGCAAACGAGGACAACTTATGGAGGCTAGTGACGGTTTAATGAAGGAACGATGGCGTGCGTAAACATCTGGCAGGATGAGTACCAGTCCCAATGACATTCGAGCAACACGGGTTGAAGCCCAGATGGAGACAGAAGGCAGGAGCAGTGTGGTATGGAAGCAGACGGTGTTTGCAGATCACAAGCAGGGGAACAGCTGACATCTGAACCGAGCGCAGTAAAAGAGCACATGCACACGGACAGCTCTTATGAACGTAAAGACACTAACAGCTGAGCAAGGTCTTGCTAAGTAGCCAGATGAGAAGAAACTGGTGGAGCAGAGTTTGCGTTACACAGCAGGGAACAGTGACATCTGAACCAGTACAAGGGCAAGTGTACGTGCAACAGCACTTCCCGAGCAACAACTGGCGGTGTTGTAGCCCAGGGATGAGAAGAAACATGGTGGAGGCAGCAGGACTTTTGCCGTTCACACAGCAGGGAACAGCTGACATTACTGAACCCAGTAACACAGGAGCAAGTGTTCACTGTGCTAACAGCACTTCCGAGCAACAACTGGCGGTGTTGTAGCCAGGAATGAGAAGAGAACATGGTGGAGGCAGCAGGACTTTTTGCCGTTCACACAGCAGGGGAACAGCTGACATTACTGAACCCAGTAACACAGGAGCAAGTGTTACTGTGCTAACAGCACTTCCGAGCAACAACTGGCGGTGTTGTAGCCCAGGGATGAGAAGAGAACATGGTGGAGGCAGCAGGACTTTTTGCCGTTCACACAGCAGGGGAACAGCTGACATTACTGAACCCCAGTAACACAGGAGCAAGTGTTCACTGTGCTAACAGCACTTCCGAGCAACAACTGGCGGTGTTGGAGCCCAGGGATGAGAAGAGAACATGGTGGAGGCAGCAGGACTTTTTGCCGTTCACACAGCAGGGGAACAGCTGACATTACTGAACCCCAGTAACACAGGAGCAAGTGTTCACTGTGCTAACAGCACTTCCGAGCAACAACTGGCGGTGTTGTAGCCCAGGGATGAGAAGAGAACATGGTGGAGGCAGCAGGACTTTTTGCCGTTCACACAGCAGGGGAACAGCTGACATTACTGAACCCCAGTAACACAGGAGCAAGTGTTCACTGTGCTAACAGCACTTCCGAGCAACAACTGGCGGTGTTGTAGCCCAGGATGAGAAGAGAACATGGTGGAGGCAGCAGGACTTTTTGCCGTTCACACAGCAGGGGAACAGCTGACATTACTGAACCCCAGTAACACAGGAGCAAGTGTTCACTGTGCTAACAGCACTTCCGAGCAACAACTGGCGGTGTTGTAGCCCAGGATGAGAAGAGAACATGGTGGAGGCAGCAGGACTTTTTGCCGTTCACACAGCAGGGGAACAGCTGACATTACTGAACCCCAGTAACACAGGAGCAAGTGTTCACTGTGCTAACAGCACTTCCGAGCAACAACTGGCGGTGTTGGAGCCCAGGGTAAGGAGAGAAACATGGTGATCAGCGACTTTTTTGCGTTCACACAGCAGGCAAACAGCTGACATTATAACCTTAGTAACACAGAGCAATGTTACTGTGCTAACAGCACTTCCGAGCAACAACTGCGGTGTTGTAGCCCAGGGATGAGAAGAGAACATGGTGGAGGCAGCAGGACTTTTTGCCGTTCACACAGCAGGGGAACAGCTGACATTACTGAACCCCAGTAACACAGGAGCAAGTGTTCACTGTGCTAACAGCATTCCGAGCAACAACTGGCGGTGTTGTAGCCAGGGATGAGAAGAGAACATGGTGGAGGCAGCAGGACTTTTTGCCGTTCACACAGCAGGGGAACAGCTGA
Organism: Oophaga sylvatica; assembly: GCA_033576555.1. Lineage (NCBI taxonomy): Eukaryota > Metazoa > Chordata > Amphibia > Anura > Dendrobatidae > Oophaga > Oophaga sylvatica. The sequence goes on along the minus strand of JARQOD010000004.1, from coordinate 368,571,388 downwards.
CATTACTGAACCCCAGTAACACAGGAGCAAGTGTTCACTGTGCTAACAGCACTTCCGAGCAACAACTGGCGGTGTTGTAGCCCAGGATGAGAAGAGAACATGGTGGAGGCAGCAGGACTTTTTGCCGTTCACACAGCAGGAACAGCTGACATTACTGAACCCCAGTAACACAGGAGCAAGTGTTCACTTACTTAAAAAAATATATGTAAATTAATAATTTACAAACATAAACGCATACATTAACATGTTGAAAAGCAATGCAAACCACAATTAAAATAGGTTAAATAATCTGCTATACGGTTTAAAATAAAAGCATACAAGTACATATCAGAATCCATTAATGATGGCTAAGTAACAGTATGTACACCATTTTTATTGTGTAGACAATGAATGGCTGACTTAAAAACATAATCAGCATTACAAGTTATCTTTGACATTCATAAAACTTTACATTTGGTGAATAATATCACTAAAATTTTTTTAAAAATATCTAAAATTTCCATCATGTAATACTGATAATATGTGCCAATCATTTATATTAACAAACAAAAAATTTAAAAAGTGCATAGTGCAGAGTGAAAACAGATATTTATGCCTGACTGTGGACTTGCAAGCATGACAACGGATAGATAAGGTATATATAGATGAGACTGCATAGCCACAGATGGTGAATGGCGATGTAATACTGTACCTCAATAAAGTGTGCGTTACTACTACATCCTTTTTTTTATATAGCTTTATAAAAGGTTACGTGCATGTATGGTTGCGCCTTTGTTTGGACGCACAGACTGGCTTCCTGCTGTGACGCGTTCGGTATTGGAGCGTCTGTACGTCTTATGACGCAGACTAACATTCACGGTGCGCATCGTTCATCATCGCAAGCGTACCAACAACACAAAGGCGTTGTCATGACTGCTTTACTCAGTAAACATGCACCTATGATGAAACATACACGCATGTGCCCTATTACATAACAAGCTACAAGAAAAATGAGTGTGAGGTGTGACACAGCTGTTTTGTTAAGGTACAGTATTATATCGACATTGTACAGGTGTCGCTATTCAGTCTGATAAATAGATATCATTCACCTATTCTATCAGTTGTCGTTCTTTCAGCACCACTTACAGGTATATATTTTGCTATTGTGACTATGCACTATTGACTTTACCAAGGTAATGCATGATTTTTGTTAGCGATTATCATGTTTACATGAAGGACCTTTATGATATGGGCTGTTAACTTTCTAATTAAATATGTATTTTTTAAAATGACACAAATATAAGTAATGTTGAAGAGGACTATTCCTACATGCATTGTTTGCACAATATTACAGGTGTACATCACGTCCCTTAATCAACATTGGATTATTATATTTACTTGTATGCTTTTATTTAAAAGGCAAGAACACTGAAGTATAACCTTCGCACTGCAGCAGTTGTCAAAGTTCAACCCACATTATGCACTTCCAACATTGCAGAATTTGAGTCATGATGTGAGTTGGAATTTGTCTAAGCTATGGAGTGACAAGGTTGACCATCAGTATCCTATAGCATAAGTAGGCTTTTGTGTTTGCATTTGTTTTCGACATGTGCATATCTGGAATAATATGTCACAATTATTTTGTAACAGATTTGTGACAAAGACTAATCATTTTATGGTTTTAAAGTTGACGTTTCAAATGTTTACAGCTTAGAAATCAGGGTGTAGCCTCATATCTATGTGTAGCACTAGACACTTTGACATGTCATGTTTTTTTCACCATGATTAGGTAGCTAGCAGTAATTTTTGCCGGACACACAGCAGGGGAACAGCAGGCATTACTGAACCCCACAAACACATCAGCGATTGTTTTATCTGTGCATCTAACACTTCTGAGCAGCAACTGGCGGTGTTGAAGCCCAGGGTCAAGGAGGGTGTAGGCAGAGGCCTAGTATGAGATGTTTGAAGTTGAAGTTGTAGTTAGCAGCAGTAATTTTTGCCAGACACACAGCAGGGGAACAGCAGGAGTTACTGAACCCCACAAACACATCAGCGATTGTTTTCATCTGTGCATCTAACACTTCTGAGCAGCAACTGGCGGTGTTGAAGCCCAGGGTCAAGGAGGGTGTAGGCAGAGGCCTAGTATGAGATTTTGAAGTTGAAGTTGTAGTTAGCAGCAGTAATTTTTGCCAGACACACAGCAGGGGAACAGCAGGCGTTACTGAACCCCACAAACACATCAGCGATTGTTTTCATCTGTGCATCTAACACTTCTGAGCAGCAACTGGCGGTGTTGAAGCCCAGGGTCAAGGAGGGTGTAGGCAGAGGCCTAGTATGAGATGTTTGAAGTTGAAGTTGTAGTTAGCAGCAGTAATTTTTGCCAGACACACAGCAGGGGAACAGCAGGCGTTACTGAACCCCACAAACACATCAGCGATTGTTTTCATCTGTGCATCTAACACTTCTGAGCAGCAACTGGCGGTGTTGAAGCCCAGGGTCAAGGAGGGTGTAGGCATAAATATGAGTTAATTGCATTGTATTTGGCATGCAATGTATGTCTTCAAACAAGAATAAATGAAGTTTACTGACAATCAAAGAAAATTCAATTTCAAGATTAGAAATATTTATACTGAGAGTCCACGTGTCATTATGGAGTCAAATGTTTGGGTTGTTTGCTGGTCTGAACTGGATGGCTGCTGTAATAAAGTATTATGAATTATGACTACTAATAATTTGGTCGAATGCGTCCATTGTCAAAGGGTGGATTGCATCTAGTCATATTTCCACACACAATGAACCAAAATATTAAGAACATCAGTATGTGAACATTAATGGAGAATAAGTGGCCTGCAATGAGTCAAGAATCTAAATCCATTTACACCTGTGAAGATCTAATTGTTGTGGTTAAAAAATATTTAGACTTGAGAGTCCTCAGTGGTTGATACCTTTAATGGCTAACTGAAAATATGGTAACAAATTCCAAGCTTTCGAGACTACTCAGGTCTCTCATCAGGCTAAGACTAAAACAAAAAATGAAGAATCACATATTTCTACACACAACAGGACACAGGAATAGGTAAGACAATGAGGGAGGGACAAGTGAGGGGAGACCGGCCAAAAAATGAGAACAAGGATGAATTATCAGCGCCACACAATAAGAGAAAAAATAATGGATTTACCTGTGGCAAAACAATTTTGTATGCCCGGTCATAGCATGATGGATATGGAATTACTGGTATTAAAATATAACTTCAAATATGAGAAAGATACAAAGGTTTCAGAATATAAGCTCATCATGACCTTTGACACTGTTAGTGATGGAATGAATAGATCACACGGATTTATGTCATTCTATATCAATTAAGGAATCTGCGTCTCTGCCCTTCCAGGGGCATGAAAACACAAAACCAGACCCCAATCAGAGGGCAATAAAACTTTCTATCCTTATCTAGGAACTGTTCCAATATTTATGTTCATCCCTCTGTGATAATGACAGTTCTGCTACACGTCACTTACTTGTCTTACCTATTTCACTATTCCTGTGTCCTGTTGTGTATAGAAATATGTGATGCTTCATTTTTTGTTTTAGTCTTTGCCTGATGAAGAGACGTGAGTAGCCTCGAAAGCTTGCAATTTGTTACCATCTTTTCAGTTATCCATTAAAAGGTAACAACCACTGCGGACTCTCAAGTCTAAATATTTTTCTAACTACTGGCTAACACGGTACGAAGATACACATGTTTCCTAACTTCAAGAATAAAAATAAAGACACTGCAAATATAAACGCATATATGCACATGCCAACAAGAAATGGAACAACACACCACCCAAAAAATTGGTTACAAAATATAGTGTTGTAAATTTAAGAATAAAAGTCCATTTTTGTATTTATGAATAATGCTTAAGGAACGCTATGTTAAACCATAACATAGTGAAGACAATGGATTTTGTAATAGTCACTCATCATCATCATCATTGCAATTTAGATGTGACAGTCACAGACATTTCAATTATTTAAGTTAATAAAATCGTTACTTTGTACAGCATGTATGACATGTCCAGCATGGACTCATCAATGTGATGACACAATAATGTACGATAAAAAATAACCATTTAAAAAAACATAATGCATTGTCACAATTTAAGTGTGTGCCTGCAAGTGTAGGTGAAACAAAGGCTACGGATAGCAAAAGTATATTCTATGTCTGTATCAGACAGTGGACAGCCTCTGATGGGTAATGGCGATGTTATACTGTACGTCAATAAAGTCTGCGGCTGCAATCATGCATTTTTTGCTTGTACAGTGTTGAAGAGGGTAAAAGCATGTCTGGTTGCGCAAGGCTTTATCCGTCAACACTACCTTCCTACTGTCACGCGTAGGGTAGGGTAGCGTGTGTCAATTAGATGACTCTATAAAATGTGACGTTACGCAGCGTTATTGCGCCCTAGGGACGCCAAAAATACGACAGCAGTAATCATTTACTGTCTAATACTCCACCTATGACCAACAAAAAAAGAACGTTCCCTCTTTACAATCTACAAGACTAACAAGCATAATGGTTGACGCTGACTTTATTGAGGTACAGTATTACATCGACATTGTCCATGAGTAACTATGCACTGTGATACCTATATACCATTATTGATTTATATCTGTTGTGGTTGTTTCAACAGCACTTGCAGGTATAACTACCTATTGTCAGTATGCATGATGCACTTTCTAGATGTAATAATTTATTATTGCACATTACTACCAGGTTTAGATGCTGGCCATTTCATATATGGTGTGTGAAGTTACAGTTGGCATCAGTATGTGTATTTTATAATGTCTGTCATAAATAAAACTCGTGATGATGATGATGAGGATTTTATGATTCGTACATCCATTGACTGCATTATCTTACAGGTACAGATAAAGTTCCTTAAAAAGCATTAATTGATAAGTATGAAATGTACTTTTATGCATTAATTTCAAAAAGTGAAGACTATGTTTTAGTTTTTGTTACCATTTCTAATAGACATGTGCAGATATGCCTGTGATGACAAATTATTATTTGTCCATATTTGTCATAAAAATTTATCATTCTAGGCCTGGAAAACTTCACAATTTCATGTTTTAAGCATAACAATCAGGGTGACGGCTCTTCCTATTTGGAGCATGTTCGACATGGGTTTTTCTGTGCATGTGTAGGGAACAGGAGACTTCTTGCCGGACACACAGCAGGGTAACAGCTGGGTTACTGAACCCCACTAACACTATAGCTTGTGTATTGGTCTGTGGACACGACACTTCTGAGCAGCAACTGGCAGTGTTGTAGCCCAGGGAGTAGAGTTCAGGTGGTAGAAAGATGAACATAACAGGAGACATGGATAACGTTGCGAACCAGTTATTTAATCTGAAAACGGACAGACAAATTCTGGCGAGATCCATGCCTTGTTCATTTTCAGAAAAGTAAGCCGGTCTACATTATCGGAGGATAGTCGCATGCGACGGTCTGTTAGTACACCACCTGCAGCACTAAAGACGCGCTCCGATAATACACTGGCAGCAGGGCAAGCCAGCACCTCCAATGCATACTGGCTAAGCTCTGGCCATGTATCCAGCTTAGAGACCCAAAACTTGAATGGGGAAGAGCCATCTGGGAGTACACTGAGAGGGAAAGACATGTAGTCTGTCACCATCTTACGGAAACGTTGCCTCCTGCTGACTGGAGCCGTCTCGGATGGTGTAGACATTTGTGGCGCTGCCACAAAACTTTGCCACATTTGGAACATACTGGTCTTGCCTTTTGAAGAGGCGCTGCTTGTGCTCCCTCTTGTTGCAGAGCAGTCTCCACTGCCTCGACGCACAGAGCTGCTTTGTAAAGCAGTAGCAGCAGCAGTGCTCTCGGCTGGAATGGAGAACATTATGGATTGCACCAGTATGTCTTGGTACTCCCGCATTTTACGCTCCCGGTTCACGGTGTGATGAGGCTTTGTAAGTTGTCCCGGTAGCGAGGGTCTAGGAGGGTGTACACCCAATAATCAGACGTGGTGAGAATGTGGGCGATGCGAGCGGTCGTTTCTCAGGCACTGCAGCATGAAATCAACCATGTGCTGCAGACTCCCAACTGGCCAAGAAACGCTGTCCCCTGCAAGAGGCGTCATCTCTGCCTGCTCTGCATCACCCCACCCTCGCTCTACATACTGACTAGAGCGTTGTGTACCTCCCTCTGGAGCGATGTCTTCCTCCTCCATTGACTCCTCCTCACCCTCCTCACAAAGTGAGCCCTGCCCAGCCCTTTGTGAGGAACCACGTTGCGCTGACTGTCCAGAAGGTGATGGAATTTGTGACTCCTCATCCTCCACCTCTTCCAAAACCTCATCCCTTAGTGCTTGCAGTGTTTTTTGAAGCAGGCAGATAAGGGGGACAGTCAGGCTGACTAGTGCATCATCTGCACTCGCCATCCCGTTGACTCATCAAACGCACGCAAAACGTGGCAGATGTCCTTCAAGAGGCCCACTCAGTAGTGGTGAAGTGTGAACGGCGCAAATTGCGAGTTGATTGCGCCTGATGCAGCTGATACTCCATTACTGCTGGCTGCTGCTCACACAACCGCTCCAACATATGTAACGTGGAATTCCACCTGGTGGGTACGTCACATATGATGCGATGTTCAGGAAGGCGAAATCTGCGTTGCAGAGCTGCAATGCGCGATCTGGCGATGCTGGAACGTCGCAAGTGAGCGCACTCTAGGCGGACCTTGTGCAGCAGTGCATCAAGATCCGGATAGTCCCTCAAAAAACTCTGCACGACCAAGTTGAGCACATGTGCCAGACATGGTATGTGAGTGAGGTTGCCAAGGCCCAGAGCTGCCACCAGATTTCGGCCATTGTCCACACTACCAAGCCTGGCTGGAGATTCGCTGGCAAAAACACACGTCGCTCTCCTGCTTGATGGCATTCCAGAGCTCCTGCGCTGTGTGGCTTCGATTCCCCATGGAAATTAATTTCAGGACGGCCTGTTGACGTTTGGCCACGGCTGTGCTCATATCGGTCGCATCAGGTAAGCGTTCACGGGTCCATGTGGAGGTAGACCGTGACGGCTCCTGCAGCGATGATTCTGAGGAACTGGAGTAGGAGGAGGAGTCAATGTGGACAGACTTGATTCCTGCAATCCTTGGAGTTGGCAGAACACGTACAGCGCCACTCGCAAGATCTGTACCCGGCTCCACAACATTGACCCAATGGGCAGTGAGGGAAAGGTATCGTCCCTGGCCATGGGTACTGGTCCACGCATCGGTGGTCAGGTGGACCTTGCTACTGACGGCGTTTAGTAGCGCATGTTTAATTTTTCCCTCAACATGCTTTTGCAGAGCAGGGATGGCTTGCCTGCTGAAATAAAATCGGCTGGGCACATTGTATTGTGGGACTGCCAATGCCATTAAGTTACGGAAACTGTCAGTCTCCACCAGCCTGAATGACAGCATTTCAAGGACAGGAGTTTTGCAATGCCAGCATTCAGAGCCTGTGCTCGTGGATGGTTTGCCGAGTATGGCCGTCTTTTATCCCATGCCTGTGCTACCGATGGCTGTTTTGTGGCCTGGGAGTGTGAGGATGACAGGGAACTTGCAGCTGTGGGTGGAATAACACTGGGTCTCTGGACAACAGTGACAGAGGTTCTTCCATGGCGATCCTGTGAGGAAGCCGAACCAGCTGTGTGTGAGCTGGAGGAAGGAGGCTCCAACACGAGCTGAAGATGTAGGTGCTGCTGTAGGTTGGCCTACATCTCCAGTGTGTCTTTGTAACTCAACCACGTGCTTTGACCGCACATGTTTCCACATATTTGTGGTATTAAGGTTACTGACACTTTTACCTCTTTTTACTTTTTGATTACACAGCTTGCATTTGACATAGCAAATATCATCTGCAAGTGTGTCAAAAAAGGACCACCAGTGCAAGTCCTGGGAGCGCCCGTTTTGGCTGTTGGAAGAGAACTGCTACGAACAGGTGCCAAACTGGAGGCTACAGGCAACCGAGTCTGCAGCCTACCTCTCCCTACTGTTTGGACCGTTGGGGCAATCTCTTCCTCAGAGCTGCTACCACCACCTTCCTGTTCCTCACGCCATGTTGGGTCTTGGACCTCATCATCTCCACTACCCTCTTCCAACACCTGCTGCTGTTGGGTGGTCTGGCCAGCACCATGCTCAACAGAAACTGGCACCTGAGCTCTCATCATCATCAGATGCGTTCTGCGGTGTGCTGACCATCGGCACTGGCTCACCCGCCTCTTCACATTCAGAGAGACACAGCTGTTGCGCATCACTGCATACTGCCTCTTCTTCACATTCCAGAATGCTGCTTGGCTGGGCCCCTGTTTGCAAGCCAACAGATTCTGAGAACAGAAGCAGAGACTCAGCTGGCTCCAGTTCAGAACTCTCTGACTGCCTGGGCAATTTGGCAGGCGGTGAAGAGACAGATGGTTGTTCAACAGTGCTGTGGTCCTGAGAGGAGGTGGAAGCAATTGAAGTCGATGCATTGGCTGCCATCCAACCAACAACGGCTTCAATTTGTTCTTCCCGCAGCAGGGGGGTACGCTGAGCTCCTACAAAAGTGCGCATAAAGGAACGCTCACGGGGAAAACTGGTGGATGCTGTGTCACTGGGTGCGGCAGCAGCCACAGAATCCCCACGTCCTCTCCCTGCTGAAACTCTACGGCCACGACCACGTGCCTTACTCCCTGCCTTCTTCATCTTGGTAGATTGATAAAGAAAGTCAGAAAAGTTATAAGGCCTAAGTGTGGTTATTCCTCAGAGACTGCAGTGAACACTGCAGACAACTGTTCAGTAGCTGTGAAAGGCCCCTTTGTGTACTTCTATAGTGTTTGCAACCAATGTATTGCATACGGATGGAAGCGCGTCACACTAATAGATTAGATTTTTTTCAAATATAATGGAGCAGCACCAATTAGAGAAAAATGTGAAGGATGAGGCAGTGACACACGCTCAGCAGACTACAACCAGCAGTGGTTGAAGAACTAACTGGAGCGTAATCTGCACTCAAAAATGAAAAGCTCACAGACTACAGTGAACACTGCAGACAACTGTTCAGTAGCTTTGAAAGGCCCCTTTGTGTACTTCTATAGTGTTTGCAACCAATGTATTGTATACGGATGGAAGCGCGTCACACTAATAGATTAGATTTTTTTCAAATATAATGGAGCAGCACCAATTAGAGAAAAATGTGAAGGATGAGGCAGTGACACACGCTCAGCAGACTACAACCAGCAGTGGTTGAAGAACTAACTGGAGCGTAATACTGCAGTCAAAAAATGAAAAGCTCACAGACTACAGTGAACACTGGGAGACAACTGTTCAGTAGCTGTGAAAGGCCCCTTTGTGTACTTCTATAGTGTTTGCAACCAATGTATTGTATACGGATGGAAGCGCGTCACACTAATAGATTAGATTTTTTTCAAATATAATGGAGCAGCACCAATTAGAGAAAAATGTGAAGGATGAGGCAGTGACACACGCTCAGCAGACTACAACCAGCAGTGGTTGAAGAACTAACTGGAGCGTGATCTGCACTCAAAAAATCAAAACCTCACAGACTTCAGTGAACACTGAAACACAACTGTTCACTATCTGTGAAAGTCTCCTTTCTGTACTTCTATAGTGTTTGCAACCAATGTATTGTATACGGATGGAAGTGCGTCACACTAATAGATTAGATTTTTTTCAAATATAATGGAGCAGCACCAATTGAGAAAAATGTGAAGGATGAGGCAGTGACACACGCTCAGCAGGCTACAACCAGCAGTGGTTGAAGAACTAACTGGAGCGTGATCTGCACTCAAAAAATCAAAACCTCACAGACTGCAGTGAACACTGAAACACAACTGTTCACTATCTGTGAAAGGCTCCTTTCTGTACTTCTATAGTGTTTGCAACCAATGTATTGTATACGGATGGAAGGGCGTCACACTAATAGATTAGATTTTTTTCAAATATAATGGAGCTGCACCAATTCCACAAAATAAAATAAAAAAAAGAGTCAGTGAGTGACACGTGCAGATGCCTACAAACAGCGGTGGATGCAGAGCAAACTGCAGCGTCACCTGTACTCTCACACACACCTTGCACAGAGCTGTTAAAACAACACTGGCAAAAGGAAGCTTTACACAGCGGTTGGTAAACTAGCCTGCCTAAAGCACAGTACACAAAATCGCAATGTCTAACTGTCCCTCAAAGTCAGCAGAACAGCGTTCTGTCCCTAACTGAGTTCACAGCACAGTGACGCTAAAATGGCGGCGGCGCCTTTTATAGTGCATTCTGACATCATTTCAGCAGCCAATCACAGCCATGCCATTAGTTAAGATGACCGCAGCAGTACAGGATATGCCCACACTTCTTAGATTCCTCATTGGCTGACTAAAATCACATTGCCTCTCAAAGAATTATGGGAACTTCCGATTCCGGTATACGATATTGGAAAAATATCGGAACTAAGTATCGGAATTCCGATACAGCGAATATCGGCCGATACCCGATACTTGCGGTATCGGAATGCTCAACACTACTGGTTAGCATTCATTTCAGACCTGCGGATTTCTATTTAGAGCAGGTCTGACACCGCTGCGGAACTGCACAAAAGAAGTGACATGCTGCGGATTTAAATCCGCACCAAATCCGCGCGGAAAAATCCGCAGCATGTGCACTGCGGTTTTTTCTTTTCATTGAATCTAATGCTACTGTATATCACTTGCAGTTCTGCTGCGGATCTGCAGCGGAAAATCCACTGCGGATCCGCAGCAGAATCCGCAACGTGTGCACATACCCTAAGGCTGTGGTTCCACGGTCCGGAACCACAGCGCTTTGGACGGAGCGAAATTCCGCTCCGTCTAAAGCCCTGCCCCTTTATGACGCGCGATCTTTCGAGGTGTTCAGGACACCTCCGGAACACCTCCGGAAAGAGCGCAGGGCTACATAGCCCTGTGTTAATTTGTTGCGGCGACGCACCATCGCCGCAATACGCGAGGACATGCTGCCGTCTAAAAGACGCGCCGCATGTCCGTTTACGCAGGTCTGCCACCTGCGTATTGTTACGCATAGTGGAGACGGGATTTATTGAAATCCCCTCCACTATGCTGTAACATCTAGACGCTGCGTGTTTGGCGCTGCGCCAGCGCACAGCGCCAAACACGCAGCGTTTCTGACCGTGGAAACTCACCTAATGGAAATCGTTTGCACATTGAGAAGGCAGTGTTTGCATTACAGAGCTCAAAATGTGTTCAATTGACAGCAAGAGGAGCTCACAATGCTCTACACTTGTTTCATTGGCAATTAGAGCCTTTTTATTTATGTGAAGCACACACTTTTATTTACCACAAATCAATCTTTTGGGAGAAATTCGTCGAAGCCAGTAGATTTGAATTTCAAAAGATTTGCTCACCCCTATTGGCAAATACTAACAGTGTGTATTTTACGCACTGTTAGGACTCATCACTCTGCAAAGCTTGTTGAAATAATCCCTATAAGCAGGAATAAAAACTTAAGAAAGTGACATCTTGAAGATCTTTTCTAATCTCTCCCTGTAAACTTTCTCACAAAAACTGCACACTGTATTGATATTTTTTTCAGGAGTTTTCTGTATAATCTTTTTTATAAGACCATTAAAAAACTGAAAAAATGCTTAAAAAGCTTTGCAAAAAAATGCTTGAAAAACATAGCTTTTTACTTGTTTTTTATTATTTTGTAACGCCTAATACAATAAACAGTAGACACTGAAAGTGAATATTGTCGAAGAGAGTGTTAAAATGTGGAGACATCTCAAGGTAGATGTCTTCCAGTGAAGATCTAGGTGGTCTACATGGGCTTGGGCAGGTTCCAGTATGTACTTGTAAAGCACTTTTCATTTCACATTGTGTAACTGAAGTTTGTTGTTCATCATTTCACTAAACAGATTACTGGTATGGGACACTGAAATATTCCCGGACAGATTATATTTCCAACAGCATTCAGAGAGGCAGAGACTTTGGACTTTGTTGCTATAACCGGGCAAGGGAATACTTTGGATTTGAACCAATTACAGTTGGCAGAACATTAATCCAAAACTTTATCAGATAAATAAACAGGTTAGTACCATGCAATATGAAATATTCTATCAATGTCTAAATAGATGTGAAATATTAATCTGCTTGTGTGGCAAAAATCTGTACAGTATTTTACATGAGCTTAAGAGAATGATGCTCAAATTTACTGTTGAACTTTTATTTTCTGTCTGATCACTATTTCATAAGTTGTCTTCACAAACCAGCGCTGCTCATGATGCTATTGAATCTGTAGCTAAAAATAAAATTGATCGTATTAATGTTAGTATAAAGAATACAGTTGTCACAGGACTTGCTTTATTTTCTGTGTGAAATGTGGCCACCATTTCTCACCTTTGAAAGATGAGAAATAGGGATGAGCTAACCCAACAGAAAAGTTCGGGTTCTGTACCGAACTCCTAGTGTCCATTACCGAACCCCAAGCACAGACTTTTTACTGTATGACAGGTTTTCTGCAAATAAAAAAGTGCTTTGTGTACTCTGCAACCTATGTCTGTGGTAGTACTGTGCTATTACTGTGTTAAAAGCCACTGTGTATACTTTGCACCCATATCTGTGGGAGTACTGTCCTTTAAGTCGCTTTGTGTATTCTGCACCCCCTGAATGTGAAATGTGAGGGTACTGTCCTTTAAGCCGCTTTGTGTACTCTGCACCCCTCCACTTGTGGGAGTACTGTTTGTTAAGTTACCGTATATACCCATGTATAAGCCGAGATTTTCAGCCCATTTTTTAGGGCTGAAAGTCCCCCTCTCGGCTTATACGCGGGTCATATACGGGGGTCGGCGGGGGGGGGGAGCGGGGGTGTCGGATCATACTCACCCCTCCGCCGGCGCGGTCTCTGCAGCCCCCCTGCTTCTCCCACGATCTCCGGCTCCTTCCTGCAGCAGTCACATGGCACCGCTCATTAAAGGCATGAATATGCACATATTCATGACTTTAATGAGCGGTAGCACGTGACCGCTGCAGGACTGAAGCGCTGCGGAGAGCGCCGAGAAGAGGAAGGCTGCAGGGATGTGCCGCGGAGGGGTGTGTATAGCTATATTTACCTGTCCCCGTGCCACCGCTGCGCTGCTCCCTCGGTCTGACTCCTCTGGCTGTGAATGATCAGGCAGAGGGCGCGATGACGTCATTAGTGTGCGCCCCGCCCCCTGCCAGATTATTCACAGCCAGAGGAGTCAGACCGAGGGAGCAGCGCAGCGGTGCAGAGAGGACAGGTAAATATCTCAGGTGCCGGGGTCCTGAGCGAGCGGTGACACCGGCACCTGTCCCCATAGCGCGCCGCTGTCACCGCCTGCTCAGGACACCGGCACATGGCCCCCAGCGACGAGAGGTAAGTATGTCATTTTTTTTTTTCTTGCAGCCGCAGCAGCATATGAGGCCTATACTATGGGGCATAATTGTGCAGTTATGGGGGCATAATCTGGAGCATATGGGGCATAATATGGAGCATATGGGGGCATAAGATGTAGAACATATGGGGCATAATCTGGAGCATATAGGGGCATAATATGGAGCATATGGGGCATAAACTGTGGAACATATGGGGCATAATCTGGAGCATATGGGGCATAAGCTGTGGAACATATGGGGGCATAATCTGGAGCATATGGGGGCATAAATGGAGCATATGGGGGCATAATATGGAGCATATGGGGGCATAATCTGTGCAGCATATGGGGCATAATCTGGAGCATATGGGGGCATAATATCGAGCATATGGGGGCATAAGCTGTGGAACATATGGGGCATAATCTGGAGCATATGGGGGCATAAACTGTGGAACATATGGGGGAATAATCTGGAGCATATGGGGGCATAAACTGTGGAACATATGGGAGCATAATCTGGAGCATATGGGGGCATAAGCTGTGGAACATATGGGGGCATAATCTGTGGAACATATGGGGCATAATCAGGAGCATATTGGAGCATATGGGGCATAATCTGTGGAACATATGGGGCATAATCTGGAGCATATGGGGGCATAATCTGTGGAACATATGGGGGCATAATCTGGAGCATATGGGGGTATAATCTTGGATCATACGGGGGCATAATCTGTGGAATATATGGGGGCATAATCTGGATCATATGGAGGCATAATCTGTGGAGCATATTGGGCATAATCTGTGCAGCATATGGGGGCATAATCTGTGGAGCATCATATGGGGGCATAATCATTTTTCACCCTAGGCTTATACGCGAGTCAATAAGTTTTCCCAGTTTTTGTGGCAAAATTAGGGGGGTCGGCTTATACACTGGTCGTCTTATACATGAGTATATACGGTACTTTGTGTTTTCTAATACTTGATTGGTAATTTTTCAGGACTAGCGTGTGTTTTTTTAGTAATCCAGGAAATAAATAATTGGCATCAACTGTCTAGTTGCTATTTCTAGGCCCAAAAATATTTTTTCTCGACTTGTGTATTACAGAAAAATCCAAATCACAAAGACTTCTGAAACCATCATTCTTAGCAACATAGAAATGACTAAAATCAGAACTCTATGTCTCTGCAAAAATCCAATGAACTTCTGAAAACTCCTTCTTCTGAATAGTGGGTTGCATAAACCAATGCCATTTAATATCCAGTACTTGTGATCAGAGGCATAACTATCTTCCTATGATCCCTGGTACAAAAATTTGGACCTGGGTAACCACCAGAATGTTGGTTAGAGTTAAGGGCAGGGCCATCTTCAGGTTTACATGGACACCAGGTGCGAGAGTCTCACTGGGCCCCTTTAACACATACCACAATTCATTAACACATATAAATAATATAAGTATATTACAATGCCAAAGATTTCACTTCTTACATTGCATGAGTGATATCTATTGTAAATTTTACAATGGCTCAGAAACCGGCGAATCCTCGTCATGCATAGTGCATGCACTGGGGGGGAATTAAAAGTCTGCAGTCACACAGAGTGACTTTTTAGATTTTAGATCAGACAGTATCATCCTCCATACAGTATTATGGGCACAACATAGTCCTCCATATAGTATTATGGGCACCACATAGTCCTCCATACAGTATTATGTTCACCACATAATCCTCCATAAAGTATTATGGGCACCACATGATCCTGCATACAGTATTATGGGCCCCATATTTTGATCCATACAGTATAATTGACCCTCATGTATTGCTCCATATAGTATAATAAACCCATATAGTGCTGAATACAGTATAAAATGGTCCCATATATTGCTCCATACAGCATAATGGGCCCTATTTAATTCTCCATACATTATAATGGACCCATATATTGCCCCATACAGTATAATGGCCCCATATATTGCTCCATACAGTATATAATGGCCCCATGTAGTGCTCCATGCAGTATAATGGGTCCTATATATTGCTCCATACAGTTTATAATAGTCCCATGTAGTGCTCCATATAGCTTAATGGGCCCCATATAATACTCCATACATAAAAAAAATAATCACCTCTGCCATTCCCCACTGCTCCTGTCTCTGCTGCTCTGGTCTCTTCAGCATCTTATGACTTTCTGCACTGCTCAGCACAGAGGGCACTCAGTAGTGATGTCTTCGCACCCTCTGCCCTGAGATGTCACAGAGAGTCATAAGATGCTGAAGAGACTGAAGCAGCAGGGAATCATGATAGGGGGCCAGTGCCAGTGCTAGCAATGTGCTCCACTGATTCAAGAGCCCCATAGCGTGCCGATCTCCCTGATGGCAAGTGGGTCCCTGTGTTCGGCCAGGACCCCAGCACTAGCCCGAGTGCACCGGGTAGTGACACCAGCCCTAAGTAAAAGCTTATGCAATTTTTTAGATCTTGGGTTCACACCACCTTTGATTAAAAAAAGACTGAAGAAACAATTTATAAATTTCAAAGAAAACAAGGCAATAAATAGTAGTAATACAGATACCAAATAACACAATATTGTTACTAAACAAGTCAACTATACCAAAACTAATATACCAGTAATAAACCACATAAAGGGGATAAGTTTCAACACCCAATAACAATATATTATTACTACATAGTCTCTCAGTATAACGACCAACCGGTTACTGAACAAAATCCACTTCAACAAGACTAAAATAACAATAATGCCATAAGCAGTGAATAAATACCACCAAAATACTATTTGTAGAACCAGATGGTGGCAGAATATCATCTTCCAGGAAAGAGACAGGCTTTACTTGTGAGCCCGCATCAAAGGCAGGGACACGACATATAACGTAACAGTATGTCATATGTCCTGAAGAGGTAAAAAGGTCTTATCCATTTTAATCAAACACTGTGTTTATGCTTGTTTTCTTAAGTAAAGCCATAGAAATTATGGCGTTTAAACGAAACACTAAATTTGCACAACTCCTCTTTTTATAACACCTTTCTACAGGTCTGAAGATATGAAAGCTATAGCGGTGACTATGGGAGCACTTCTGCAAATGGCTTTACTTACTATTGTTTATTATACAATTATACATGGCAAAAACTCAAGTGCACAGATGAGAAGACAAGTATTCTTAGTACAATGTGGCAACTAAAAGGCTCCTAACACTTATTTCTCCTGTCTAGTAAAAATTCTCAATCATCTGTCATTATAAACATATGCATCGACTGCACAATTAATAAGCACTTGGTCACTTTTTATTGGTAGTTAAAAATCATCATTTGTTGGAATTGTACAGTGCCCCTACATATTGACAGCTATCTGCTGGTTATTTGCATAAGAGAAAGGAGCAGAGTTACAAAAAAGCGTGAAATTAGTGTTAAATACAAATGCATCTTCAAATGTTAGCCACTCACTATATCATAGATTGCACTAATTTTAACAAATTTATCCTCACATGTAAATAGACTCTTCCTCATACATCAGAGCCACATTTTGACGGTAACGTAGTTTTGGAACAATAGAATATCATTACTTATAGAATTACCAGAATAAAACCTAATTCAATGTGTTTTGTATTTCAGCTATTTGAAGATTTGGCTATGTTATATGGCAATGATACCAGTAAACTGGAACTTCTTCCAGGGTCCCTGTTGGAGTGTTATGGAGATCCTGGAGAGCTTATAACAGCAATCACTATGAACCAGTTCCAGCGTTTGAGAGATGGAGACCGATTTTGGTTTGAAAATAAAAGAAATGGGTAAAATACAAATAATTTGCTAAATGCAAGAACAGTGTAAAATATAACTAAAATTCAGGAATCAGTTTATCTGACTGTACGTGGTAGTTACAGTCATGGCCAAAAATTATTCCAGAAAATAAAGTATTTCTCCCATAAAGTTATTGCAATTACACATTTTGTCATATACAGTACAGACCAAAAGTTTGGGCACACCTTCTCATTCAAAGATTCTTCTGTATTTTCATGACTCCGTGAAGCATGGAGGAGGTGGTGTGATGGTGTGGGGGTGCTTTGCTGGTGACACTGTTGACACTGTTGGGGATTATTCAAAATTGAAGCAGTGAGCGGTCCAGCTCACCCCAAACCATCTCGACTGGGTTCAGGTCTGGTGACTGTGGAGGCCAGGTCATCTGGCGTAGCACCCCAACACTCTCCTACTTGGTCAAATAGCCCTTACACAGCCTGGAGGTGTGTTTGGGGTCATTGTCTTGTTGAAAGATAAATGATGGTCCAACTAAACGCAAACCGGATGGAATAGCATGCCGCTGCAAGATGCTGTGGTAGCCATGCTGGTTCAGTATGCCTTCAATTTTAAATAAATCCTCAACAGAGTCACCAGCAAAGCACCCCCACACCATCACACCACCTCCTCCATGCTTCATGGTGGAACCAGGTATGTAGAGTCCATCCGTTCACCTTTTCTGCATGCAAAGCAGTAATCAAAGCAAAAGGTGGCTACTTTGAAGAACCTAGAATATAAGACATATTTTCAGTTGTTTCACACTTTTTTGTAAAGTGTAATGTATAATTCTACATGTGTTAATTCATAGTTTTGATGCCTTCAGTGTGATTCTACAATTTTCACAGTCATGAAAATACAGAAAAATTGTTGAATGAGAAGGTGTGCCCAAACTTTTGGTCTGTACTGTACATGTTTATTTCCTTTGTGTATATTGGAACAACACAAAAAAAACAGAAAAAAACAACAAATTGGACATAATTTCACAAAAAAAAAAAAAAATGGCCGGACAAAATTCTTTGCACTCTTAACTTAATATTTGGTTGCACTCCCTTTGGAAGAAATGACTGCAGTCAATCGCTTCCTATACCCAATTTTGGACCACTCTTCTTTTGCAAACTGCTCTAAGTCTCTCATATTTGAAGGGTGTCTTAACCCAACAATTTTGATATAGGAAAGATGTGTATCTTCGTACCATATTAGCCAGTAGATAGAAAATATTTAGACTTGAGAGTCCTCAGTGGTTGATACCTTTTAATGGCTAACTGAAAAGATGGTAACAAATTGCAAGCTTTCGAGACTACTTAGGTCTCTTCATCAGGCGAAGACTAATACAACATCTGTGATTCTTCAGATGTTGTATTAGTCTTCGCCTGATGAAGAGACCTGAGTAGTCTCGAAAGCTTGCGATTTGTTACCATCTTTTCAGTTAGCCATTAAAAGGTATCAACCACTGAGGACTCTCAAGTCTAAATATTTTTTTAACCCAACAACAATTTTAAGATCTCTCCACAGGTGTTAAATGGGATTTAGATCTTGACTCATTGCAGGCCACTTGAGAATTCTCCATTAATTTGTTTCCATCCATTACTGGATGTTTCTTGAAGTATGTTTGGGTTCATTGTCGTGCTGGAAAACTTATGACCTAGGATGCAAATCCACCTTTCTGACAATGGGCACTGCATTTCGACCCAAAATTATTTAGTAGTCATCAGATTTCATAATACTTTGATTACAGTCAAGTCATCCAGTTCAAGATGCAGCAAAACAACCCAAAAACATATTTGTACCTCCACCATATATGACTGTAGATACTGTGCTCTTTTCTTTGTAAGCTTCATTCCGTTTTCGGTAAACTGTAGAATGATGTGCTTTACAAACAGCTCTATCTTGGTCTTGATCTGTCCACAAGATGCTTTTCTAAAAGGATTTTGGCTTACGTACATTTTGGTAAGCTGCAGTCTAGCTTTTTTATGTTTCTGTGTCAGCAGTGGAGTCCTCCTGGGTCTCCTGCCATAGCGTATAGGAGATACTTTGTGCTGACACTGATGCACCCTGACTGATTGATTGCTCTCAGTGCAAGAAACAAAATACTAATCTTGCAGTTAAGATACTTTTAAATGGATAACAAAAATAAAGTTTTCTTACAATGCAAGCTTTTGAGACTACTTTGGTCTCTTAATCAGACAAGGTATAACAAAATACCTGAAGAAACACAAATATTTAAACAAAAATAGCAGAAACATTACATAATAAATGGACATTTTAAAAACTAACATTAGCATAGATAAGTGGTATTAAAGCACATGCGCAAGATTTGCAGAGACGGAAATGAAATTATGTTATCACACCCACAGGGTCATGATAACATGATGAGTGGGAAGATTAGTCTGGGGAACCCAATGCCTCTGTTATGAATGTGTTAGAGATGGTTTCTGAGCAGAGGCTCCCTCTGGTGGTTACAGACAGTATTGAACCTTTCAGCGAGGAGTGGCAATCTGGGTTCACTGACTGGTCTGATATAAGGGAGGTTCCCTCCCATGATGGTTGCCGGTGATCAATTGTTCTTCTCTCAATTGTGGTTCCTGGTTCATTTGGAAGTTTGCTGGAGTCTTGCCTGCATCTCCTGCTTTCAGATAAGTATTTTTTGCTTTTCTTTTTGTGCTTGCTTTTTGCATTGTTTTCTGCACTTTTGTGGAGGTCAGCCAGGTCCCCTCCAGGGGCCTGAGCTCCTCACAGTTTATCTGCAGCCACTGTTATTTGCTCATTTGCTTTTTCCTGCTTGTGGCCCCAGCGTTTGCTCAGTCTATTTTCTGCCTATGATTGTATTTTCATCTTGTCTAACCGCCATTATATGTTTGGGGGCTTCCTATTTTCTTTGGGGATCTGTTCCGGGGCAGATAGCTTTCATCTTTCTGCCTTTAGGTGTAGTTATCTCTCAGGCTGTGACGAGGCATCTAGGATCAACGTAGGAACGCTCCACGGCTACCTCTAGTTGTGTCGTTAGTTTAGGAATCTGCAACCCATCAGTTACCAACATCTCAGGTGTTCGGCTGCCCTGCTGTTGTTCCTGTCCTCCTCAGCCACCGAAACATAACAGTATCACCGGCCATAACTGAAAATTATATGGTACTCACAGAAGGGAAAAATAGTGTGGAAAGTAAAAAGTTGTCAGAGTTGTCAGAGATTTTTTTTTTTCTGTCTGTTGCATTTTTTCCCTCTTTTTCTCTGGGTGCTGAGGAGGTTTTTTTTTCTCTCAATGGAGTTTGCACAGTTGTCTGGCCGTGTGGATCAGCTTGCCACTGAGGTTCGGAGTATTCTACCTATCTTGCTGGGTTGCCGGTTGTGGAACCTAGGATTCCCATGCCAGATTTGTTTTTGGGGGATCGGGCTAAATTTCTGAATTTCAAAAATAACTGTAAGTTGTTTTTTGCCTTTAAAGCCTAAGTCCTCAGGTAACGCAGCACAGCAGGTACAAATTGTCATCTCTCTCCTGCGTGGCGATCCTCAGGATTGGGCTTTTTCCCTGACAACTGGGGATCCTGTTTTGAATGATATTGATGCATTTTTTCTGGCTCTGGGGTTATTGTACGATGAACCTAATGTAACTGATCAAGCTGAAAAAACCTTGTTGGCATTAAATCAGGGTCTTGAAGATGCTGAGTTGTTCTGTCAGAAATTCCGAAAGTGGGCAGTCCTGACCAAGTGGAATGATGATGCTTTGGCAGCCCTTTTTCGGAAGGGGCTGTCAGAGAATGTAAAGGATGTTATGGTGGGATTCACTGCTCCCTCTGGTCTCAATGATCCTATGTCATTGGCTATTCAAATTAACAGACGTTTGCGTGAGCACAGAGGTATGCATGAGATAGTGTTGCCTTGTGAGCCAGCTTCTGAGCCCATGCAGTGTGATAGAGTGACTTCTGGGGCTCAGCGTCATGAGTTTCGAAAGCTCAATGGGTTATGTTTCTACTGTGGTGATGCCTCTCATGCTATTTCAGTCTGCCCTAAGCGGGGAAGATATTTTGCACACTCAGTTGTCTTGGGTAGTGTTCAGACTAAATTTCTGTTGACTGTTACCCTGATTTGCTCCCTGTCCACATTTTCTGCTCAGGATTTTGTTGATTCGGGAGCAGCTATTAACCTGATGGATTTTGACTTTGCCAAACGTTGTGGGTTTCCCATGATACCCCTGCGGAAGTCTATTCCCCTACTGGGCATTGATTCCACCCATTTGGCGGAGAATAAACCCCAGTTTTCTACTCAGGTGATAATGAGGGTTGAACCAGATCATCAGGAGAGTTGCAAATTTCTGGTGCTGTATAATCTGCATGACATTATTGTACTAGGTCTCCCTTGGTTACAGTCTCATAATCCTGTTTTGGATTGGAAATCTGTGTCTGTGACCAGTTGGGGCTGCCAATGTGTTAATGCCGAAACTCCTGTTTTTTCTGCCTCTCCCAAGTCTCAGGATGTTCCTGACTTTTTGACTGATTTTTCGGATGTATTTATTGAAAGTAAATCTGCATCTTTGCCCCCTCACAGGAGCTACGATTGCGCTATTGAATTAGTGCCTGGTGGTAAATTTCCTAAAGATCGCCTTTTTAACTTGTCTGTACCTGAACACAATGCTATGCGATCTTATATCAAGGAGTCATTGGAGAAGGGTCATATTAGACCATCCTCTTCACCCTTGGGTGCCGGTTTTTTCTTTATGGCCAAAAAGGATGGTTCATTGAGGCCGTGTATTGATTATCGTCTCTTGAATAAGATCACTGTGAAGTATCAATATTCGTTACCCTTGATTTCTGACCTGTTTTCCAGGGTGAAAAGTGCGAGTTGTTTACCAAGCTTGACCTCAGGGGGGCGTATAACCTTATTCGCATTAAGCACGGGGATGAATGGAAGACGGCGTTTAATACCCCAGAGGGGCATTTTGAGTACCTAGTGATGCCCTTTGGGCTCACTAATGCTCCTTCCGTCTTCCAATCCTTCATGAATGATATTTTCAGGGATTTTGTGGATAAATTTCTGATTGTTTATTTGGATGATATCTTGATTTTTTCCAATGACTGGGACTCTCATGTGAAACATGTTTGGACTGTGTTCCAGATTTTGAGAGAGAATGCACTGTATGTGAGGGGATCAAAGTGTCTTTTTGGCGTACAGAAGGTATCATTTCTGGGATTCATTTTGTCTCCGTCTGTTATTGAAATGGACCGGTCAGGGTTCAAGCCATCTGTGATTGGGTCCAACCTACTTCATTAAAGGCTCTTCAGAGATTTTTGGGTTTTGCCAATTTTTATCGTAAATTTATTGAAAATTTCTCCAGTATTGTTAAACCATTGACTGATTTGACCAAAAAGGGTTCTGATGTGGTGAATTGGCCTCCTGAGGCAGTTTCTGCGTTTCAGGAACTTAAGCAGAGATTCACTTTTGCTCCTGTTCTACGGCAGCCTGATGTTTCTCTACCGTTTCAGGTGGAGGTTGATGCCTCTGAAATTGGGGCAGGTGCTGTTTTGTCCCAAAGAGATCCAGAGACCTCTAAGAGTAACCCTTGTGCCTTTTTCTCTCTAAAATTTTCTCCAACTGAACGTAATTATGACGTGGGTAATCGGGAGTTATTGGCCATGAAGTGGGCCTTTGAAGAGTGGAGACATTGGCTGGAAGGAGCCAAACATCAGGTGGTAGTCCTCACGGACCATAAGAACCTGGTTTATCTCGAATCAGCCAAGCAACTTAATCTAGACAGGCCAGGTGGGCCTTGTTTTTCACACGTTTTAATTTTGTGGTTTCTTTTCTTCCTGGCACTAAGAATGTTAAGGCGGATGCCCTCTCGAGGAGTTTCTTTGCTGACTCTCCTGAGTTATCTGATCCTACTGTTATTTTTAAAGAGGGTGTAGTTCTTTCCGCCATCTCGCCCAATTTGAGACTGGCCTTGGAAGGGTAGAACAAAAGAAGGCCAGCGCTCCATCCAGGTGTATATTGTAGAAAAAAGTCTTTTATTCAGCCATAAGACAACGTTTCGACCAAAGTAGGTCTTTATCAAGTATATACAATACATAAAAAAAGGGCGGATTTAAATAGCATAGGGCTGTGAACCAGCACCAATCATAAAACACTTACGCCCACTTAAATATACTTATACAAAGAAAACAATGAAAAACAGAGATCAGACCTACATAGATACTGTATCAATTAATACTAAACATGTATACACATATCAATAATCAATATACAAACAGGCCCAAATAATGTATCATTAAATCGATAAGTAGCTTTCTCATGTTGTCATGGAGATGTGGATTATTCAGATTTCTCCTTCATTTACATCCATTCGACAGATCCAATCAGAGACGAAACAAAAACGGCGCCAAGCTAGACGAAATCACCTCTGGGAATTAGTATAACACATATCTCACCCATGTCTTCCAATCATAGCGTCGCTGTCAGACAGGAGAAAACGCCAACTTCGTCATACAGGAAATGACATAATCTTAAAAAGTGCAGACACACAATGTGACAAGTGCAAACGCACTATCAAACTGGAAAAGACCACTCACGCAGTGCTCGCGCTGATCAGATGACGTATCCACGTCACCGCCCATCGAGGCCGTCACCAGGGAAACCCTGGAGAGAGCCAGGATGTGGCGCAGGTCAGGTGACGCATCCGCGTCACCGCTCATCCAAGCCGTCACCAGGGAAACCCTGGAGAGAGCCAGGATGCAGCGCAGGTCAGGTGACGCATCAGCGTCATCGCCCATTGAGGCTGTCACCAGGGAAACTCTGGAGAGAGCCAGGACGTGGCGCAGGCGCATTGTTCACAAAACAGGGAAATAACATTGATCACTGTCCTCGTACCTGCATATTAATGCTGCACATATCTTATATATATTTATGTATTGCATATGTCAAATTCATAAAGGCCATACTTGAAAATCAATCACCATCATAAACCACATCAAAAACAACAAAAATTACAAAAATAAATGATAAAAAATATATCAAAAATATAGACCCAACGAATTTATTATTATACAGAAAAATAAAGAAAATAAAAAGGACCATGTAGAACAAGGGGAGAGAGGGACACAAAAAATGTATACCAACATTTAAAGATGTATACCAACATTTAAAGATATATAGAACACCGTCTCAATACCCCCGTTCGCCATGCGTCCTATAAAAACAAAAAAACAAAAATATACAATATCAATAATAATATAACGCAACAACAAAGAGAAACTTAAAAAGAAATATATACAAAAATATATACCAATGGTCAAGTCAACAGTTATGTAAATTAAATTCAATATTTAGCCGGCAGGTTGCAAAGATCCCAATCTGTGTATCCATCTCAATTCTTTACTCTTGAGCATTTTAACCCTATCACCACCCCTTCTTAATGTCGGGACTCTGTCAATGACTCTAAATCTAAGTTGATTTACTGAATGTCTATGTTCCACAAAGTGTTTAGGAACTGGTAAGTCTATCAGCTTCGTTCTAATTGTACTTTTATGCTTACTAATGCGAGCACGTACCTCCATAGTTGTCTCCCCGACATAAATCAATCCACATGGGCATACAATCATATATACCACAAAACTGGATGTACAAGAGTACCTCTCCTTCAAAAATATCTTTTTACCAGACTGGGGATGACAGAAAAAATCCCCCTTGAGCATGTTGTTACAACATGCACAACTTAAACATGGATAGTTGCCATTGCGGGGGGTACTAAAAGTACGTTGAATCAACATTTTTGATGAACCCACATCAGATTTAACTAGCTTGTCACGTAAATTGCGGCCCCTACGAAAAGACATAATGGGTAAAGATTCAAATTCAGTAACAGTCGGTAATCCTCTTTTCAAAGGGGGCCAATGCTTCCTCAGAATGTTACTAATACGATCACTGGCAGGATTAAATGTAGATACAAAGGGAACCCGTTTCTTTTGTGTTGCAACATTAGACGTATGTCGAGAAGCTTCCCGTGTCGTATTAAGGGCTTTTTTCTTATAATTCATCACCTCACTCCTAGGATACCCCCTAGATATAAATTTATTGCACATAGTCTCAAGACGTTGATCCACATACTCCTCATCGGATACTATCCTTCTAACCCGCAACATTTGACTCCATGGTAGGGAGTTGACCATTCTCTTTGGATGATTGCTATTATATAACAGAAGGCTGTTTCTATCTGTACTTTTGACATATAAATCCGTCTTCAAAACATTACCATCCTTATACACTAAAGTGTCAAGGAATTGTACCTGTGATACCGAATGCGACATAGTAAATTTCAATTCGGGATATATCTGATTTAATTCTGAATGAAAGTCACAAAGTAAATCAGGACCACCCTCCCACATTACAAAAATATCATCTATGTACCGCCACCAGGTCCGGACATGACTCCAGAGGATGGATTTGTACACAAACTCATCCTCAAGTACCACCATATAGATGTTAGCATAAGTGGGGGCCATATTGGACCCCATGGCGGTACCACGGCGCTGCCCCGGATTGTGCACAGCTCGTCCTCACGCTGCTGGAACTCATCCTGAGGAGAAATTTTTTTCTCTTGGTGATGAGTTTTTCTTGCAGCGCCGTGTTCCACAAGTCCTTATTGAAGAGGTTTGTCGAGCCAGTGGTTCCTATGGCTGCGCCTCCTGACCCTGTTTTGGTTGAGGGCAATCTGGAGTATGTGGTTGAGAAAATATTGGATTCTCGTTTTTGTACTGTTATGAATGTGTTAGAGATGGTTTCTGAGCAGAGGCTCCCTCTGGTGGTTACAGACAGTACTGAACCTTTCAGCGAAGAGTGGCAATCTGGGTTCACTGACTGGTCTGATATAAGGGAGGTTCCCTCCCATGATGGTTGCCGGTGATCAATTGTTCTTGTCTCAATTGTGGTTCCTGGTTCATTTGGAAGTTTGCTGGAGTCTTGCCTGCATCTCCTGCTTTCAGATAAGATATTTTTTGCTTTTCTTTTTGTGCTTGTTTTTGAATTGTTTTCTGCACTTTTGTGGAGGTCAGCTAGGTCCCCTCCTGGGGCCTGAGCTCCTCAAAGTTTATCTGCAGCCACTGTTATTTGCTCATTTGCTTTTTCCTGTTTTTTCAGCGGCTGCGCTTGGTTTTTGTTCACACTGAGATCTGATTTAGTGGGTGGCGAGATCGTGTGATCTCAGTATTTTTGTAATCAGAATTGTTGGATTTTTGTAGGGTTTTCTGGGTTGCAGAAAGTAATCTCTCCTGTCCTATCCTATTTAGTCAGCTTGTGGCCCCAGCGTTTGCTCAGTCTTTTTTCTGCCTCTGATTGTATTTTCATCTTGTCTAACCTCCATTATATGTTTGGGGGCTTCCTATTTTCTTTGGGGATCTGCTCCGGGGCAGATAGCTTTCATTTTTCTGCCTTTAGGTGTAGTTATCTCTCAGGCTGTGACGAGGCGTCTAGGAACAACGTAGGAGCGCTCCACGCTACCTCTAGCTGTGTCGTTAGTTTAGGAATCTGCAACCCATCAGTTACCAACATCTCAGGTGTTCGGCTGCCCTGCTGTTGTTCCTGTCCTCCTCAGCTACCGAAACATAACAGCCTCATTGACTAGTCTGAAAGTTATTTACATATAAAAAATGGAATTTAACAATCGTTTTTTGGTACACTTGGTTATGAGTTATACAGTAGAAAGGGCTTGTTAGGCAGGGCATTTATATACGAATGATCACATGCAGGTGGTTTGGAGGGCAAGGAATACATGTCAGGTTAACTTTAATACTTTTTCTATTTCTCTATCAACATGTATTTGGTTTTACATAATGCAGAAGTATTACAAGAATTAATACATTATTATATTTTTATGCTATAGATTATTTACCACAGATGAAATAGCAAAGATCAAAAATATCTCCTTCCATGACGTCATTTTAGCAGTTACTTCTGCAGAATTTGGAGATATCCAGCAGAACGTGTTCACCTGGGTCGATGGTGAGTTCAGATATAGTACCTGGAAATCCATTTTTGTTCCTCTACATTTACAAATGAGTTGTTAGGGTTTGCGGATCGCACCAATATAAATTATGATAAGGTGCAATCGCAACCCGGGGTCCACTGTGTGGTGATGGAGGAACCGCAGCTAGGAAACAATGGCAGAGTGTTACTGCAAGCAAGCACCGTAATCACACCGAGTTAGGCCTGTTTCACACTTCAGTTTTTTAGAATCAGGCACAATCCGTCAAAGTTGTAAAAAACGGATCCTGTGCAGATTTTAAAAAACTGATGCGATGTATCCTGTTTTTTGACAGTTCTGTCAAGGCTGCTGAGGTGCACTTTTGAACTTTGTCCCATGCGCGTCTGGAGAGAGAGGGAAGGAGAGAGAGAGTTTTTTTTAATGTGCCAGAACGACTATAGGGGTTAAATTAAAGGAATAGAAATTTTTCTGGGCATGCTCAGTTGTAAAAAATGGATCCGTCGCCGGAATCCATCTCTTAAAGGACAGTGACGAATCCTGCCCCATAGGCTTCCATTATAGCCTACAATGGATGTCACTGGATCAGTCGCTGTCCGACTTTTTGACGTACAGAAAAAAAAATTCTTAGTCCGTTGCTTCCGTCCAACGGACAAAGTTTTTTCTACGGATCCGTCAAAAGACGGATGAAATGTGCGGCCATCTATCGCAATCTGTCGCTAATACAAGTCTATGAGAAAAAAAACGGATCCTGTGGCATCAATTGCAGGATCCGTTTTTTTCACAAAACGATGGATTGTGACTGATGGCAAAAAACTGAAGTGTGAATCAGGTCTTAAACATCACTCGGTGTGAACAGAGTGCTAAGTACCTGGCTCTGTTACTCCACAGAGCAGCACACAAACAGAGAGCACTCTAAGTTATGCCCTGTTAAATGTCACAGGTGCATAGTAGGAATGACGCTAGTTGGGGTCCCTATGACTCAAACCCCACTATGCTGGTGATTGAGTCTGCCCTGTCACACGGTTTGTGTAACAAGCACATCCGACAAAGTCGCCCGATGCAGGTGCTAAGCTCAAGCGGGAATTCCCACCCTACATTGCCTGTTTAACCATGCTCGCAAGGCTAGTAGCAGAACACGTTGCTTCCACCAACACACCAAATATAAGTTATTTTAGCACGCTGACGCGTGCTTCACAGGACCTTTTATATGTTCCTGTTTAAGTCCAGTCTGACAGGACCTTGCTCGTGGACCAATCCGGAACTGCCACGTCACCTGAGCAGCTGACGACCGATCACCAATGAGAGGTCGCCTCACGAGCATGCTCAGTAGGGTGAGTTCTGGGCTTAGGTTTAGAACCGTCTGTTCGCTGCTGCCTATTGCTCATATCTACAGTATAGCTTTGGCTGGAGAGCCAGCAGTAACCAAGCGAACAGCACGAGTCTGAGCAAGACGCTGGGACCGACATCTTTGATGAACAGCAGCCACTTTGGCTGAATGGGAGACCGCAGAAGATGACACAGCTTGGGATCTCCCCTGCGCAGTGTGAGAATCCTGGCACTTGAGTATTTT
Organism: Oophaga sylvatica; assembly: GCA_033576555.1. Taxonomy (NCBI): domain Eukaryota; kingdom Metazoa; phylum Chordata; class Amphibia; order Anura; family Dendrobatidae; genus Oophaga; species Oophaga sylvatica. Next base: position 368,542,655 of record JARQOD010000004.1, on the reverse strand, counting down.
CCTATTTAGGTTAGGTTCCCATGATGAGTTTTTGGTGAGTTTTTGATGTTGCCTATTTCTGTTGAAAAAAACCCTGCTCTTACAGTTCCAGCAAAATGGATGGGAATTGATAGAAATATCATGCATACTGTGCTTTTCTTACACTGCATAAACTGATCTGTGGTGCATTTTTCAAATTCTGCAACATGTCGATTTTTTTTGCGACATGTTGAGTTCTATTTGTGAATTTTCCCCATAGAAATACAACAGATATGGAAAATCTGCAGCTAAAAGCACATTGTCACGCTGTCTAATGATATGTATACAATGTCAGTAAACTATTAATACAGGAACAACACTCTATACAACAACTAGTATAGCAACATCAGCATGTAAGTATAGAATAGATTTACCTGACACGATATCTGCTGAACTCAGGGTTAATCTTGAGGACTTGATGAGCTGAAACAGGAAAGAGGTGGACCGGGATCTAACCTGACCCTAAACTGGGGTCCTAACTAATCCCTCACCTTGGAGGTACTGATAATGGTTCAGAGGTCCAAGTCTCCAACCTAACCCTGTCTCCTATCAGACCCTGAACCCTGTAATCAGTCCTAAGAAGGATCCTGACTACCACCAAAGGGATATGGGCTGATCTCAGCTAAATACACAGATTAGACATATAAGACAGACAGGATAACACTCGCTTGCATACACACTCAAACACCAAAGGAGCATAAATGGTCTGGGAAATAAACTCTAACCAAGTTGAGCTTAGAACAACTAAGGAGCTCACAACTAAAGTCTATACAGATTCATTCCTATCTGTGGTCTGCATGAAGGTTTCACTGGCAACTCCCCAAGCAGACAACCAGGAATTTAAAGGAAACCAATCAACAAATAATCAATTGCAGCCGGGAGAAACTGCACCCAGTCCCAGCACCGAGCACAGACAGAATTAACTCCCTAGTTGCCAAACACAAAGAAACAGCAGCTCAGCTTTGAGAAGTCAAAATGTGCAACCGCGACGATCTTCGTGGCAATGCACACATGACAGTATCCCCCCTTCTACGAGGGGCCTCCGGACCCTCAGGGCCAGGCCTGCCCGGGTGAGTTCTGTGGAAGGTCCGAACCAAACGATCTGCGTTAACATCAGACGCAGGGACCCACGTCCTCTCCTCTGGACCATACCCCTTCCAATGCACCAAGTACTGAAGGGACCGGCGATTCAGACGTGAGTCAATGATCTTTGATACTTGAAATTCCAAGTTACCATTGACCAACACAGGAGGAGGAGGTAGAGGTGACGGTATGACTGGTGCCACATACCTTTTAAGTAATGACTTGTGGAACACATTATGAATTTTAAACGTAGGAGGGAGGTCCAGACGAAATGCCACAGGATTAATTATGGAACTGATCCTGTACGGCCCGATGAATCTGGGACCCTGTTTCCAGGAGGGCACTTTAAGTTTTATATTCCTGGTAGACAACCATACCAGATCGTTCACATTCAGATCTGGACCAGAAACTCTCCTCCTATCAGCCATACGTTTGTAACGGTTCCCCATCGTACTCAAATTATTCAATACACCTCTCCACACAGAAGCAAGTGACGACGAAAAACGCTCCTCCTCAGGAACCCCAGAAGGGCCCCCCCCGTTGAAAGTACAAAACTGGGGATGGAAACCATATGCCCCAAAAAACGGGGACTTACCCGTGGACTCGCTCCGCCTGTTGTTAAGAGCGAACTCTGCCAGAGGCAAGAAAGAAGACCAGTCCTCTTGGTTCTCTGAGACAAAACACCGGAGATATGTCTCTAAGCTCTGATTCAGACGCTCTGTCTGACCATTGGTCTGCGGATGAAAAGCCGAGGAAAATGACAATTGCATCCCCCGACGTAAACAAAATGCCCTCCAAAATTTGGACACAAACTGAGACCCCCTATCTGACACCACATCAGAAGGCAACCCATGAAGTCTAACGATCTCCCTAATGAACACCTGCGCCAGAGTTTTAGCATTAGGGAGTGCAGGAAGAGCAACGAAATGTGCCATCTTACTGAACCTGTCAACAACCACCAGTATGACAGTATTCCCTGACGACGGAGGAAGGTCCGTAATGAAGTCCATAGATAAATGAGTCCATGGACGCTCCGGAAGTTTCAAGGGTAAAAGGGTCCCAGACGGACGGGTATGAGGGGTTTTAGAGCGAGCACACACCCCACATGACGCGACAAAAGTTATAACATCTTTATTAGCATTAGGCCACCAAAACCGGCGAGAAAGGAGATCTAAAGTAGCCTTACTCCCTGGATGTCCTGCTAGAGCAGAATTATGATGTGCCTCAATAACCTTTTGTCTCAACAGATTTGGGACAAACAGTCTCCCTGGAGGTCCTGCAGGGGCGTCCCCTGAGCCTCTAACACCTCCTCCTCAAGCTCAGAAAATACAGCCGACACTACCACCCCCTCCTGAAGGATAGGAATCGGGTCATCCGTTTTCCCGGCCCCTGGAAACTGCGAGACAAGGCATCCGCCTTACATTCTTAGACCCGGGCGATAAGTGACAACAAAATTAAACCTGGTAAAAACAACGACCATCGAGCTTGTCTGGAATTCAGACGCTTAGCAGATTCCAAATACACAGGTTCTTGTGATCAGTAATGACGGTGACCGGGTGGACTGCCCCCTCCAAAAAGTGACGCCATTCTTAAAAGCCAACTTAATGGCCAAAAGTTCCCTATTGCCGATATCATAATTCCTTTCGGCGGACGACAATTTTTAGAAAAGAAAGCGCACGGATGCCATTTACCAGGGGACGGACCTGGGACAATATAGCACCCACCCCTACGTCAGACGCGTCCACCTCCACAAGAACGGCTGAGATGCATCTGGTTGGATGAGAACGGGTGCCGAAGCAAAACATTTCTTCAAAGAGGAAAAGGCTTGGCAAGCTTTGTCCGACCATTTAGAAAAATCCGTCCCTTTTCTTGTCATGTCAGTGAGAGGTTTGACGACAGATGAGAAATTACAAATAAATTTCCGGTAGTAGTTAGCAAACCCCAAAAAACGCTGCAGAGCCTTAAGATCCCCTGGCTGATTCCATTCAAGCACTGCTCTCACCTTTTCAGGGTCCATACGGAAACCGGAGGCTGACACCAAAAAACCCAAAAACTGAAGTTCCTGTACGGCAAATACACACTTCTCCAGTTTGGCGTAGATTTATTGTCTCGCAAGATCTGCAACACCTGTCTCACATGCTCCTGATGAGACACAAGATCTGGCGAGTAAATTAAAATGTCGTCCAAATATACAACCACAAACAGCCCCACAAGGTGACGAAAAATGTCATTAACAAAATGTTGGAATACTGCTGGTGCAGTAGTCAGACCAAAAGGCATGACTAGGTTCTCATAATGTCCCTCCGGCGTGTTAAACGCCGTTTTCCACTCATCCCCCTCTTTTATCCTAATCAGATTATACGCCCCCCTGAGATCCAATTTAGAAAACCATTTGGCGCCAACAATTTGATTGAAGAGATCAGGAATAAGAGGGAGTGGATACGGATCTCGAACAGTAATCCGATTAAGTTCGCGGAAATCCAAGCAAGGGCGTAGGCCTCCATCTTTCTTCTTCACAAAGAAGAACCCCGCGGCTACTGGGGAAGATGAAGGTCTAATATGCCCTTTGGCCAGACTTTCAGAAATATAATCTTTCATAGCCTGCCTCTCAGGACCAGAAAGATTATACAACCTAGCTTTAGGCAACTTAGCATCCGGAAGGAGATTAATAGAGCAGTCATACACGCGATGAGGAGGCAACTCCTGACACCCCTCCTCAGAGAAAACATCCCCAAAATCCTCCAAAAAAGGAGGCAATGTACTAGGCACGACCGCACTGATGACTGTGTTCATGCAGTTGCTTTTGCAAAACTCACCCCATTGGCTTATTTCTCTGGACTGCCAATTAATCACAGGGTTATGTTTAACCAACCAAGGAAGTCCCAACACAATGGGAGTAGGTAGACCCTCCAACACATAACAAGATAATTGTTCCCTATGTATTGCCCCTACCCGAAGGTCAATGTTATGAACCTCATGAACAAAGCTACCTTGGCCGAGAGGCCTGGCGTCAATGGAGAATATAGGGATCGGTTTGACCAATACACTCAGATGCATACCTTGAGCCTGAGCAAACTGAGCGTCAACCAGATTAGCCCCGGAACCACTATCAAGAAGAACAGACAATCTCTCCACTCTCGTACCAACTACCACCTCCACTGGTACAAGGAACTGAGAAGAACTGGCGGATGAAATACATACTCCCAGGTTGTCGTCCACCACACAACCTGGGATTAACAGTTTTCCGGCGACTTTTGGCTCAACAAGGCACGGGATGGACATTCTCCAACAAAATGTCCCTCTTTCCCGCAGAAAAAACATCTTCTAGTCCTGCGGCGTACCGCCAATCCCCTCCTACGAAATGATGTCCCTCCCAACTGCATAGGTCTCATCCGAACAGACAAGGGGAACCTCAACATAAGGGACTTTAGTGGTAGGTGGAGAAACAACAGGGAGTGGGGTTACCTCACCCCTCTCCCGAAGCCGTCTATCAGTACGGATAGCTAAGGCCATAGCAGCCTCCAGAGAAGGAGGAGACTCATACTGAGCCAAAACATCTTTTAATTTATCAGAAAGCCCATGACAAAACTGGCTCCTAAGAGCTGGGTCATTCCACTGAGTATCTGTGGCCCATCTACGAAACTCAGAAGCAAATTCCTCTGCCGGACGATCTCCCTGCTGTATCTTACGTAATTTTTCTCAGCAAGAGAGACCCGATCTGGGTCATCATATACCAATCCCAGGGCAGTAAAAAATTGATCTACACACAGTAGAGCCGGGGATCCCGGAGGAAGGGAAAATGCCCAGGATTGAGGGTCCCCTTGCAGAAGTGAGATAACAATTCCCACTCTCTGCTCCTCACTTCTTGATGATCGAGGCCAAAGCCGAAAATACAATTTACATGCCTCCCGGAAGGTGAAAAATTTGTCTCGCCCACCAGTGAACCTGTCCGGGAGAGCTACTTTAGTTCAACTCTGGTTTGCTCCAGGGAGACAAAACTTTGGACTTAATGTCCGTCAGCTCCATGGATAATCCCTGCAACTGCAGAGCCAGCTGGGCTACTGGATCCATGGTAACTGGAGATAATTTTTAAGGCCAGTGAAAATGTCACGCTGTCTAATGATATGTATACAATGTCAGTAAACTATTAATACAGGAACAACACTCTATACAACAACTAGTATAGCAACATCAGCATGTAAGTATAGAATAGATTTACCTGACACGATATCTGCTGAACTCAGGGTTAATCTTGAGGACTTGATGAGCTGAAACAGGAAAGAGGTGGACCGGGATCTAACCTGACCCTAAACTGGGGTCCTAACTAATCCCTCACCTTGGAGGTACTGATAATGGTTCAGAGGTCCAAGTCTCCAACCTAACCCTGTCTCCTATCAGACCCTGAACCCTGTAATCAGTCCTAAGAAGGATCCTGACTACCACCAAAGGGATATGGGCTGATCTCAGCTAAATACACAGATTAGACATATAAGACAGACAGGATAACACTCGCTTGCATACACACTCAAACACCAAAGGAACATAAATGGTCTGGGAAATAAACTCTAACCAAGTTGAGCTTAGAACAACTTAGGAGCTCACAACTAAAGTCTATACAGATTCATTCCTATCTGTGGTCTGCATGAAGGTTTCACTGGCAACTCCCCAAGCAGACAACCAGGAATTTAAAGGAAACCAATCAACAAATAATCAATTGCAGCCGGGAGAAACTGCACCCAGTCCCAGCACCGAGCACAGACAGAATTAACTCCCTAGCTGCCAAACACAAAGAAACAGCAGCTCAGCTGTGAGAAGTCAAAATGTGCAACCGCGACGATCTTCGTGGCAATGCACACATGACACACATGCATTTTAATGCGTTTCCACCATTGGAAAATGCTGGTGTAAGGCTACTTTCACACTTGCGCTTTATCGTGCAGCGCATCGTGCGCTATCCGTCGCATGCGCAATGTTCCCCTATCTTTAACATGGCGGGCGCAGGGTTTAGCGCTTGCACGCGTTCATCTGCGTTTGTCGTGCGCTGCGCATTTTCCAGGTGTGCGCCCATACGCGCTAGATGCTACATGTTGCATTTTTTTTTCCGCCCAACCACTTTAAAAAAGTACGTGCGCACATGTGCGCACGCTATGCGCAAAAAGTAACATTACAGTCCATGGGTGCGCTGGCGTGCGCATAGCTGTGCACTCATCAGCGCTTTTGTGCGCACGTGATTTTTGAGTAAATAATGTCTACACACTTGTTTAAACCACCCCCTACACAAGCAACATTGTTTGTTAGGAGTGTAGCTATAAAGAAGGTGATAGAGGTAGAGATGATAGATGACAGAGACAGATATGATAGATGATAGAGACAGATGATAGAGACATGATAGAGACAGAGATGATAGAGATGATAGAGACAGAGATGATAGAGACAGATGATAGAGACAGAGATGATAGAGATGATAGAGATGATAGAGACAGATATGATACATGAAAGAGACAGATGATAGAGACAGAGATGATAGAGATGATAGAGATAGAGATGATAGAGACAGAGATAAGAGATATAGAGACAGAGATGATAGAGACAGATGATAGGACAGATATGATAGTGATAGAGACATGATAGGGACAGAGAGATGATAGAGACAGAGATGACAGAGATGATAGAGACAGAGATGATAGAGGCAATGATAGAGACAGAGCTGATAGAGATGATAGAGATGATAGAGACAGAGATGATAGAGACAGAGATGATAGACAGATGATAGAGACAGATGATAGAGACAGATATGATAGATGATAGAGACAGATATGATAGAGACAGAGATGATAGACAGATGATAGAGACAGATATGATAGATGATAGCGATAGATGATAGAGACAGAGATGATAGAGACAGATGATAGAGACAGAGATGATAGAAATGTGACACGTAGACAACCCATGCGCCGAAAAAAATGCAAACGCATGCAAAAACACTTGAAATTGCATACAATCGCGTCCAAACGCTGCGTTTTTTTGTCATAATGCGCACGCTTATGCGACTAAATATCGCAGTGTTTACAAGCGTTTACACGTGTTTTTTTAATGCGTTTGATGTGTGCTCGAAACGCATCGCAAAAAAACGCAAGTGTGAAAGTAGCCTAAGTAAATAAAAATACTGCTATAGCTGAAATTAGCAAAATTACAACATGTATTAATGATTCTATAATCCAAACAAAATAAGATAACATTTCCTATTAGCATGCAACAAAGCTGATAGGCAACTGAAGAAACCACAGTCACAAGGAAAAGTTAAAATGATTTTTACTTAATAGATAACATTGTTATAAAATGTCGCTCACAAACCATATAGTGAAAAACTTTTAATGTAAAGTGCACTCAAAAGGAAAAGGAGCTTCTTTGCTGTAAGAATGGTGAAAGTTAAAAATAGTCACTTTAGGAGCTGGTTTTAGCAAAAACGTGATTACTTTCAGAGAGGCTTCCCGTCGATTAAAGAAGTTTTTTTTCTTTTAGATTGTTCAATACCTTAAAGGTTTTTTTTCACAATGCTATGTAGCTACTGTAGAAGAAGCACAAAAGAAAAATAGGTAAAAGCCTTACCGTGTAGTAAATGTAGTGTTGCTCCTTGTTAACACAGAATGAATCCAATACTGTTGAACCCAAAGGAGAAAATTGACGTAGGGCATTGTATGACTAAGAGCTTCAGCCAGAAACGCGTCAGAATGGGCACCGTTTTTTTAATGGTCTGGACACCCTTTTTTAATCATGTGAAATAAGGCTACAGATTTTTATTCATACAGCCATGTGAATACTTTTCTTTTTTTTTTGCTAATTTTCTCCGATGGTCAACGGTTTTGGATCCATGATGTAGCAACGCTACATTTACTACACGGTGAGGCTTTTACCTATTTTTCTTTATGAATCCATTTCTTTCTTTTTATGTAGCTACTATATAAGCAGAAGAATATTTGCATTAAAAATATGGGTAATTTAAAAACTTTGAAACATTCTGAGAACAGTTTTGAGAGATCAAAATTTTGCGCCAGGAACAGACTCTGAGATCTTTTTGTTGGTAATAGCATTGGAACAGAATCCCCTAGAGATTAAAAACTGTATGTTCTGGTAGTTTTAATTTCCAATTTCCTTCTTGTATTCTCCTTCAAGTAAATACATTGCAGCTTCTTTACTAGAGTAGACAATTTTCTTCTTGAATCTCCAGGTTTATGAATATAATGGCAGAATTACATACTGACAAATATATACCAAACCCGTCCTTTTCTAATTAGGGCAGCCACCTTTACTGGACTGCTGTTAACATATGCTTTACAGCATCCACATGGACAATAGAAAAGTGATGTCTGGAGATTATTCATTGACTTTTATGGAAGAGTGTAGTGAATATGCTCTCTGACCTGTGCAGGAGGAGGGAAAAGCTGAGCTGTGACCATCAGCTATTGTCAACTTTGGATCATATGTTATATGCCCCTAGATGTTGTCTTTCATTTTAATCCTATTTATGACAATGAGATAAGTTTTGAAAACTAATTTCTGTAACGCTCATGCCCAGACTGGATGGCACGAGGGAGGATTGTGGCCCCACTGTGAAACAAACCAGGCTACCCTGGAGTGGCATGACCAAGCTGCTACCTCGGTGTTCACTGGAGCCTCTGGAGGTGAGGTCAGGCTTGTGTGGCAGGTAGCTCCAGGTTCCACTCTAGGGCTATGTCAGGCAGTAGCAGCTGATCCCACTGGGGAACAGAACACTAATGACCGGTGTGGGCAAGTACAGATGGGCACGACTGACCCTCTTGCAGTCACGGCTGGCACTCTGGCAGGCAGGCGGGCACGGCTGGCACTCTGGCAGGCGGGCATGACTGGCACTCTGGCAGGCAGGCGGGCACGGCTGGCACTCTAGCAGGCAGGCAGGCACGGCTCAGACTGGGAAAACAGGGACTGATTCAGGAAGGACAGGAACATGGACAGGTATGAGTGGAATATAGAAACAGGTAGGAACCTGTTCAGACTAGAGGGATATAGAGCCACAGAATGTGGAGTGAGTGTGAGAGTGATATGGAAATTTAATTAGGATAAAAATATCCTTCCGTGTTTGCTGCTTGCCATGTCCAAATCTCTATTTAATGTCTTTTTGAGCGCTCAGAACGAAATGAGGACTGTCCACAACGCAAGTGTCAGTATAACAGTTCGTCAAAGACATACATTTATTATTCATTCAAGGTTTTATACGTCTACAAAAAGGGGCTGGTTAGTCAATTAACATACAATTAAAAGCTGCTAGATTATTGGCTGTTCTAGTGTAAATATGATAATAATGATAATCATGGCAAAAGAGCTGAAGTTGCAGAATTATTGTTTTATATTCTTGTGACCTAGTTGTCTTGCATAACTATAATGTAAACAACAGATAGCTAATAAGACTACATGTTCTTGTTCCTTATGAAGGCCTTATGAAGGCCAGATTTTTTTAAAACGACTGATTATAGCTGGATAGAAATATGTGAGCACAGGGTTTTTTAGCAAGTGAGATCTATCTAACTGTGAATTGTGAATACATATATGTGAATATACTTTGAATATATGGAATACATATATATTTCCATGACAGTCCCCCCTTAGATACCACTTGCCCTAAAAACCTGCTCCTGGCCCAAGCGCTGCAACTCTTTTGTTCTGCCTGCGAGTTGAGACACCCCTAGCGCATGTCTCCCCCACCGAATATAGACTTTTCGCAAATGGGCGGTCAGGAGGACTGTCCCTGTCGGGGGTTTATGTGTTTGCAATCATAGTCTCTTTATTTGATAGGATGTTTCATCAAGGATGTGTATTCTCAGTCTGGAGGTAGTTCGGAGTTCTGGTCAAGCCAGGCAGTTCCATCCGGACTGGTGCGAGGTCCAAGATGGTGAGTGGCATCAAATTGGTTGTCTCCTGAACAGTTTTTTCCATTATCCTGATACAAGGAATTACACAGCAACCAGTAATTAATGCAAAAATGAGAACCCCCATAATGGCTGTCTCAACCTGTGCCAACATTTTCTGCCACCCACTCATCCACCCAAAGTATCGATCCCATGGGTCAGTGACACCTGAGTTCTGTTTCAGTTCCTCTGATAACTCATTAAGTTTCTGTATTGCCATTGTGACTTTACCATTTGGGCCAGTGTTGTCTGGGATGTGGGTGCAACAGGTGTCTTTGATCATTTTGCAAACACCTCCTTTCTCAGCTAGAATCATATCCAAAGCCATTCTATTCTGGAATGCCATAATGGAAGTGGGGCCTAACTGTGCTGCCAAACCTTTTACAGCATCTATGGTGAAGTTAACAAATCTCTGCTGGTTATAATAGATGTAATTTATCCAATCAACATTTTTTTTTGTTTATAGTTACTAGTGGCAATAGTGACTCAAATCCTGCTTTAACTTGGTCTCTGGCCTTGAACTCATCAAGTAGGTCATCTGTCTGGTCAGTCAGAGCATCCACGACATCCTTCATGGCTTAGGTGTCTCTCCTGGTACGGGAGCTTCCTTGCAATGCGATACGTGGATCCAAACAGGCTTTCCTTCTAGTTACACAGAGGTTGATGTCATCTGGGGCTCTTGGACAGGATCATCAAATCTGGCAGTGAAGAGAAAAACTCGAGAATGGACATTAGTTTTTTGACCAATTCAATTACATAAGTGTTATGATTTGGTAGCTGAGGAGAGCAGGCAAAAAAGGCAATACACCAGAGAGGTTGGAATCTATGGGATTGCAGTACCCTGACTAACCACCACAACTAAAGGCAGCCGTGGAGCGTTCCTACGTTGGTCCTAGACGCCTCGTCACAGCCTGAGAAACTAACTATACCTAAAGATAGAAAAAGGAAAGCTATCTGCCCCGGAGCAGATCCCCAAAGAACATAGGAAGCCCCCAAACATGTAATGGGGGTTAGACAAGAGGTAATACAGACACAGACAGAAAATAGAATGAGCAAACGCTGGGGCCCAATCTGTCTAGATAGAAAAGGATAGGAAAGGCACTTACTACAATCCCAAAAAACCCTGAAAAGTACCAACTCTACTAATTACAAAAACACCTGAGATCACACGACCTCTACCACCTAAATTAGTTCTCTGGTGTAACAAAAACTAAACAGCAACCACTGAAAAAACTGGAAAAGGCAAATGAACAAACAACAGTGGCTGAACTAAACTGCAAGCACCAAAAAACTAAAAGAAGAAAATGTCTTATCTGTTAGCAGAAGATGCAGGCACGAAACAACTTTTCTGGGTCTCTGGGAGTGTGCCTTACGCTAAACAGTGCAATTAGGAGTGTGTCATGCCATGGTTTCCGTGTCTCTTGGGCAATTTTTCAGCATTCTATTCTTAAGTGTTTCAATTCAGTTTTTTCTACCTTCCTGCTGCTCTGGGGGTGGTAAAGAGTGTGTAGGCCTAGATCTGACCCTACTGCTAATCGGGTCTTGTGTGTCAGATTTGCTGTGAATGCGGGTCCCTGATCACTTTCTATCATATCTGGAACCCCGTATCTGCACACTATTTTCCGAAAGTAGCTTCGTTGCAGTAGTCTTTGCTGACTTGGAAGGCTTCTGTTCATCTTGAAAATACTTCTTTTGACCACAATGGCGTATTTGAATCCTTCACTTGGCGATATCTGGATGTGGTCTATCTGGATCCTTTGAAGCTGGTAGAGTGGTCTTTCCAGATAAGGTGAGGGGGACTTTCTTCCATACGTCCAGGCTTGCATTTGCCGCAGGTCAGACAGCTGCTGGTGAATTTGGCTGTTAGGGTGGAAATCCCTGAAGCGAAACAGTAAGCACCAATCAGATCATTCATTTGTGTCTTTGATATGTGGATGTGGGTCCATGTACCCATTGGACCACCATAGGGTGCATACTTTGTGGTAGCAGAGTTTGAAGTCTATTATTGATAGCCTTCCTTCTTCACGTGTTGCTTTTTTCCCATTCAGCTCTTCTCCTTTTAGAGCTTGGTCTTGTAACTTCTTGAGCAGATTCCAGGACGTCTCTTTGTCAGGTTTCTTGTCTTCAGTCGTCATGTAGTAGCCGTCCGGCTCTACGACCTCTCCCACTTCTCCATGTTGTCTTCCTTTGGCTGCTTCTTTGGCTGCCATGTCCGCCATGTTATTGCCTCACGCCTCTTCTGTTCTCAGTTTTCCATGCACTTTGATTTTTCAAATTGCCACCATTTTGGAAGTTGGAGTATACCCAGTAGGTCCCTGAAGGCTCCATGATGCTTCACGGTTGTCCCGTTTGCTGTGATGAAGTCCCTTGTAGCCCAGATGAGTCTAAAGTCGTGTGCTATGCCATGCGAGTACCTGTAGTCCGTGTAGATGTTTGCAGTCTTGCCTTCTGCCATCTGGCAGGCCTTCGTCAGCGCTATCAATTCTGCTTCCTGGGCTGACAGGCTAGGTGACAGACTTCTGGACCACAGGATTTCTTGATTGCTGGTCACTGCACTTCCTGTGTTGAAACTTCTTCATCATCTGCAAATCTGGAGCCATCCAAGTATCCCCCCTTGGGAGTGGGAGTAGAGTGGCCGGGCTGAGGACTGTAGGTCTGGAGACGGTGACATTATGAGACAAAGGCAATAGAGGCGCCACAAAGATGCCTGGCGGTGGGGAGATTACTGTTGGTTGAGCTTGATTGAAGATTGCCAAGATGTCATGCGGAGTGAGAGTTTCCAGTGGCTGTCCAAGAGTGATGTCAGCAACCTTGTCCAGGAGGGTGTGTGCTGCGGATACTGCCATCAGGCAGGAGGGTGCTCTTCTTGCAACTGGATCCAAGCGGGCTGAGAGGCAGCCTAAAAGTCTCTGTTTTCCCCCGTGAATCCGTGCCAGGACTCCATTAGCATGACCTTATTTCTTCCATCAGGTAGACGGAAAGACTTTTCATAGTCAGGTAGGCCTGGTATTGGCGCTGAGACTGTGGAGTTCTTCCAATCTCCTGAATGGGTTGAAGGCTGCGTCTGATAGAAGGAGCGGGGTTGCGTTGATGCAAGCGCACAGAGGCTGCATTAGGACTGAGGCATCAGGGATCCAGGTTCTGCAATACGACACTAGACCAGGGAAGGCCTGCAGCATTCTTGGAGTTGTTGGGGGAGCCATCTTCTCCACAGTGGTCTTCCAGTCTTTTGACATGTGTTTCGTCCTGTGGGCAATACAGTGTCCCAGGGATGTAACTTGCTTCTGGCATCACTGGACTTTGTTCTTCCAGACCTTGGTTGCTGTTCTTCCAGGTAGAGTGGGAGAGATAAGGATTAGACTGTGCAGGTGTCGATGTCAACCATACAAAAGAGAAAGTCATCCACGTGTTGTAGAAGAGTGACTCTTGCATATTCTGCAATCCAGTTGACGAGGATGGAGGACATTGTCTTGGTGAAACTTAAAGGGCTTGTTTTGAGCACCTTGAGGAAACATTGTCCATATGCACTGCACTGGTGCGTGAAAGCAGGCCTCCAGGTGGAGGGGAAACACTGAAGAAGGTACTGGCCAGGTTGATCACCGTGAATACCGTTGCGGTGGCTGGGACTCTTGAGAGCAGAGTGTGATGGTTCAGCAGCGTTGGGGTTTCAAATACCGTAGCCTCTTTCGCGGCCTCCAGGCCTTGCACCATTCTGAACTCAGTGGGGTTTACTGTTATGATTTGGTAGCTGAGGAGTGCAGGTAAAAAAGGCAATACACCAGAGCAGTTGGAATCTATGAGATTGCAGTACCCTGACTATCCACCACAACTAGAGGCAGCCGTGGAGCGTTCCTACGTTGGTCCTAGACGCCTCGTCACAGCCTGAGAAACTAACTATACCTAAAGATAGAAAGAGGAAAGCTATCTGCCCCGGAGCAGATCCCCAAAGAACATAGAAAGCCCCCAAACATGTAATGGCGGTTAGACAAGAAGAAATACTGACACAGACAGAAAATAGTATGAGCAAACGTTGGGGCCGAAACTATCTAAATAGAAAAGGATAGGAAGGGCACTTACTGCAATCCCAAAAAACCCTGAAAAGCACCAACTCTACATAATTTCAAAAACACCTGAGATCACACGACCTCTACCACCTAAATTAGTTCTCTGGTGTAACAAAATCAAAACAGCAGCCACTGAAAAAACTGGAAAAAGCAAATGTACAAAACATCAGTGGCTGAACTAAACTGAGAGGGCAAAAGCCCCCGGAGGGGACCCTGAAGGCCCCCACAGAAGTGCAGGACAAAATGCAAAAATCAAGCACAAAAACAAAAAGAAGAAAATGTCTTATCTGTTAGCAGGAGATGCAGACACGACACAGCAGGCTACAAAGGAAACAGGAATCAAGGATTGAGACCAGAACAATTGATCACCGGCAACCCTGATGGGAAGGCGACTCCCTTATATAAGACCAGTCAGTAACACCTGATTCCCAATCCTCACAATCTTCACTGGACAGTCCAGTACCGCTTGTAACCACCAGAGGGAGCCTCTGCTCAGAACTCATCTCAAGTCCATTCACAACAGTACCCCCACCTTGAAGAGGGGTCACCGAACCCTCACTTGAGCAACCAGGTCGGTCAGGATGAGTTCTATGATACGCACGGATGAGTCTCCTAGCATGGATGTCACAGGATGTGGAACAGGAGCAAAGCATAACTGCAGGATGCTGAACACGAGCGAGCGGAGCCACAAGAAGCAGAACAGGAGCGAAGCAGAGCCGCAGGATGCAGAACAGGAGCGAGCAGAGCCACAGGATGCGGAGCAGGAGTAGAGTAGAACCACAGGATGCGGAACAGGAGTGAGCAGAACCACATGATGTTGAACAAGAGCGAAGCAGAGCAGCAAGATGCGGAACAGGAGCGAGCGGAGCTGCAAAATGCGGAACAGTAGCGAAGCAGAGCTGCAAGATGCGGAACAGGAGCGAAGCAGAGCCGCAGGATGCAGAACAAGAGCAAAGCAGAGCCACAGGATGCGGAACAGGAGTGAGCGGAGCAGCAGGAGCAGCAGGATGCGGAATGCGAGCAGAACAAGTAAAGCTAAAGACAAGAATACAAACAGATTTAGATATAGGACTAAAGGGCCCGTCTCACATAGCGAGATCGCTACCGAGATCACTGCTAAACAGCGATCTCAGCAGCGATCTCGCTATTTCTGACACGTACCAGAGATCAGGCCCCTGCTGTGAATCGCTGGTCGTGTCAGAAATGTCAGGACATTTTTTTGATCGCTGGTCTCCCGCTGACATATCAAATAGCAAGGTTCCAAAGTCCACGAGTGTTCCAAAGTTCCACAATAGGGAATAACTGGAGTACAAATCCAAGGCTTCCAGGAGTCAGGTCACAGGTTCACTGCAGGCTAGGTTCTGAAGCACTGATTGCTCAGCTGTGGCTGCTTAAGAAGCAAGAGGAGAGAATCAGGGCGGGAACATGCAAGCTGGAAACTCCATATTGACTGAGGGCAAGATAGCTGCAGCAAGACAGAAAGTAAAATGGCTGACGAAAAAACTGAGTTTCAGGAACATGTACACAGAACCTTACATTACTCCCCCCTTAGGGACAACCTCCGGATGACCTCAGACCAGGCTTGTGTGGGTACCTCTGATGAAACTGACGGAGCAAGCGAGGAGCATTAACGTTATTGACTGGTTCCCATGAGTTGTCCTCCACTGGGTAGCCCTGCCATTTAATCAGATATTGTAACTGATTTCTATACAACCTGAAATCTAAAATCCTTTCCACCACAAATTCTTCCTGACCATCGACTAGCACTGGGTCAGGGCAAGGAGAAGAACGTCCAGGAAACGTATTGGGTGTCGCAGCCTTTAGTAGGGATACATGAAAGACAGGGTGGATTCTCATAGTTCTGGGCAGTTGAAGACGACAAGCAACGGCACTTATAATTTTACTGATTTTATAGGGTCCAATGTACTTATGTCCCAACTTAGACGATGGAATCCTTAACTTAAGATTTCTGGTTGACAGCCAGACCAGGTCTCCTACCTTGAAAGCTGGTGCAGGTTTACGAAATTTATCTGCTGCTTTCTTGTACCTTTCCTGAGCCGATTCCAGATTCTCCTTTAGAAGATCCATATTCTTCTGTAAAGACGTGATTCTTTCAGCCACTGCTGGTAAAGGCGTTTCTATGGGAAATCGTGGTAGAATGTTAGGATGATAACCTAGATTAGAGTAAAAAGGAGACTGCTTAGTGGAGGCACTCTGAGAGTTGTTATAAGAGAACTCAGCTAATGGAAGTAGATCCACCCAATCATCCTGTAGGTGGCAGATAAAGCAGCGGAGATACTGCTCCAGGGTTTGATTGGTTCGTTCGGTCTGTCCATTAGTCTGGGGATGAAAAGCAGAAGAAAGGTTTACTTTAATGTCCAATGCTGCACAGAAATTTTGCCAAAACCTAGAAGTGAATTGCACCCCTCGATCTGAAATAATCTCATCCGGTACTCCATGTAAGCGAAACACATCTTTAATCATCAAATCTGATGTCTGTTTTGCAGTGGTAAGCCGACACAAGGGATAAAATGAGCTGCCTTTGTTAGACGGTCAACCACCACTAGAATGGTGTTCTTCCCTTGAGAGGTTGGTAACTCCACAATGAAGTCCATAGAAATGGATCCCCACGGGCGGGACGGGGTGGGAAGAGGCTGTAACAGACCAGCTGGTGAGGAGCGAGGTGTTTTGCATCTAGCACAGACTTCACATGAAGTGACATAGTTTAAAACATCCTTACTGCAAGTGGGCCACCAAAAGAAACGAGAAAGAAATTCCTGTGTCTTTAGAATTCCTCTATGCCCAGCTATCTTGGAATCGTGAATGAGTTGCAATACTCTCAATCTGACTGTTTCAGGAATATACAGGCATTGTCCCTGAATCCACACACCATTCTTAAAGACAAGACTTACGTCCCTTGGGGGTTGTGCCAAAAAGGAATCCGCATGGTATGCTTCCTTGATGTCCTTAAGTAGGTATTGATTATGAATCACTCCCAGGAATCTAGAGTCAGGAAGAATAGTCTTAGGAGGAGTAATTGGACATGTCTCTGCTGAGTAAATCCTAGAGAGTGCATCAGCCTTTCCATTGCGCGATCCTGGTCTATAAGAAATGATAAAATTAAATTGGTTTAAGAAAAGATTCCAGCGAGCCTGGCGAGGAGTCAGGCAGTTAGCCGACCTGATAAATTCAAGGTTACGATGGTCTGTCAGGACGACTATTTGCTGTGCAGCTCCCTGAAGAAGGTGTCTCCATTCTTTGAAGGCGGCAATAATGGCCAACAACTCTCTATTGCCCACATCGTAGTTCCTCTCAGCCGAAGACAACTGCTGGGAAAAGAAGGCACAGGGATGCAAGACATTCTTCTCACCTGTTCTCTGAGAGAGTATAGCTCCAACGGCACAGTCTGAAGCATCCACCTCTATTATGAAGGCAAGCTCGGGGTTGGGATGTACTAAGATAGGTGCAGTGGTAAATTTATCTTTAGATGGGAAAATGCTTCCTGGGCTTGGGGAGTCCAGGAGAACCTAGACTCTTTCCGGGTAAGTTGGGTGATAGGTGACACTACCTCAGAGAAATTCCTAATGAAACGTCTATAGAAATTGGCAAACCCGATGAAGCGCTGTACCTCCTTCACATTTCTAGGACTTGGCCAATCCTTGATGGCTTGGGTTTTGCTTCCATCCCTACTAATTCCTTGTGTAGACAGTACATACCCCAGAAATTGAATTTCGGTCCTATGGAATTCACACTTTTCAAGTTTGATGTAAAGATGATTTTGTCTTAGACGTTCCAAGACCATTCTCACGTGTCCATGATGTTCCTCTGTGGAGTTAGAAAAAATTAGAATATCATCCAAATAAATCACTACGAATGTATCTAGGAGATCCCTGAAGATGTCATTCACCAAGTGTTGGAAAGTGGCTGGGGCGGTACTCAGACCAAAAGGCATAACTAGATATTCAAAGTGTCCATAGCGTGACCTGAATGCAGTCTTCCATTCATCCCCAGGTCTAACACGGACTAAGTTATAGGCCCCACGAAGATCTAGTTTAGAGAAAATTTTGGCATGTCGCACTCTCTCCAATAACTCAGGGATTAAAGGCAATGGATAACGGTTTCTAATAGTAACCTTATTGAGTTCCCTATAGTCTACGCAGGGTCTCAGAGATCCATCTTTCTTCTTTACAAAGAAGATGGGTGCACCTGCAGGAGATGAAGAGGGGCGTATGAAGCCCTTGGCTAGATTTTCGTCTATGTAATCCTTTAAAGCCTTTAGCTCGGGCCCCGCCAGGGGGTAGATCTTACCAAAAGGTATCTCGGCTCCAGGCAATAATTCAATTGGACAATCATATGGACAGTGAGGAGGAAGCTGGTCAGCGTTCTTCTTGTCACATAAATCCACATAGCCCTGGTATACAGCTGGTAGTTCAGGGACTGACATGGTTCCTTTAGGAACAGAGCAAGCTGAAACTTTTGGACTCATCTGTTTCTCTGGAAAGTGTAATTCCTTGGTCTCCCAGTTAATGGTAGGATTCTGAGCCTGCAGCCATGGTAGCCCTAGAATAATGGGAAAGTGGGGAGAAGAGATAAGCATAAAGGACAGTTTCTCTTGATGATCTTTACCCATAAGACCCTCAAAGGCTCTGTTTCCTGATCCACTGGTCCAGAGGTCAGCAGGGAGCCATCCACAGTTTCCATCTGTACTGGAGTAGCCTTCTTCACTGAACGTATCCCCTGTTTCAGAGCAAAGGAGACATCCATAAAATTTCCACTTGCCCCTGAGTCGATCATAGCAGAGCTAGACACCCAAGCTGAGTCAACCCAGAGTTTGATGGAAAGAAAGCAATGAGAATTGTTTTTCTTACAACTCAGCTGGGACACCGCTGAGGAAACTTGAAAAATTGTAGCGTTTACACAGTCAACGTCCTCAGAGGTAACGGAGTTTAAGTCCGAGAAATCAAGATCTGTTGCTGCAGATCTCTCTGGAGCCTGAGGCTCGGACCTGACAGATCCCTCTCGCAACACTCACAGTGAATGAGTGCTGCAGTAGTCTTACGAGAACGGCTGGGGCAGTTTATAATGAAGTGCCCTGACTTACCACAATAGAAACATAGATTCTCCTTAAAACGATGTTCCTTGCGTGCATCACTAACCCATCGTTGTAAAGAGTCTACCTGCATGGGTTCAGGTTCAGGTTCCCGTGTAATCCTACTCAAAGGTTCCTTAGCTGGAGAGGAAGGTAGGAAAAGGTTAGTGCTATTGCTTTCGAACCATCTCTCTTGCCTGCGTTCAGTCAGACGAGTATCAATACGGATGCAGTAGTTAATAAAGTCACCTAACGCAGTGGGAGGGTCGGCACGAGCAAGTTCATCCTTAATCAGTGGAGATAACCCTTTTCGAAAAATAGATTTTTTGGCGGAACTGTCCCAGGTGGTATCAAGGGCCCATCTCCTGAAATCCAAGGCATATTCAGCTACCGAGTGCTTACCTTGGCGCAAAGCTAACATGGCTGCTTCAGCTGTTGCACCTCGATTGGGGTCATCAAACACCTGCCCCATGGCTGAAATGAAAGCATCAAGATGATCCAAACATTCATCCTCAGTCTCAATCAGAGGGTTTGCCCACATCAAAGCCTTGTTGGTAAGCAACATAATTATAGTAAGCACCTTAGATCGTTCAGTGGGAAATTGTGAAGCATTTGCAGAAAAAAAAAGATTGCATTGATTAATAAATCCCCTGAATTTCTCACGTTCACCCGCCAAAACGAAAAGGGGGCAACTTGGGAATCCCAGAACTCGGGCTACAGCAGGAGCCTGGACTCGC
Organism: Oophaga sylvatica; assembly: GCA_033576555.1. Classification (NCBI taxonomy): domain Eukaryota; kingdom Metazoa; phylum Chordata; class Amphibia; order Anura; family Dendrobatidae; genus Oophaga; species Oophaga sylvatica. Next base: position 368,522,722 of record JARQOD010000004.1, on the reverse strand, counting down.
CCCTCTAGAACCTCAATCCTGGCTCGCAAATCCTGGGCAGTCTGTCCAAACACTTGCAAATTGTGATTAGTGAGGTCCTGTAGGTTTGTAAAACGGTCTTTATATTCTGCAAATCTGCAAGGATATTATCAGTCACTCCGCAAAGTTCCTTTATGCGGGCCTCCATTTTCCAGATCTTTTAAGACAGGAGTACTGGAAGGAGAGGAGAGGAGAAAAAAAAAAACAATAGTGTTTACCTGTGGTAACACTGCAGAGAGAAAAAAAAATTAAGGGAACTGCTCACCTGGAATGGTTGTGAGAAGTCACAACCACTATCATCACAGAAAGTTCAACCGGACATCCGATATCCACAGTTACAGCAGACACAAAAGAGAAAAGAAAAAAAAAACAAAAGTGTTTACCTGTGGTAACACTGCAAAAAAAAAAAAAACTTAAGGGAATTACTCACCTGGAATGGTTGTGAGAAGTCACAACCACTGTCATCACAGAAAGTACAACCGGACATCCGATATCCACAGTTACAGCAGACACAGCCTTTCCAGACCCAGCAGACACTAACGTTTGGCTTCAGAATCTTGTAATGTAAGTAGTACAGTTCATATAGTGTCTTGTGCTTGGGTGCGATGAAAACACAGGAGTCACAGGTTTGATATAGAAGGTCTTGTATTACTTCATACAAGTGGCAATAATAGTCACACAGTTTGCAGATACAAAAGCAGGAGACACAGCAGGCCAGAGTAACTTAAGCTCAGCAATCACTCTCCACAACAGGTTCAGGATCTCTTCTCTGTTACCGTAAGTCCATGCAAACGTGGATTTATCAAATAGCAAGGTTCCAAAGTCCACGAGTGTTCCAAAGTTCCACAATAGGGAATAACTGGAGTACAAATCCAAGGCTTCCAGGAGTCAGGTCACAGGTTCACTGCAGGCTAGGTTCTGAAGCACTGATTGCTCAGCTGTGGCTGCTTAAGAAGCAAGAGGAGAGAATCAGGGCGGGAACATGCAAGCTGGAAACTCCATATTGACTGAGGGCAAGATAGCTGCAGCAAGACAGAAAGTAAAATGGCTGACGAAAAAACTGAGTTTCAGGAACATGTACACAGAACCTTACACATTACAATGAAACGCTGCAAAGTGCCCTGGATGAAATTACACCTCTTATACATAGAACAATACGACACAGATGGCAACAACCCTGGCACACGCTGCAAACACGTTTTTTGCAGCGGTGCTCCAGGTGAGCCGAAAGTCTGTGGAGAAAATCTAATCTATCCGAAGATTTCATCCATTATAAGTTTATGCTTAAAACATACAACTGTGCCCTTCACCTCTCCAAACAAACCTATTTTAACACCCTCATCACCTCACTATCCAAAAGCCCAAAATGTCTCTTTGACACTTTTCATTCCCTACTCAACCCAAAAGTGTAGGCTCCAACCACAGATCTCCGCGCTGACAATCTGGCTAATTATTTCAAAGAAAAAATTGACTATATCCGACAGGAAATTATCTCCCAATCCCCTCATACCATGCACTGTCCTCCCTCCCCCACTGCATCTAGCTCACTCTCTAATTTTGAACCAGTCACAGAAGAAGTATTCAGGCTCCATGCATCTTCTCGCCCTACCACTTGCACCAGTGACCCCATTCCATCACATCTCCTCCAGTCCCTTTCTCCTGCTGTCGACTCTCACCTAACAAAAATATTCAACCTCTCTCTCTCCTCTGGTATCTTTTCCTCCTCATTTAAGCATGCCATCATAAATCCATTACTTAAAAATCATCCCTTGACAAAAACTGTGCCGCTAACTATAGACCTGTCTCTAATCTTCCCTTCATCTATAAACTCCTGGAATGCCTGGTCCACACCCATCTTATCTGCTATCTCTCAGATAACGTTCTTCTCGACCCTCTTCAATCAGGTTTCCGCTCTTTACACTCTACTGAAAATGCACTCACTAAAGTCTCTAATGATCTACTAACAGCTAAATCTAATGGTCACTACTCCATGCTAATTCTCTTGGATCTCTCAGCAGCATTCGACACTGTGTACCATCAGCTGCTCCTCACTATGCTACACTCCATCAGCCTCAAGGACACCATTCTCTCTTGGTTCTCCTCCTACCTCTCTGATAGCTCCTTCACTGTATCTTTTGCTGGTTCCTCCTCCTCTTATCTTCCCCTTACGGTTGGGGTTCCTCAAGGATCAGTCCTAGGCCCCCCTCCTCTTCTCTTTGTATACCTCCCCTATTGGACAAACAATGATTAGATTTGGTTTACAGTACCATCTCTATGCTGATGACACCCAATTATACACTTCTCCTGATATCACTCCTGCCTTTTTAGAAAACACCAGTGATTGTCTTACTGCTGTCTATAACATCATGTCCTCCCTCTATCTGAAACTGAACCTGTCAAAAACTGAACTCCTTGTGTTTCCTCCCTCTACTAATGTACTTATTCTCGATATTGCCATCTCCGTGTGTGGTTCCACCATTACTGCCCAGCAACATGCCCGCTGTCTTGCGGTCAAACTTGATTCCAAGCTTTCATGCACCCCCCACATCTGATCACTGGCTCGCTCTTGTTATCTTCACCTCAAAAACATTTCTAGAATTCGATCTTTTCTTACTTTCGACTCTGCAAAAACTCTTACTGTTTCTTATTCATTCTCATCTGGACTATTGTAACTCTACTTATCGGTTTCCCTCTTACCAAACTCTTCCCTCTCTAATCTGTCTTGAATGCTGCAGCCAGGATCATATTTCTCACCAATCATTATACCGATGCCTCCACCTTGTGCCAGTCATTACACTGGTTATCCATCCACTCCAGAATCCAGTACAAACTTATTACCCTCACCCACAAAGCACTCCATGGCTCAGCACCACCCTACATCTCCTCCCTTGTCTCAGCTTACCACCCTACCCGTGCACTCCATTCTGCTAATGACCTGAGGGTAACATCCTCAATAATCAGAACCTCCCACTCCTGTCTCCACGACTTTTCAAGTGCTGTGCCAATTCTTTGAAATGCACTACCCAGGTTACTACGATTAATCCCCAATCCCCACAGCTTTAAGCGTGCCCTAAAAACGCATTTGTTCAGAATGGCCTACCACCTCAACGCATTAACCTAACTATTAGTGTTGAGCGATACTGCTCGATATCTAAAAATATCGTATCGGAATGGTATCGCCGATATCACTAAATATCGTCGATATCCGATTCCGGAAGTCCCATGTAAGTCTATGGGAACAAAATATCGCAACAAAAAAACCCTTTCTTTCGTTGTAAACACAAAATATACACACATAGAATACATATATATATATATATATATACATGTCATTGTGACATATATATATACATATATTTATAGTTTATACACTTCTACATAGTAAAATAGACTCTGATTCAATTGCCGGGTAAAGCCGTGACATACCCCATAGAAGTCGACGGCTCGGTGCCGAGTACCCCCAAAACCTCTGGCTCTGTGCGACTCAACTTGGGCGTCACGAACAGGATTCTGTAGCTCGCTATAAGCGAGTCCTGTGTGCCTGAATTGAACTGGTTTTGTGCTTGAGAATTGCTAAAATCATCAGAGAATGTATTTGCCATTTTTCCGCCATATCTGCGTCACGACGAGGCACTGTTGAAGAAGAAGGACGTGCTCTTCGTGGGTGTACACTCACTCAGTGGCGCGAAAACGATGGCCGACCACTCTAAATGGTACTGCAATGTAAGATCGTGCCCCACAGCTCTTCAGTTCCGCCTCCTCATCCTCCTCAGTGTGCGGAAACTAACATGAAGGTCCCGCCTCCCTACAAAAGAGGGGCCCTCTCCAGATGCTAATGACACATGTGACTTGGCAGAGATGGCTAATGGACACGAGCAGAAGTGTGAAGGGATGGAGCAGTCAGAGCTCTCCCCCACGGAAGCGACCCGATCGCCACGGAACCACCGTTGGGCACCCGGCCTGGAAACCCTCCTACGCTGCAAGAAGCGGAGGATACCCTAAGAGGCCTGGCCCGGCACCGGGAGGAGGTCGCCAGGATGGAAGCCAGCTGGCGTGCCCTAAAACTAAACTTGGAGCGGCGCCAATCCCTCTTACCTGAAGTGTCTGTACCGGAAGGTGAGGCACCCGTTCTAGTAGAGGAGTCCGTGCGGGCATCCCAGCCCTTGCAATGTGATCCGGTTGACGTTGTCGCAGTGGAGGCACCCGTTCCTGCAAAAAACTCTGCACCGGCAGCACCCCAGATCCCGCTGTCTGCCCCCGTCGCTGAGACAGAAGAAGCGACACCCGTCCTCATGGAGGTGTCACGCTGTATAGCAGATATATATATATGTGATGTCAGTAATCTATATCAAAAGGGCAACATACTATATAACATGCGCATAGATATATGATAACATAGAATTACCTGACAATGTCCAGTGGGTCCATACGGAATCCGTTATACACTGTCTCCGGCTAGAGGGTGACCGGGGTCTAAGCTGACCCTGAACTGGGGTCCTAACTAATCCCTCAACCTGGAGGTACTGTTAAAGGTACAGAGGTCCAGGCCACCAGCGTAAACCCTGTCTCCTATCAATCCCTGCCAACTGTATTCTAGTCCTAAGAAGGACCCTGAATACCACCAAAGGGAATGAACAGGTAACGGATAATGAACAGAAAGACAAACAAGAAAGAGAAGGAATAAAGTAAATAAAGTCTTACATACAACACTCACACACAGTAGGAACACCTAAGGTCTCAGAGATTAACTATAAGCTATAAGAGTAAAAACAACTAATGAACTCTTAGCTTAAATGTTCTCAGAACCGATCCAGTCTGCTGAACTACATGAATGCTTTCACCGGCGTCTAACACCCAGACTGGCAGAAATATAAAGGAAACTAATTAGAACATAATCAAAAGCAGCCGGGCGAGGCTGCACCTAGCCTTAGCAAAGAGCTAGGAAAAATTAACTCTCACATTACCAAAAAACAAAGAAACAGAAGCTCAGCTGTGAGAAGTCAGAATGTGCAATCGCGACGATCTTCGTGGCGATGCACCCATGACAGTACCCCCCCTTCTACGAGGGGCCTCCGGACCCTCATGACCAGGTCTGTCCGGGTGAGTTGTGTGAAAGGTCCGTCCACGTTATCATTGACCACCACTGAAGGAGGAGGTAGAGGTGACGGTATGACTGGTGCCACATACTTTTTAAGTAATGACTTGTGAAACACATTATGAATTTTAAACGTAGGAGGGAGGTCCAGACGAAATGCCACAGGATTAATTATGGAACTGATCCTGTACGGCCCGATGAATCTGGGACCCAACCTCCAGGAGGGAATTTTAAGTTTAATATTCCTGGTAGACAACCACACCAGATCATTCACCTTCAGATCTCGACCAGAAACTCTCCCCCTATCAGCCATCCGTTTGTAACGGTTCTCCGTAACCTTCAGTCTTAACTGATCTGGAACTATCAGTCTCTCTGGAAGTCCCACAGGGGCGTCCCCCTGAGCCCCCAATACCTCCCCCTCAAGCTCAGAGCATACAGCTGACACCACAACTCCCTCCTGAGGAATAGGAACCGGATCATCCATCCTCCCGGTCCCTGGGAAAGTACGAGATAAGGCATCAGGAAGCAACTTTATTGAGCAGTCATATGCGCGATGAGGAGGTAACTCTTTACACCCCTCCTCTGAGAACATCTCCCCAAAGTCCTCCAGAAAAGGAGGCAAAGTCCTAGGTACAACCGCACCGATGACCGTGCTCATGCAGTTATTCTTGCAAAATTCACCCCACTGGCTAATCTTTCTGGATTGCCAATCAATCACTGGGTTATGTTTAGCCAACCAAGGAAGTCCCAACACAATAGGAGTAGGTAGACCCTCCAACACATAACAAGACAATTGCTCTTTATGTATTGCCCCTACTCGAAGATCTATGTTATGAACAGCTTGAACCAAGCTACCTTGACCAAGAGGTCTAGAATCAATAGAGAGTATAGGGACCGGTTTGGCCAATACACTCAGTTGCATACCATGCACCTGGGCAAACCGAGCGTCCACAAGATTAGCCCCGGACCCACTATCAAGAAAAACAGAAATCCTCTCAGTTCTAGTACCAATCACCACCTCCGCAGGCACGATAAACTGAGAGGGATTTGGGGACGAAATACAGACTCCCAGGTTAACTCCTTGGGTCAAAGAGGTCCGGGATGGACAACCCCCAACAAAATGTCCCTCTCTCCCGCAAAAGAAACACCTTCTAGTCTTGCGGCGCACCGCCGATTCCCTCCTACAAAATGATGTCCCTCCCAACTGCATGGGTTCCTCAGAACAGACCAGGGGAACCTCAGTATAAGGGACTTTAGTAGTAGGTGGAGTCATCATGGGGGGCGGAGTTACCTCGCGTCTTCCCGAAGTCGTCTATCAATGCGAATAGCGAGGGCCATAGCAGCCTCCAGTGATGGAGGAGAATCATACTGAGCCAACACATCTTTTAATTTGTCAGACAACCCTTGACAAAACTGGCTCCTAAGAGCTGGGTCATTCCACTGAGTATCTGTTGCCCATCTACGGAACTCAGAAGAATATTCCTCCGCTGGACGATTTCCTTGCCGTATTTTACGTAACTTTGTTTCAGCAAGGGAAACTCGATCCGGATCATCATATACCAGACCCAGGGCAGTAAAAAATCGATCCACTGACTGGAGATCTGGGGAACCTGGAGGAATAGAGAACGCCCAAGATTGAGGGTCCCCTTGTAAGAGCGAGATAACAATTCCCACCCTCTGCTCTTCACTCCCAGATGACCGAGGCCGCAGCCGAAAGTACAATTTACATGCCTCCCGGAAAGTAAAAAATTTGTCCCGCCCACCAGTGAACCTGTCCGGGAGAGCAACCTTAGGTTCAGATCTGGTTTGCTCTGGGAGGGACAAAACCTTGGACTTAATGTCTGCAAATTCCATGGACAACCCCTGCAACTGTCGGGCCAGCTGGGCTACTGGATCCATGACAGCTGGGGAGAATCTTTAGTTTGGGCCGGTGAAAATGTCACGCTGTATAGCAGATATATATATATGTGATGTCAGTAATCTATATCAAAAGGGCAACATACTATATAACATGCGCATAGATATATGATAACATAGAATTACCTGACAATGTCCAGTGGGTCCATACGGAATCCGTTATACACTGTCTCCGGCTAGAGGGTGACCGGGTCTAAGCTGACCCTGAACTGGGGTCCTAACTAATCCCTCAACCTGGAGGTACTGTTAAAGGTACAGAGGTCCAGGCCACCAGCGTAAACCCTGTCTCCTATCAATCCCTGCCAACTGTATTCTAGTCCTAAGAAGGACCCTGAATACCACCAAAGGGAATGAACAGGTAACGGATAATGAACAGAAAGACAAACAAGAAAGAGAAGGAATAAAGTAAATAAAGTCTTACATACAACACTCACACACAGTAGGAACACCTAAGGTCTCAGAGATTAACTATAAGCTATAAGAGTAAAAACAACTAATGAACTCTTAGCTTAAATGTTCTCAGAACCGATCCAGTCTGCTGAACTACATGAATGCTTTCACCGGCGTCTAACACCCAGACTGGCAGAAATATAAAGGAAACTAATTAGAACATAATCAAAAGCAGCCGGGCGAGGCTGCACCTAGCCTTAGCAAAGAGCTAGGAAAAATTAACTCTCACATTACCAAAAAACAAAGAAACAGAAGCTCAGCTGTGAGAAGTCAGAATGTGCAATCGCGACGATCTTCGTGGCGATGCACCCATGACAGGAGGAGGCCGCGCAGGCACCAGAGGTCTACAAGTCTGTACCGGAGCCCCGACTGTCATCTGTTCCAGAGCCGGCTGCTTCCTCCGCAGGTGAGCGCCGCCAGGACTGGGGGGCGCCAGGAGAGCTGCCGCAAACCGGACATCCTAAGCTGCAGTTTGATTTTGGAGACATGGAGATGCTGGTGGAGGAGAATTACAACCGGCGTCAGGAGGAAGAGTGGAGACGTTGGGAGCGGGAAGCAGAGCGACAAAGGGAGCAGCGAGAAACCCAAAAGCTTCGGCAACGTAACCTGGAGAAGGACCGGGCAGATAAGGACCGGATGAGAAAAGATAAAGGAACCCTGAGGGAGCCGCGGCGTAAGGGTGCAGTACGGAGCTTTAAATTGAAAGGTGGTTGGGGCTTCATCCAGGAGCCTGGACTTTATTTAGAAGTTTTTGTGACCCGGCGGGACGTGGAGACTCACCTCCCAGAAGGACACCCGGGGAGGGACCTGTTGCCAGGAGACTTGGTGACTTACACCCGACACTGGGGTTACAATGGATGGTACGCCCTAAATGTTACCAGGTGCGACCCCTACTCCCCAGAGTGTCAGGAACCTGTGAGACCCTCGGAGCCTTCAGCCTCCCACATCCAGGCCTCTGCACAAGTGCCCACCCCACGCAGTAAATCTCCCCAGCCTCCCTCAGTGGTCTCCTCAGCAGCCCCAGCTATGGACATGATAACTATAGCTGGCCCGTACCCGGCGCCTGTTAGGCCCACTGGGGTTCGTTCAGTCCGGGACATAGGGCTCCAGACCCGGAGGGAGATGAAAGAGGTGGCCACACAGACACAGATAGCGGGTCACGACTTGACTGTACAGGCCACACGACGTCATCAGGTCCTGGTGGTCCTTGGTGTCTCGGATGTTTGGCAAGCATCAGAAGAGTACCAGGTGGTACCTGGAACACCCCTGCCAAAGAATTATAAATAACCCGGACAGGGTCCCTGTATGTAAATAGTTAAATTGTTGATGTACCCGGACGGGTGAATGTTCATAAAAAAGTTTTTTAATTTAATAAAAAAAAAAACACAGTTTTCATTACTTTTATTACAGTCTCATCCTGCGACGCCATCGATCTCCTGTAAAAAAATGAAAAAAAAAACAGCAGTATACCACCTGTCCGACGCAGTCCATAGTAACGAGTGTCCCACGACGATCCAGCTCTGCTACATCAGAATGACAGGCAGAGCCTGTCATCCCGGCGCAGCACAGCTGATTACCTGCTTCCCCGGCGGTGACGTCATCGGACTGGTTTACGGCCGGGATTACCCTGCAGTCACTGCAGTTATCGCGAAAAACTGCATGTGACCGCCAGGGAGAAGATAATGGCGGCCATCAAGCAGTCCAGGACGTGACCGCCGGAGATCTTCTGCCAGGTAAGTGCCGCTGACTCCTGACAGACCCGACCGACGGACACTCACAGTGACAGTGACAAATCCGATTCCGGTATCCGATATGACGAAAATATCGGTACTCGGAATCGAAAGCCCGATACAGCTAATATCGGCCGATACCCGATATTTGCAGTATCGTATCGCTCAACACTACTAACTATCCTTCTGTGACCCATTCAAAATTTTTTTACCATAATCAGATTCCTCGCATCATGTTCTCACACGCTTTATGCATTTAATAGCCCTCTGTGTCTGTACTGTTACATACTTTGGCTGTTAACTGGCTAATGCTGCATTACAGGAACACCCGATTTGTACAATATGGCTGGTCCGAACAATGAAAGCAATTGTTACCATCTACCTTTCGTGTCTCCACTTTTTCCTCATAGATTGTAAGCTTGCGAGAAGGGCCATTATTCCTCTTGGTATCTATTTTGATCTGTGTTTATTGTTGTAATGTTTACTGTCTGTACAATTACCTTCTATAATGTAAAGTGCTGCGGAATATGTTGGCGCTATAGAAATAAAATAATAATAATTATTATTATCTATCTTACTTATGTCTGTAGGGCTGAAAGGTTCTAAAGAACTGCAATATTCATGCATTTCAATGCTTTATAACAGTGATCAGACTGTAAAAGTGAAAGTCCCATAGTGGTACTGAGTAAAAAAAAAGTAAAAGAAAGGCTGTAAATATATATTTTTTAAAAATCACAGAATAATAATAAAAAAAATTACCAACAAATATTTTTATGAAAAAACAAACAAACAATAAAAGTACACGTTTGGTATCGCCGCTTCCATAACAACCAAACTTATAAAACTGTCCACTAGTTAACCCCTTCAGTGAACACCTTGCAAAAAAACAAAACGAGGCAAAACACAATGCTTTATTATCATACTACTGAACAAAAATTAGAATGAAATGTGATCAAAAAGACAAATGTACCATATTTTTCGGACTATAAGACGCACCGGACTATAAGACGCACCCAGGTTTTAGAGGTGGAAAATAGGGAAAAATATATTTGAAGCTAAAAATGTGGTAATATATTTAATAACATACTATTATATGTGGTGTTATTATATATAATAGTATGTTATTATGTTGGAAGCCACGGGTAGGAGATGGTGCTGCGGGACCAGTGTGGTGTCTGTAAACTACTATGTGAAGACGCTGGAGGGTGAGTATAAGGCCGGGGTCACACATGCGAGAAACTCGAACGATTTCGTGTGAGTCTCTCGCATGAACACCCGGCACTGCCGCCGGCACTCAGACTGGAGCGTGCGGCTGCATAGAAATACATGCTGCATAGATATAGAGACAGATGATAGAGACAGAGTTGATAGAGACAGATGATAGAGACAGATGATAGAGACAGATGATAGAGACAGATGATAGAGACAGAGATGATAGAGACAGAGATGATAGAGATGATAGAGACAGATGATAGAGACAGAGATGATAGAGATGATAGAGACAGATGATAGAGACAGAGATGATAGAGACAGATGATAGAGACAGAGATGATAGAGACAGATGATAGAGACAGATGATAGAGACAGAGATGATAGAGACAGATTATAGAGACAGAGATGATAGAGACAGATTATAGAGACAGATGATAGAGACAGAGATGATAGACAGATGATAGAGACAGATGATAGAGACAGAGATGATAGAGACAGAGATGATAGAGACAGAGATGATAGAGACAGATGATAGAGACAGATGATAGAGACAGAGATGATAGAGACAGAGATGATAGAAATGATAGAGACAGATGATAGAGACAGAGATGATAGAGATGATAGAGACAGATGATAGAGACAGAGATGATAGAGACAGATGATAGAGACAGAGATGATAGAGACAGATGATAGAGACAGATGATAGAGACAGAGATGATAGAGACAGATGATAGAGACAGAGATGATAGAGACAGATTATAGAGACAGAGATGATAGAGACAGATGATAGAGACAGATGATAGAGACAGAGATGATAGACAGATGATAGAGACAGATGATAGAGACAGAGATGATAGAGACAAGATGATAGAGACAGATTGATAAGAGACAGAGATGATAGAGACAGATGATAGAGACAGATGATAGAGACAGAGATGATAGAGACAGAGTTGATAGAAATGTGACACGTATGCATTTCATGTGCGCATGATGCGCTGCACAAAAAAACGCAAGTGTGAAAGTAGCCTAACCTTTTAATTAATTCTCTGTTGTACAGTGTGTCTGAAGGACCTGTGATGACATCATGAAGAGGCAGGGCTTTGGTCATGTGATGCTCCAGCCCGCCCTCTTCATGACCTCATCACAGGTCCTCCACAGGAGCATTCAGCATCGCATCAGCACAGCCCCAGGCTGTCAGGTATGCCAGCTGCTCCTGCTGCCTCCTTCTCCTTCAGACACCGATCTGCCCAGCTGCTGCAGGAATCAGGCGCTGGGGAAACTGTGTGGCTCTGCCATCTGCTCACTGCTCAGCTGATAGGTGGGCGGGGAAGTGGCTGATTAATATTCACTGCACTTAAGTAGGGACCAGGGGTTTCCCCAGCGCTTGTTTCCTGCAGCCAAGGGATATTTTCTTGCCTCCTGCTGATCCCACTCCACCGCTGCCCCCTGCCCCCCTCCCCACATGTTACATTCCGACCATAAGACGCACCCACACTTTCCTCCCAAATTTGGAGGAAAAAAAGTGCGTCTTATGGTCCAAAAAATACGGTAAATAAAAATGGTATTGCTTGAAACGTCTTCTTGTCCCTCAAAAAACAAGCTGCTTTACAACATATTCAGCATAAGAATTAAATAAGTTATAGCTCTCAGTATAAAATGATGCAACAATATTAATTTTTTTTAAAAAAAAATTTTTTGTGTAAAAGTGCTAAAACATAAAAACAGATATAAAGCTGCCTTATCCCCTAAAAAACAATTCCTGTTTTGCTGTTTTTTGTTCATTCTGTCTTCCAACAATCAGAATGGAAAGCAATCAAAAAATGTCAGAGAATAGTACCAATAAAAACGATAACTCGTCCCTCAAAAAACAAGCCCTCATATTGCTCTGTGAACAGAAATATGTAAAAATTATAGCTCTCAAAATATGGCTGTGCTTTTGCAATAAAAAGCATATTTTAGTGTGCAAGAGCAGCCAAACATATAAAAAAACTATATAAATCTAATATCGCTGTAATCTTACCGACCTGAGGAATAATGTCGTGTAATCACTTATACTGCACAATCAACGGCCTAACAAATTAAATAAAACCGATCTTTCACCTGCTGTTACTTTGTTCTCATTCTGTCTCTCAAAGACTCTACTTCATCTGATAAATGTGCATTAGCCTGAAAATGAAATCAATGCATCTTTTCATTAGCTGTAACCACGATATAGGGGACTGAAATTATGGACAAGATGTACAATTGCATATTAGGGATTGTCAGATATAGCTTCCTTTTTAACCAATATAAAGGACTAGCTGAAGAGCCCGGCACTGCCCGGGCATAGTAACTAACTAAGGTTAGTTCTAACAAATTATATTGATTATATCTATATATATAAAGCTGAGTGTATAGCCCCACCCACTCCGCATTGCCACACTCACTATAATATCCCACACAATCCCGTCAGCCAGAGCTACTGGACTACTACCCCTAATATCCCACATCATCCCGTCAGCCATAGCCACCTGACTACTAATATCCCACATCATCCCGTCAAAGCCACCAGACTACTACCCCTAACAGCCCACATCGTCCCGTCAAAGCCATCGGACTACTTCCTCTAATATCTTACATCATCCCATCAGCCAGAGCCACCGAACTACTACCCCTAATAGCCTATATCGTCCCGTCAGCCAGAGCCACCGGACTACTACCTCTAATATCCCACATCATCCCGTCAAAGCCACCGGACTACTACCCCTAATAGCCCACATCATCCTGTCAGCCAGAGCCACCGGACTACTATCACTAATATCCCACATCATCCCGTCAAAGCCACCAGACTACTACCCCTAATATCCCACATCATCCCGTCAGCCAGAGCCACCGGACAACTACAACTAATATCTCACATCATCCCATCACAGCCGCCAAACTACTGCCCCTAATATCCACATCATCCCGTCAGCCAGAGCCACCGGACTACTACCCTAATATCCCACATCATCCAATCAGCCAGAGCCACCGGACTATTACCCCTAATATCCCACATCATCCCGTCAGCCTGGGGTCAGAACCAGAGCACTGATGGAATGGCCCTGACTTCCATACCATACCAATGATCCCTTTAATAGAAGCCTGGGGTCAGAATCAGAGTGCTGAGGGATTTACCCTCACTTCCATACCGAGGATCCCTTTAAGAGGGCCTGGGGTCAGAACCAGAGCGCTGAGTGGAATTGCCCTAACTTCCATACCAATGATCCCTTTAAGAGGCCATGGGGTCAGAACCACAGCGCTGAGTGGAACTTCCATACTGGTATCCCTTTAAGAGAGGCCTGGGGTCAAAACCAAAGCGCTGGAGGGATTGCCCTGACTTCCATACCAATGATCCCTTTAATAGACGCCTGGGGTCAGTACCAGAACGCTGAGTGGAATTGCCCTAACTTCGTACCGGATCCCTTTAAGAGTGCTGGGGTCAGAACCAGAGCGCTGAGTGGAATTGCCCTAACTTCCATACCATGATCCCTTTAAGAGGCCATGGGTCAGAACCCGCGCTAGGACTTCATACGTCCTTTAAGGCCTGGGTCAACAAAGCCTGGATGAATTTGCCCTGACTTCCATACCAATGATCCCTTTAAGAGAGGCCTGGGGTCAGTACCAAAGCTCAGAGTGGATTTGCCCTCACTTCCGTACCGGGGATCCCTTTAAGAGGTGTCTGGGGTCAGAACCAGAGCACTTAGTGGAATTGCCCTAACTTCCATATTAATGATCCTTTTAAGAGACCCTGGGGTCAGAATCACAGCGCTGAGTGAAACGGTCCTAACTTCCATACCAGGGATCCCTTTAAGAGTGAAGATGCTCCCTTCTGGGGGCAGACAATGGCTGGGAGCTTATATTCCCGGGATGCTAGATTTCTCCTACCCAGTCAGTATCTGCTTAGGTGTTGTCGTGGATTGAGAAAACTATTGTTCATAGCAACCAATCACAGCTCAGCTTCTTTTAAACAGCGCTCTGGTGAAATTAAAGATGCTTAGTGATTGGTTGCAAGGAAAACTGTTGCTCATAGCAACCAATCACTGCTCAGCTTCTTTTAAACAGCTCTGGTGAAATGAAAGAAGCTTTGTGATCGGTTGGTGATACACATTCAATTTTATAAATAAAGATAGAACAACCGAACAGAAAAATAGAAGGCTTAGCTGAAGAAGTGATGGGTATATTTATGTGGAAATGGAAACAACATATATATTGCAAGTTGTATATTTCACTTGGACAGCATGGATGGTTCCCATGTAAAGATTGAAGCCCTGTAGTCTGTTTGTCCATGGCACCACAGAGAATTAACAGTGCAGAATGAAGCTGAGTTGGAGCAATACCTTCTGATCCTCCTTCACTGGTTCAATTTTTGTTGCACACCATGTTCCGTGCATGTGCAGACACAGTGTTTCTGTGTGGTCCTGACATACACTGTTTATAACTGTACCACCAAGGTACTTGGCAGTGGGAATTGGCAACAACATAGTTATTGTAACCAGAATAATTACATATTTTTATAAATCCAACCACTTTAATCCAATGTTTCCTGAATAAAGGTCAGGAATTTGGCTGCAGACCACTGTAAAAGAATATTCTGTTTTTTTCTGTATGTTCTGTCCTCACTGAATGAGGCAGACGTCATTGCAGTTATACAGACAGCTAAACCTTTATATACCGGGGTCCAATAAGGAGATTGTGATTGAATCTGTGCTTTTATTGAACTTGATATATTGATACGTGCGGTGAAACGGCGATGCTATCACAAGAGGAGAGGAAAAGATGAGCTGCTTCCTGGATGCAGGCTGAAGGAAAATGGAGGGAAATGGAGGGAAAGCTCCCAGCATACATTGCTATGCTACCATCATGCATTGCTAATCTACCATGATGCATTGCAAAGGAAAGAAAAAGATCTAGCTGAAAATGAAAGAAAACATTATAACTGTGGATATGAGACTGGTCACTAGAGGGAGCCAAACACTTGATTATCACACTCCTATGTAAAACAGTAAAAATCAAAAAAGTCAGAAACGATTGGATGCTGGAGGCAGAACACTCCCCGTCTGGCATCAATGGATGTCACAGTCTTTTTCTTCCGAAGGCAACAATAAGACCAATTCGGATACTGGTCTGGAGAATGTCTTAGGTTTATTCCCTTTGGCCATCCTCAGTTCAACTTTGCGGACTTTGCCATCCTTACTCGGGAATGTTGCAGTCACTAGACCAAGTGGCCACTGGTTGCGGTGAACTTGGCAGTCTTTCATAAGAACAAGGTCACCAATGCTCAGATTAGGCCTAGTGGATTGCCACTTCACCCGTGGCTGCAGGGTGGACAAATACTGTTTGCGCCACCTGTCCCAGAAGGTATTTGCAAGGCTTTGTACCTGTCTCCATTGGCGCTTGTAGAGGTCCTTGGTATCAAATCCTCCTGGAGGGGCACTGGATAGCCCTGTTTTCTGGGTAGGGAGAATAGCTGGAGTCAATAACAAGGGCTCCTCGGGGTCATTTGAGACTGGAACCAAGGGTCTTCCATTGATTATGGCTGCGGCTTCTGCCATGAAGGTGATCAGGCTTTCGTGGGTAAGCCTCGCTGCTCCTTCCTGAAGGAGAGTGGAGTCAAGAATTCTCCGTACTAGACCAATCATTCGTTCCCATGATCCACCCATGTGTGAAGAGTGAGGTGGGTTGAATGACCATGTGCAACTTTGGTCACTGAGGAACCTCTCGAGAGTCTTATGGTCTAGATTTGAAGGCATTCCTAATTCCTTTGCTGCACCAACGAAATTAGTACCTCTATCTGAACGTATGTGCTTGATAGGACCATGGATAGCAATAAAACGTCTTAAGCATTGATGAAGCTTGAAGTGTCAAGGGACTCAATGAGTTCTATGTGGACAGCTCTAATTGACATGCAGGTAAACATGACAGCCCAACGTTTACTATTGGCTTGTCCACCTCTAGTATGGCGTGTGGACGACTGACCAAGGCCCAAACACATCGAGACCAATACTGGTAAAGGGAGGGTCTGGGTTGAGTCTATCCACAGGTAGGTCAGCCATCTTTTTGGTTTGAGTCGAACCACGAAGCTTATGGCAGGTAATGCATTTGTAGATGACACTACTGACAAGTCTCTTGGCACCGACAATCCACAGGCCAGCAGTTCTGATGGCTCCTTCTGTAAATAGTCTTCCTTGGTGCTTGACCAGATTGTGATAGTGTTGTACGATTAAGTAGGCAACGTGACATTTTCCGGGAAGGATAAGAGGGAATTTCTCCTCAAACTCCATTTTACCTTCCTTGAGTCGGCCTCCTACTCTCAGCAGGCCATTGTGGTCTATGAATGGGTCGAGTTTCCTCAATACGCTGCTCTCTGGTATTGGAGCTTTGTTACTGAGACATTGGATTTCTACAGGGTAGGTTTCTCTTTGAACAGTGAAGATGATTTGGTTTCTGGAGAATTCCAAGTCTGAGGTAACATAGGTATTTTTACAAAGATGCCAACCTTTACATTTTTCAGTGTCACAAGGTCTGGTGGTTGTGAATGAGTGAGCTATATGAGTCAGGCAGGTAATAGCTCTAATAAGTGACTTCCAACTTGAAAATTTGACGAATCTGTGAGATCCAAGCTGGATAGCAGAGATCGTTGTATGAAGTGTAGACACCTGAGGGCGGATTTCAGCATCTGAGTCCTCTCTCACTAGTTCAAAGGTGTCTGGGAGATGTTCTTCAGTAAACAATAATTTTGGTCCGGAGAGCCATGTTGTGCTTCCTAGTCGACTTGCATCAACTGCTCTAGTTGCGTGATCTGCAGGATTTTGGTCTGTGGGTATGTAATGCCACTGTTTTGGATGAACTGATCTCCTAATTGTCCTGTTGTTGACATAAACATAGAATCGCCTAGTTTCATTGTGGATATATCCAAGGACTACTTTGCTGTCTGAGTAAAACTTGGCCTGTGTCAAGTCGATATCCATCTCTGATGCGACAAACTCTGCCAATTCAACGGCTAAGACTGCAGCACAAAGCTCTAACCTGGGTATAGTGTGCTCTGGCTGTGGAGCAAGTTTGGCTTTCCCCATAACGAATCCAATGTGGCTCTGACATTTGGAGTCTACAGTTTTGAGATAGGCAACAGCGGCAATTGCTTTGACAGAAGCATCTGCAGACACGTACAACTTTTGGCATTGTATTTCTGTAGACGGCACAGGGGTGTATGGTCTTGGCACATTCAGGTTGGAGAAGGCTGCTAAAGAGTTCTTCCATCCTTCCCACTGTATTCTATTATCTGGTGGCAGAGGTGCATCCCAGTCGGATGTTTCCTTGGTTAAGTCCCTTAGTACGGCCTTGCCTTGTATAGTGACAGGAGCTGCGAAACCCAAGGGATCGTACAGACTGTTGATGGTGGACAGGACACCTCTATGTGTGAAAGGCTTTTCTTCTTGGCTGACCTGTAAGGTGAAAGTGTCTGACTGTAGATTCCAGAGAAGCCCGAGGCTGTGCTGCATTGGTGCGGGTTCTGACCCCAAGTCCAAGTCTCTGAGACTGTGTCAGGGATTGAACCCAGTGTCTCTTGTCCACGGCCAGCAGCTCTACCATCTGAGCTATTCTGCTGGCTACAAAGTTCCTTGCTGAACCCGGATACCATTGACTGTTGTTCCTGATCGGCTTCACCCAGTGCTCTCTCGTTTGACCTCTGATTGCCAATTACACGCCCTATATAAACCTGGCCCTGTGGGTGTGTCATTGCGAGATTATTGTGCTTCCAGCCTTTAGTCAAGCTCTTTCTCCTGCTGTTCCTGCTGCTACAAACACTGCTCTCCTGTGAACTGACCTCGGCCTGCCACCTGACTACGTTATCTGCCTGCTCCTCTGCTACCGAACTGCCTTTCCTGTGTACCGACCTCTGGCTGCCACCTGACTACGTTATCTGCCTGCTCCTCTGCTACAAACACTGCTCTCCTGTGAACTGACCTCGGCCTGCCACCTGACTACGTTATCTGCCTGCTCCTCTGCTACCGAACTGCCTTTCCTGTGTACCGACCTCCGGCTGCCACTTGACTACGTTACCTGCCTCTGCTTCCCCTAGTGTTTGCAGTAACATCGGCTCCAATCCAGACGGGATCCTGACAGAATAATCTCGCGCCAAAATGGAGTCCGCTGTGAACACCCTGAGGCGGCAAGTTACGGAGCTTCAAAGTTTTTGTACTGATTCTCAAGGAAAATATTCCAAGTTACAAACTGATTTCACGGGTCTACAACAGGAAGTAATTGAGCTACAAAAACAACTTCTGGACGTGCGCAATTCAGGGTCCGAATCAAACGCGCGGCTGCCGCTGCCTGCAAAGTTCAGTGGGGATCGCCAGCAGTACCGAGGATTCCTCAATCAATGCCGCATACACTTCCAGATGCAACCTGCTCCCTTTACCAGTGAGAGGAAGAAAGTTTTTTTCATGATAAATCTCCTGACGGATGAAGCTCTTGCTTGGGCTTCACCTTATGTAGAAAAGGACTATGGTCTCCTTAATGACCTGGACGCTTTCATCGCAGCTATGAATCAAATTTTTGATGACCCAAACCGCTGTGCGACAGCAGAAACCAAATTACATAATTTGCGCCAAGGACGTCGCTCTGTTGCGGAATATACATCGGAGTTCCGTCGCTGGGTGGCCGACACCACCTGGAATCCAGCGGCCCAGAGAAGTCAATTCCGACGAGGGTTATCAGAACCAGTGAAAGACGAGCTTGCCAGGGTTGAGACCCCTGACCAGTTGGAGGACTTTATTCAACTATGTATCCGGATTGACCAGAGACTTACTGAAAGGAGAAAGGAGAGACTGCGAGCACCTGGAATAGCCCTGGCTTCTCATTTCCAGCATCAGACCACCAAGAAAAGACGCAAGGCGTGTCTGAACCGATGCAGATCGACGTCATCCGAAGACCACTCTCTGCACAGGAGAAGGAGAGGCGACGTGCAGAACATCTCTGCCACTATTGTGGGGACCCTGGACACTATGCCATCAACTGTCCTAACAAAAGGACTATAGCCTTTACCAACAACAGGTCTGCCAGCAATACGGACCTTTCTCAGCAGTCGGATTCCATCTTGCAGACTATCTCATCAGTAACGCCAGAAATAGACAAAATACATACCACATCATCTCATTTTGTAATCCCCATTCAGGTTGTAATGGGCACCCAAAAAATACAATGCTCTGCCCTGTTGGATTCGGGAGCAGGAGGAAATTTTATGGACTTAAAATTTACACGTGATAATAATATTTCCAGTAGGACCAAATCCACACCAATTGAAATGGAAACTGTGGATGGATCACCTTTGTCTTCTGGACCTGTCACGCATGAGACAATCGAACTGGAGATTTGTATCGACCCGGATCATCATGAAGCTGTCAGTTTCCACCTTATTTCATCTCAGAAATTTCCGGTTATTCTAGGGATCCCCTGGTTTTCAGTCCATAACCCTTCTATCAACTGGGCATCAAGGACCATCACCTTTCCATCTGACTACTGTAAGAATAATTGTCATAAGGAACTCCCTGTTCTCCAACAAGTCCAAATCTCTGAGATTTCGCATGAGAAGGAAGAGAAACTACCACCTCAATATCAGCAGTTCTCTGATGTCTGCAGTAAGAAGAAAGCAGATCAATTACCTCCTCACCGTCCTTACGACTGTCCCATTGAATTGCTGCCAGGAGCAACCATTCCATTTGGACGGATTTACAATCTTTCCGAACCTGAATTGAAGGTATTAAGAAAGTTCCTGGATGAAAATTTAGAGAAAGGCTTTATTCGACCTTCCACATCTCCAGCTGGGGCACCCCTGTTCTTTGTTGAAAAGAAAGACTCCACTCTGCGGCCATGTATTGACTACAGAGAGATGAATAATATCACTGTCAAGAATCGCTACCCGCTACCCTTGATTCCTGAACTATTTGAGAGACTCCGTTCTGCGAAAATCTTTACGAAGCTGGATCTTAGAGGGGCTTACAACCTCATACGGATTCGCCCAGGAGATGAGTGGAAGACCGCCTTCAGAACGAGATATGGACATTTTGAATCTTTGGTTATGACCTTTGGCCTTAGCAATGCCCCAGCCACCTTTCAACATTTTATTAATGATGTATTTCGAGATTTCTTGGATCAATTCGTTGTGGCTTATCTCGATGACATTCTTATATTTTCAGACACCTTGGAAGAGCATCGCAGGCACGTCCAGTTAGTCTTGGAACGACTACAGGAGAACCATCTCTACATTAAACTTGAAAAATGTGAGTTTGAACAAACCAGTATCCAATTTCTGGGATATATCATCTCCCCAGAAGGTCTGAGCATGGATCCCGGCAAAATCAATGCTGTAGTGGACTGGCCTGTTCCAAGAAATTTAAAAGACGTCCAGCGTTTCATAGGATTTGCAAATTTTTACAGAAAATTTATAAAGAACTTTTCACGGATCATACTACCAATTACTACACTAACAAAAAAGACCAAAGCATTTTTCTGGTCTCCGGAGGCACAGGAGGCTTTTGACAAGTTGAAAACTCTTTTTACGTCTGCTCCATTGTTAGTACACCCAAATCCTGAATTGCCATTTACTGTCGAAGTGGACGCCTCGGACTCTGCAGTGGGAGCCATTCTGTCTCAGCGAGTTGGGGACAAGATGCAACTTCACCCATGTGCGTTTCTTTCCCACACCATGTCATCTGCAGAAAAGAACTACGACATTGGTAATAAAGAACTGTTAGCCATTAAAGTTGCCTTCTCCGAGTGGAGACATCTTCTGGAAGGTGCCAATCACCCTGTGACTGTCCTCACGGACCACAAGAATCTTGAATTCCTCCTACAGCAAAAAGATTGTCTGCAAGACAAGCACGATGGGCCTTATTTTTCTCAAGATTCA
Organism: Oophaga sylvatica; assembly: GCA_033576555.1. Lineage (NCBI taxonomy): Eukaryota > Metazoa > Chordata > Amphibia > Anura > Dendrobatidae > Oophaga > Oophaga sylvatica. The sequence goes on along the minus strand of JARQOD010000004.1, from coordinate 368,501,370 downwards.
ATTTTATAATCTCTTACTGGCCTGGTTCAAGAAATGGCAAGGCTGACGCCCTGTCCAGGATGTGTTCGGAACCTCAGGAGAGGTCTAGTAATGACGATACAATTCTAGGCCCTAAAAATTTTTTGGCAATATTGCACTCTAGAGGACTATGTAATAGAATTAAAGATGGATATAAAGAGGACTCTTTCCTTAACCATCCTTCGGAAGACGTCGATCTTTCATTCAAAGAGGGGTTTTGGATGCAGAAACACAAAATATATGTACCTGAATCTTCTCGCCTTGAAGTCCTCAAAAGTGTCCATGATTCTAAATTGGCAGGACATCCTGGAGTTGCAAAAACACAAGACTTACTACTTCGTTTCTTTTGGTGGCCTAATTGTAGGAAGGACGTGAGGAAATATGTTTCAACCTGTTTAACATGCGCACGAAACAAGACCCCACGATCGTCTCCTCTAGGCCTCCTGCAACCACTCCCAGTTCCATCCAGGCCTTGGGGATCTATTTCCATGGATTTATTGTGGAACTACCCCCTTCCAAACAGATGACCGTCATCCTTGTCATAGTGGACCGACTCACAAAAATGGCCCACTTTATTCCAACTGAAGGAATTCCTACTGCTGAAAAAACTGCAGAACTGATGATCAAAGAGGTATTCAGGTTACATGGAATTCCTGACAGCGTGATGTCTGACAGAGGCGTTCAGTTTACGTCAAAATTTTGGAAGAGTTTCTGTACAGCCTTGGGAGTCACGGTGAATCTTTCTACCGCTTTCCATCCTCAGTCCAATGGCCAGACGGAGAGAACGAACCAGACTTTGGAGCAATACCTCCGTTGCTTCATTTCCTATCTTCAGGATGACTGGGTGGACTATTTACCAACAGCAGAGTTTGCCTACAACAACTCCATACATAGCGCTACATCTCAAACCCCATTTTTTGCTAATTATGGAGTACATCCAGTATTTATCCCTAATCTGCCAGTGAACACTCCCATTCCTGCTGTTAATGACAGGCTTACAAAATTACAGGAATCCCAGAAGGAATTATCAGAGATATTACTCAAGACCCAGGAAGAATATAAGGAAGCAGCAGACAAACATCGGAGAGTGCCCCCTGCTCTTCAGGTTGGAGACAAAGTTTGGCTGTCCACTAAAAACCTTAAGACACATGTGCCATCCTCCAAATTGGGTCAGAAATTCATTGGACCTTTTCAAATTTCTGCAAAAATTAACCAGGTTGCTTTTCGTTTAAAACTTCCCAACAATCTGAGGATTCATCCAGTGTTTCACATATCCTTGCTCAAACCCTTCTGTGAAAACCCGTTTCCAGGAAGAATTCAGCCACCTCCTCCACCAGAAAGGATCCGTGGTGAAGAAGAATACATTGTGAATAAGATTCTGGACTCCCGAAAATTCAGAGGTAAACTGCAGTATCTGGTGCAGTGGAAAGGTTATGGACCAGAGGAAAATTCATGGGAACCAAAGGACAACGTCCATGCTCCTGGACTTACAAGAGCCTTCCATCAGAGGTACCCAGATAGGCCAGCTCCTGAGATGTCCAGAGGCCATCCTGGAAGGAGGGGAGTACTGTCAGGGATCGAACCCAGTGTCTCTTGTCCACGGCCAGCAGCTCTACCATCTGAGCTATTCTGCTGGCTACAAAGTTCCTTGCTGAACCCGGATACCATTGACTGTTGTTCCTGATCGGCTTCACCCAGTGCTCTCTCGTTTGGCCTCTGATTGCCAATTACACGCCCTATATAAACCTGGCCCTGTGGGTGTGTCATTGCGAGATTATTGTGCTTCCAGCCTTTAGTCAAGCTCTTTCTCCTGCTGTTCCTGCTGCTACAAACACTGCTCTCCTGTGAACTGACCTTGGCCTGCCACCTGACTACGTTATCTGCCTGCTCCTCTGCTACCGAACTGCCTTTCCTGTGTACCGACCTCCGGCTGCCACCTGACTACGTTATCTGCCTGCTCCTCTGCTACAAACACTGCTCTCCTGTGAACTGACCTCGGCCTGCCACCTGACTACGTTATCTGCCTGCTCCTCTGCTACCGAACTGCCTTTCCTGTGTACCGACCTCGGCTGCCACCTGACTACATTACCTGCCTCTGCTTCCCCTAGTGTTTGCAGTAACATCGGCTCCAATCCAGACGGGATCCTGAGAGACTGTTACATAAGTCTTGTGAAGGGAATGATTCCATGAGTTCTTGGCTGTTTGAGGCTATTTTGTGAAGTCTGAGGTTCGAGCAAGCAAGCATCTCTTGGGCTCTCCTGAGAAGACTGATGGCAGTCTCATTTGAAGGCATGGCTTTTAGACAATCGTCAACATAAAAGTCTTTTTCTATGAATTGTTTGACATCTGATCCATATTCTGTTTCTCCTTCTTGAGCCGACCTTTTGAGTCCATAGATGGCGACTGCAGGTGAAGGACTATTGCCAAAGATGTGCACTCTCATGCGATACTCTGTGACTTCTTTAGCAGGATCATTGTCTCTGTACCAGAAGAATCTTAGGAAGTTCCTGTCTTGTCTCTCACAAGGAAACAATGGAACATTTGCTAGATGTCAGCGATGAAGGCGATGGAATCCTTACGGAAACGCATAAGTACTCCCAGCAGTTTGTTATTGAGGTCTGGTCCAGTCAGTAGAACATCATTCAGGGAGATATCATCAAACTTAGCACTGGAGTCAAACACCACTCTAATTTGGCCTGGTTTCTTAGGGTGGTATACTCCAAACATGGGTAGGAACCAGCATTCTTCAGAGTCTTTGAGAGTGGGAGCTAGCTCTGCATGACAATTCTCAAAGATCTTTGACATGAAGGAGAAAAAGTGATCTTTCATCTCTGGCTTCCTTTGCAGATTATGTTTGAGAGAGGGGAAACACTTTAATGCCTGATTTCTGTTGTTCAGTAGACATGGTCTGTGGGTTCTGAAGGGAAGAGGTAACACCCAGCTGTTGGTCTCATCTTTAACAAGTCCCTTGTCCATTACCTCTAAGAACAACTTGTCCTCTACTGACATTGCCACTTGGTTGTCTTGCTTAGTTCTCTGGAAGACTGTGCACCCTAACTGATCCTCATAGCTTCCCGACACTATACTGCTGTCATGAGTGAAGTCTATTAGTTGATTGGGCAGTTGGATGCTGTGTGGTAGCTCTCTGACATGGAATTCATTGTTACAAGGTTGAAACAGAGATGGGTGTCCTTTCTCTAATGTATTAGTCAGCATGCTTGTCACAGAAGATGGGGCGTGCATGCGTCCCAAGCATACGTTTCCTATTATGACCCATCCTAGGTCTAGCTTTTGGGCATAGGGAGCATTGTGGAGTCCATCGATGTGACGTCTCACTTTATGCACCTGCAGGATATCTCTCCCCAACAGCAGAATTATCTGGGCCTGATGGTCAAGTTCCGGTATGAGGTGTGCTATGCGTTTTAAGTGAGCGTGATGGATTGCTACATCTGGCGTAGGTATTTCAGATCTGTTGTCTGGGATCTGATTACACTCGATGATAGTAGGTAGTGGTAGGCAGAATTGACCGTCAAAGGACTCAATTTGGTAGTCAGTAGCTTTCCTACCTGCTGTTGTCACAGTACCTGCACACGTCTTTAGTGAGTAGGGGTGCTTGGCCCTTTGATGTGGAATAGGTCAAGGAATGTTGATCTAGCCAGGGATCGATTACTTTGATCATCCAAGATAGCATACAGTCTTACAGCTTTGTCTCTATGACCCTTTGGGTACACTCTGACGAGGCATATTTTTGAACAGGATCTACTGTCTATTGTCCCTTTACAGACTTCAGTACATTTTGAAGTGATCTCTGGCATGGCTGCATCAATGTTCCTTTCCTCCCCGCCATGCTCACTGTCAGCTGGCGTGTTTTGTGTACTCCATGGAGCTGGCCCAGGGTGTAGGGCAGTGTTATGATCTGTGGTGCCACATTCTGTGCATTTTACACTGACCTTGCAATCCTTGGAGAGATGAGTTGTGGATGAGCAGCACTTGTAGCAGATACCGTTCTCTTTCAGGAAGCTTCTGCGATCTGGCATAGATTTTCCTCTGAAGGCTCTGCATTTCAGGAGAGGATGAGGCTTCAGATGGAGTGGGCACTGTTTGTCAGGATCCTGCACCTTTGTCTCTGATTGGGAGCAGCCAGCAGACCTGTAATTAGAACCTGGAGAAGAAACATAAGTCTTGTGCACTGCCACAGACGTTCTGCGTGGGTTTGCAGTAGTGACGGTGTGGCATATGACAATGCAAAGTCAAAGCTGGGATCGTTTCTGATTCTTGCTTGTTGGTGTACAAAGTCTACAAAAATGGAGAAGGGAGGAAATGGAACACTGTGTTTGTATTTGTACGTGGAACCATGTGTGATCCACCTCTCCTGTAGATTGTAGGGCAACTTTTGGACTATAGGGTTAACACCTCTTGCTGTGTCAAGGTATGCAAGTCCTTGTAGATCATCCTCACATTTGGCAACTTGGACCTCCTTTAGCAAGTCACTTAATTCTCTAAGTTTCTGGAGCTCTTTGTTAGATATTTTAGGAAAGTTATTAATGCTTTTGAACAAGGCTCTTTCTATTACCTCTGCTGAGCCGTAACACTCATCCAGCCTCTTCCAGATCTCTTTGAGGCCAGTATCAGGGTGGTTTATATTAATGTCTCTGATCCTTACTGCATGTTTGACTGACTCTTCCCCCAGGTATTTGACTAAGAGGTCTATCTCTTCCCTGTGTTGTAGCCCCAAGTCTCTAGTGACATTCTGGAAGGAAGCTTTCCAAGCTCTGTAACCTTCAGCTTGGTCAGTGAATTTCATGAGTCCCCTGGCAACCAGATCACGTCGTGTGAAGAACTTAGAAAATTCTGTCGTGAACCGGTTGTCGGCAAAGTATACTGGTGATGGGTCACCCTAATAGTGGTGTGAGGTGCGTTTGTACCTGTTAGTATCCTCTGGGTGGCGCCAACCGGTGTCGTGATGCTTCACTCTGACGTGCGGCTTGTCAGCAGGGCGATTCACGTTGGTTACCTGGTGAGGGTGAAGGTAGTCATTAGCAGAGTTATTTTGCTCCACGTTTTCGTGTTGGTATCTGTCTTGGAGCTGAGCCTCATGATGACTCTCGCTCGCTTCACTGGAGGTGTCATGATCTTGTTCCGATGCCGGTTCAGGGTTATAGTTCGGATCAGGAAGTCCATTAACATACTGAGATGTGCGTTGTGGTGAATCTTGCAGTGGAAACTCCAGACTTGACGCACTGCTTAGGCTATGCTGCTTAGGGTTTTGCGCGGCTTCTAGAGATTCTGCCTCTGCGAGGGCTGCGGCAGCTTCTCTTTTTGCTGCTAGGCTCTCTAAGGCGGCATCTATGTGTGCCTTCTCTAACTGCGCCTTGGTCTCTAGTTCAGCTTTCTCTAACTTAAGTTGCATCTCTTGTTCAGCATAGCTTGCTCGCATTTCAGCGGCTAGAGCATTTGAGCGGGCAATGGCGACCACGCTGCTGATGGATGTTGTCTTTGAAGAGACGGAAGTGGCAGATTTTGTCCTGTGTGATTTGTGGGACATGGTGTCTTAGCCATGAAGAGATTGCTGTAGCTGTATTAAGTCTCTGTGTAGCCGGTGACTTGAATCTCACTAGTAGATGGCTGCAGATTCACTAGATCCTGCAAGCTGGATGGCTGACTTTTCACTGAATTCCACTAGCTGGATGGCCGCCGTTTCACTGTTCTGTCCTCACTGAATGAGGCAGACGTTATTGCAGTTACACAGACAACTAAACCTTTATATACCGGGGTCCAATAAGGAGATTGTGATTGAATCTGTGCATTTATTGAACTTGATATATTGATACGTGCGGTGAAACGGCGAAGCTATCACAAGAGGAGAGGAAAAGATGAGCTGCTTCCTGGATGCAGGCTGAAGGAAAATGGAGGGAAATGGAGGGAAAGCTCCCAGCATACATTGCTACGCTACCATCATGCATTGCTAAGCTACCATGATGCATTACAAAGGAAAGAAAAAGATCTAGCTGAAAATGAAAGAAAACATTATAACTGCGGATATGAGACTGGTCACTAGAGGGAGCCAAACACTAGATTATCACACTCCTATGTAAAACAGTAAAAATCAAATAAGTCAGAAACGATTGGATGCTGGAGGCAGAACACTGTATATCCCATTTAATGTGAGGTTCTTCCTTCCAGCACGTACAAATGTACAAATTTTAGGTGGAGTATTTTTTTTATTAAGGGCTATGTGGGAACTGCATTACAGAGCATAGTATCTGCCATATAATACCCCGGTGCATCATGCCTGTCAATGAATGTCTCAGTACAAAGTGGGCGTAAGGGCTAAAGTTTCTACTTCTGGAGAGTGCGAAGTTGGCATATAGATATCTATAGGCCATTCAATGTTTCCCTGGGAAATTAAATGAAGTGGTTGGGGCGCAGAGAAACATCTGACCTGCAGGATTTCCAACAGCCAGTCCTTTTGATCTGCGGGAGAAAAGTCGCTGCCAGACGGCTTTGTCTTCGAGAACACAAAAGTGTCATGTTCGAGCCATGCAATCTTGTGTATGTGAGTCAGGGAGATATCGGCAGCTATCTAATGTGTATTTGGGGATTTTTTTTTATCCCATTGTGTAATAAATAAAACAGGTTACTCTAAGGCTATTGCAATTTCACGAGAACAGAAATGTCAGTGTTTCGCTTATTCAGAGACTCGGAAGAAGCTCATGGATGAAAAGTTTGATTTACCTAAAATAATGTTTAAATCTCAGACATCCATATTCCTGTTTAATAGAATCTGTTTTCATTTCCAGGCGATCCTTGTCCTCAGCCAGAGCCAACCTTGTCTACAATGCTTCCACCATGTGCTCCTTTCACTGCCATTGATTACTTTGAAGGATGTATACTTGGATACAGCAGTCTCATTGTGGTTATTTGCTCTTTTCCATTAGGTTTGTAGATTTATTTTTATTATTTCTATATATAAAAAAAGTTACACTTCAGAATCCCCACAAAATATTAATCAGCAGTAAGAACAATAACTTACAAAGTGAAAACATGGCTATTTTGTGTGAAGCATAATAGAGAATACATTGTGAGTAGAGTTGAGCGATACTTTCCGATATCCTAAAGTATCGGAATCGGAATGGTATCGCCGATATCACTAAAAAATCGGCGATACCCGATACCGATACCGGAAGTCCCATGTAAGTCTATGGGAACAAAATATCGCAACTAAAAAAACCCCATTCTTTCCTTGTAAACACTAAATATACACACATAGAATACATATATATATATATATATATATATACATGTCATTGTGACATATATATATACATATATGTATAGTTTATACACTTCTACATAGTAAAATATCCTTTGATTCAATTGCCGGGTAAAGCCGGCTTCAGTGAAAAGACAGAAGCACCCGACATGAAATGACACTTGGTGTACATAGGGTTAACTATGTCTTTTCATGTCGTTTGCTATCTGATTTGCACAAACAATTAAATCAGACTATGTGTGCAAAATTTCACACCTGTAGGGGTTAATTAAAGGTGTAAATTCGTTGTAAAAAAAACGGACTTTTTTGCTACGAATTTACACCTTTAATTAACCCCTACAGGTGTGAAATTTTGCACACATAGTCTGATTTAATTGTTTGTGCAAATTAGATAGCAAAGGACATGAAAAGACATGGTTAACCCTATGTACACCAAGTGTCATTTCATGTCGGATTCTGCATTTTCACAAAAGCCGGCAATTGAATTAGCGGCTATTATACTATGTAGAAGTGTATGAACTACAAATATAAATATATATATATATGTGTCACAAATTCAATGACATGTATATATATATATGAGGTGTAAAATTGCTGAAAAAAAATGCGTGGGCTCCCGCCCTATTTTCGCAACCAGACAGACAAAGCCAGTGAGTGGGGGCAGATAATAATAGCCCAGAGAGGGACCATTATTTTTGGCCCCCCCGGCTACTTAACATCTGCCCCCAGACACCCCAGAAAGGGCAAATCTCTAATTAGATTTGCCCTTTCTGGCACTTTGCCCGTCTATTCCCATTGCCCTGTAGCGGTGGCGAATGGGTTAATAAGGGGTTAAAATGACCTTGCAATTGAAAGGTCACTTTAAGCCTGGTTAATAATTGAGAGCTGTCAATTAGACAACTATCAATTATTAATCCTATTGCATGAAATAAAAATAAAACACACACACTTTAATTAAAAATCATTTTAATGAAATAAAGACACATGTTTTTGACCATCTTTTATTTTACTGCTAAAACCATTTCCTGTAATAAAAATAAAATAAAAAAGCAAAATTATTCTTACCTATCCCATGCACAGTCAGGTCCCACGGTGTAATCCTTCAGAAAAGGTTAATGTTTACTGCAGGGACCGCAGCTAATGCTGCAGCCTCACAGTAAACCCCAAATGAATGAGTTCCTCTCCTGCCTGACAGGAGAGTAAAGGCTGGGTGTCACATAACGATACACCAGCGATCCAGACAACGATATGCACTTGTCAGGATCGCTGGTGTATCGCTACATGATCGCTGCTGAGCTGCCAAACAGGCAGCTCAGGCAGCGATCTGGGACAGCGACACTGCGGGTAACATCGCTTAAGGGCCCGTCTCACATAGCGATATCGCTACCGAGATCGCTGCTGAGTCACTAGTTTTGTGACGCAGCAGCGAGCTCACCAGCGATATCGCTGTGTGTGACATTCAGCGACGATCAGCCCCCCTGCCGGGTATCGCTGATCGTCGCAGAAATGTCAGGACCTTTTTTTGATCGCTGGTTTCCCTCTGACAGGCACGCATCGCTGCGTGTGACAGGCGGGAGACCAGCGATCCGCTGGTAACCAAGGTACACAGCGGGTTTCCAGGCACCGCGCAGCGCTTGGAAACCCGCTGTGTACCTTGGATACCAGCTCCCTGCATCAGGGCGCTGGTATCCAAGGTACACAGCGGGTTTCTAGGCACAGCCCCGCGCCTGGAAACCCGCTGTGTACCTTGGTTACCAGCGGATCGCTGATCTCCCGCCTGTCACACGCAGCGATGTGTGCCTGTCAGCGGGAAACCAGCGATCAAAAAAAGGTCCTGACATTTCAGCGACGATCAGCGATACCCGGCAGGGGGCTGATCGTCGCTGAATGTCACACACAGCGATATCGCTGGTGAGCTCGCTGCTGCGTCACAAAACTAGTGACTCAGCAGCGATCTCGGTAGCGATATCGCTATGTGAGACGGGCCCTTAAGTGGAAAGCTTAATTGATTGCTTTCCACTTTCACTTCAGGTCAGCCAGGGACACAATCAGTGATGTCAGAGGGAACTGATTAACAAAAATAGGGGTTCCCTTCGAAAAAAAAATGGCGTGGGGTCCCCCCTATTTTTGTTAACCAGCCAGATGAAGCAGACCGCTGAGGCCTGGATTTTCAGGCTGTTAAGGAGCCAAGATCCATGGACCTTGCCAGCCTGATAATACTAGGCCACAGCAGTCTGCATATCTTGGCTTATTAACAAAAATAGGGGATCCCCTCGAAAAAAATTGGCGTGGGGTCCCCCCTATTTTTGTTAACCAGCCAGATGAAGCAGACCGCTGAGGCCTGGATTTTCAGGCTGTTAAGGAGCCAAGATCCATGGACCTTGCCAGCCTGATAATACCAGGCCACAGCAGTCTGCATATCTTGGCTGATTAACAAAAATAGGGGATCCCCTCGAAAAAAATTGGCGTGGGGTCCCCCCTATTTTTGTTAACCAGCCAGATGAAGCAGACCGCTGAGGCCTGGATTTTCAGGCTGTTAAGGAGCCAAGATCCATGGACCTTGCCAGCCTGATAATACCAGGCCACAGCAGTCTGCATATCTTGGCTGATTAACAAAAATAGGGGATCCCCTCGAAAAAAATTGGCGTGGGGTCCCCCCTATTTTTGTTAACCAGCCAGATGAAGCAGACCGCTGAGGCCTGGTTTTTCAGGCTGGTAAGGATCCAATATCCATGGACCTTGCAAGCCTGATAATACCAGGCCACAGCAGTCTGCTTAGCTTGGCTGCTTAACAAAAATAGGGGATCCCCTCGAAAAAAAAAACGGCGTGGGGATCCCCCCTATTTTTGTTAACCAGCCAAGTAAAATGCAGACTGCTGCGGCCTGGTATTAAAAGACTGTCAAGGCCCATGGATTTTGGCCCTCAACAGCCTGATAATACCAGGCTACAGCAGCCCCACATTTGGCGCATCAAAAGATGTGCCAATTGTGGCACTTTACCCGGCTCTTCCCACTTGCCCTGTAGCGGTGGCAAGCGGGGTAATAAGGGGTTATTGTCACCGTTGATTGCACGGTGACAATAAGCCCGGTTAATAATGGAGAGGTGTCAATAAGACACCGATCCATTATTAATCCCAAAGTTATTAAATGTATAAAAAAAAGACACAGCAAGAAAAAAGTATTTTAATGAAATAAAAGAGACAACACAGTTTTCATTAATTTTATTACTCTCTCATTCCTGCGACGCCATCGATCTCCTGTAAAAAAAAAAAAAAAAAAAAAAACCAACAGTATACCACCTGTCCGACGCAGTCCATAGTAACGACAGTCCCACGACGATCCAACTCTGCTACATCGCAATGACAGGCAGAGCCTGTCATTGCAACGCAGCACAGCTGATTACCTGCTTCCCCGGCGGTGACGTCATCGGACTGACTGCTTTACGGCCGCGATTACCCAGCAGTCACTGCAGTTATCGCGAGAAACTGCATGTGACCGCCGGGGAGAAGAGGATGGCGGCCATCAAGCAGTCCAGGACGTGACCGCCGGAGATCTTCTGCCAGGTAAGTGCCGCTGACTCCTGACAGACCCGACCGACGGACACTGACAGTGACAGTGACAATCCCGATTCCGGTATCCGATAAGACGAAAATATCGGAACTCGGAATCGGAATTCCGATACAGCTAATATCGGCCGATACCCGATATTTGCAGTATCGGAATGCTCAACACTAATTGTGAGGCATCACTGGTGTTTTGGACACATTTCTCTTCCTTATGCTACCTCATGAATACATAAAAAGGTGGGCAACGTTGTAAATACATTAAATGTGCTAACTTATTAGGTTACATATCTTGTAGTGAGTCTACATTACAATATATATCATACTTGAGAACTGCCAGCTTTAAAGCTGAAATTTCTACAGATAGTGTTCTGATTACCTGCATTCTAAAAATCCTATCTTAACACCAGATTCTATGCAGATGGAAACACTAAAGTCTCCCACACACATTAGATTAATGAGGGCCGCTCCAGCTCATATTGACATGTTCTGGTGACACTCTAATACTGTATGCATGGGGATGCCAGACAACTAATTGTCAGGTTAGATGTTTATCATGCATGTCCAATTTCAGACTGCCATTCGCTTTTTTGATCCGATGATAAGCCGCCGGCAGAGATATATCTCATAGAATCATAGAATAGTAGAGTTGGAAAGGACCTTCTGGTCATCTTGTCCAACGCTCTGCTCAAAGCAGCATTCACTAAAACATCCCAGACAGATGTATATCTAGACTCTGTTTGAAGACTTCCATTGAAGGAGAACTCACCACCTCTTGTAGTAGTCTATTCCACTCATTGATCACCCTAACTGTCCAAAAAAAATTTTTAATATCTAATCTGTGTCTCCTCCCATTCAGCTTCATCCCATTGCTTCTTGTCTTTCCTTGTGCAAAGAGAATAATGATGATCCCTCTACACTGTCTATCTGTCAGCAGCTTTCTCATAGATGACAAAGGAGAGGATGTGATCCTATGTGTGGAACAGATGGCCAAGATGGCTGTCCAATGAATGTTCGGTTGAAGCATTCTTCGGCCAGTAGCCATCAAATGTGTATAGAGGCTTAAAGCTCCCATATACATCAGATTTCTGTTGGCCAAATAATCATTCGGCTCTTGCAGAGACTTACAGTACAGACCAAAAGTTTGGACACACCTTCTCATTTAAAGATTTTTCTGTATTTTTCATGACTATCAAAATTGTACATTCACACTTAAGGCATCAAAACTATGAATTATCACATGGGGCAATTATATACTTAACAAAAAAGTGTGTAACAACTGAAATTATGTCTTATATTCTAGGTTCTTCAAAGTAGCCACCTTTTGCTTTGATGACTGCTTTGCACACTCTTGGCATTCTCTTGATGAGCTTCAAGAGTTAGTAACCGGAAATGGTCTTACAACAATCTTGAAGGAGTTCCCAGAGATGCTTAGCACTTGTTGGCCCTTTTGCCTTCACTCTGTGGTCCAGCTCACCCCAAACCATCTCGATTGGGTTCAGGTATGGTGACTGTGGAGGCCAGGTCATCTGGGGTAGCACCCCATCACTCTCTTTCTTGGTCAAATAGCCCTTACACAGCCTGGAGGTGTGTTTGGGGTCATAGTCCTGTTGAAAAAGAAATGATGGTCCAACTAAACGCAAACCGGATGCAATAGCATGCCGCTGCAAGATGCTGTGGTAGCCATGCTGCTACAGTATGCCTTCAATTTTGAATAAATCCCCAACAAGGTGACCAGCAAAGCACCCCACACCATCACACCTCCTCCTCCATGCTTCACGGTGGGAACCAGGCATGTAGAGTCCGTCCGTTCACCTTTTCTGCGTCGCACAAAGACACGGTGGTTGGAACCAAAAATCTCAAATTTGGACTCATCAGACCAAAGCACAGATTTCCACTGGTCTAATGTCCATTCCTTATGTTCTTTAGCCCAAACAAGTCTCTTCTGCTTGTTGCCTGTCCTTACAGTGGTTTCCTATCAGCTGTTTTACCATGAAGGCCTGCTGCACAAAGTCTCCTCTTAAAAGTTGTTGTAGAGATGTGTCTGCTGCTAGAACTCTGTGTGGCATTGACCTGGTCTCTAATCTGAGCTGCTGTAAACCTGTTATTTCTGAGGCTGATGACTCGGATAAACTTATCCTCAAAAGCAGAGGTGACTCTTGGTCATCCTTTCCTGGGGCGGTCCTCATGTGAGCCAGTTTCTTTGTAGCGCTTGATGGTTTTTGCAACTGCACTTGTGGACACTTTCAAAGTTTTCCCAATATTTCGGACTGACTGACCTTCATTTCTTAAAGTAATGATGGCCACTCGTTTTTCTTTACTTAGCTGCTTTTTTCTTGCCATAATACAAATTCTAACAGTCTATTCAGTAGGACTGTCAGCTGTGTATCTACCAGACTTCTGCACAACACAACTGATGGTCCCAAACCCATTTATAGGGCCAGAAATCCCACTTATTAAACCTGACAGGGCACACCTGAGAAGTGAAAACCATTTCCGGTGACTACCTCTTGAAGCTCATCAAGAGAATGCCAAGAGTGTGCAAAGCAGTCATCAAAGCAAAAGGTGGCTACTTTGAAAAACCTAGAATATAAGACATAATTTCAGTTGTTGCACAGTTTTTTGTTAAATGTATTCCACATGTGTTAATTCATAGTTTTGATGCCTTCAGTGTGAATTTACAATTTTTATAGAGTGAGTTTAGAGAGTTGGGAGGCCCCAATAGATATTAGACTGTTTGCCAAATCTTCTGATATCGGTGGGCCAACTTTAGTCTAATGTGTATGGGAGACATCGTCTTTTCCATTGTATGATAGAAGCTCAGAGCTGAATTGTTAGTCTGACAACAAGCTTGTAGACTGTTTTCATTAAAAAAATTGCAGAATTTATTTTTTCCAAGCATAAACACACTGTAAAATGACTTCATCTGCATTTTGTGACACAGTACAACTGTTTAATCTCTGTCATTTTTCTTTTTTATTTTCTACTTTCAGTTAGTCTTTTTATTGCTTGGATAGTTGCTCAATCTCGTAAAAGGGACTTCAAGAAAATCCAGACAAAGCGAACAGTATCCAGTATGAAAACAGTTCTATCTGCTGAAGGAACTGCAGGTAAACCTGCACTTCATAGCTTTCATTATATATATATATATATATATATATATATATATATATATATATATTTTACATAATGTGATGAAAATTCTGTCTTAGTATTTTGGTATAATTTAGTGTGATAATAGAGACAGAAAACTCATGCAACTAGACTTTCATGGAATAATATGCCACATTATGTAGTGGTGGTAATCATTTTTACAGAGAATCACCTAGTTCTCTGAATATATATTCAGAACTTCATTATATAATACCGTATATACTCGAGTATAAGCCAACCCGAGTATAAGCCGACCCCCCTAATTTTGCCACAAAAAACTGGGAAAACTTACTGACTCGAGTATAAGCCTAGGGTGGAAAATGAGATTATGCCCTATATGCTGCCCATGTATTATGCCCCCATAGATGCTCCATAGATTGTGCCCCCATAGATGCTCCATAGATTATGCCCCCATAGATGCTCCATAGATTGTGCCCCCATATGTGATCCATAGATTATGCCCCATAGATGCTCCACAGATTGTGCCCCATATATGATCCATAGATTATGCCCCCATATATGATCCATAGATTGTGCCCCCATAGATGCTCCATAGATTGTGCTCCCATAGATGCTCCATAGATTATGCCCCCATAGATGCTCCATAGATTGTGCCCCCATATGTGATCCATAGATTATGCCCCATAGATGCTCCACAGATTGTGCCCCCATATATGATCCATAGATTATGCCCCCATATATGATCCATAGATTGTGCCCCCATAGATGCTCCATAGATAGTGCCCCCATAGATGCTCCATAGATTATGCCCCCATAGATTATTCCCCCTTAGATGCTCCATAGATTATGCCCCCATAGATGCTCCATAGATTATGCCCCAATAGATTATGCCCCCATAGATTATTCCCCCATACATGCTCCATAGATTATGCCCCATAGATTATTCCCCCATAGATTATGCCCCCATAGATTATTCCCCCATAGATGCTCCCATAGATTATCCCCCATAGATATTCCCCCATAGATGCTCCATAGTATAGGCCTCAATTGCTGCTGCAACCGAAAAAAAAAAAAAAGACATACTCACCTCTCATTGCTGGGGGGCCAGGTGCCGGTGTCCTAAGCAGGCGGGGACACTGGCGCACTATGGGGGACAGGTGCCAGTGTCACCGCTCGTTCAGGGCCCCGGCACCTGAGACATTTACCTGTCACCGCTGAGCGCCGATGTCTTCCGGGTCCTCCAGCAGTCAATGATCAGGTAGAGGGTGCTGCGCACAGTAACTACGTCATCGCGCCCTCTGCCTGCTCATCGCAGCAAGAGGACCCGAGGACACAGCGGACCGGGACAGGTAAGTATCGCTTATACTTACCCTTCGCCGGCGCGTCTCTGCACTGCTCTTCTCCCACGGTCCCGGCGCCTGTGTTCAGCGGTCACGTGTTACCTGCTCATTAAAGTCATGAATATGTGCATATTCATGACTTTAATGAGCGGTACCAGCTGACCGCTGAACACAGGCGCCGGGACAGTGGGAGAAGTGCAGGGGCTGCAGAGACCGGGCCGGTGGAGGGGTGAGTATATAGGACAGCTGCGCTCCCCCTCCTCCGCTGACCCCCTGGTATTTGACTCGAATATAAGCCGAGAGGGGGACTTTCAGCCCTAAAAAATGGGCTGAAAATCTCGGCTTATATTCGAGTATATACGGTATTTGTATAAAATCTATTCTAACAAAAAAAATCATGTTTGTTCATAATCATAAACAATTGGAATAAATATTTCACCCCTTGGTGCAGATTTAAAAATGGGATGTCTGTCTCTTGCAATATGCAACAATTATGTTTTATAAAACACAACAATCTAGGCAAACATATTGTAAGAAAGAGTTTTTTTCATGGTTCCAACACATTTAGCATTTGGAATTTTCTCAGAATGAGTAATTAGTGAGTTTTTGGCAGCTTGGAAGAACCAATTTCAAAGACAGCTGCATGATGAGTCTAATTATTGCTTTTTTCTATATGTTACAGAATAGACAGTAGTTACTCAAGTTACAATGCACTCAGGTTACAATATTTTCAACACACAATGATATCCTGGGTCACTGTAGCTTAAAGCATAATTCCAGCAGTTTTTTTTGTTTCAGCTGGAGTGCTGCTTAAAACCAAGTCCCTTGCTTCCTGCATGATACTCACCTTCCAGCGTTTTCATCTGTTTCGCCACCACTACAGTCAGTCTCCTGCAGTTTGTGCCTGCCGGCTGCTCCAGTGTTTAATGGAGTGAGCTGGAAGTAATTATTAAATTGTAAGTCTATGAGAGCCTCGTTCTGGCTTTCATATACTTGGATTGAGAGCTTGTGACGTAGCTTCTGCGTTCTGTCCAGAAGCTGTTGCTCACAAGATGTTGCTGTGGAAGGCTTAAAACTTCTAGGATAATGGTGGATGCTTTCTATTGTGGTACATAGAGGTATATAGAGGTACTGCAGAATCATGAGTACTATTTAAGGTAGGAATAAGCAGCTGCACAGTTGCGATCAGAAAGGCTAGTCTAAACAGGAAACAAGAATTCTCACTTAACTAGGTGTTGGTGCATGAAGTAAATATAAGCCCATTTTGATACATTAAGAAAGTTTGATGGTTCACATGGTCAACAATGAGTTCTTCTTAGAATGTCCCAGCTGAAACCTAGGTCAGTGTTCCCACATGTGTATGCTTTGGTTCAAACAGTTGCTGTTTTTGTATTTTGCTAGGTATTTTATAATTCTTGATTCCTGTGGGTATGCCACAAATGTCTGACATGGAAATATCACTTCAAGGATTCAATTAAGGAGTCTCTCTTTAATGTTCTTCAAATTTTTATCAGGTTCCATTTTCTCAGACCTTACTCTAGTCTTGTATACCTTTTTTCCAGATTGTTTTACAATCTGTATGAGTCAGAGCAAAGAGAGTTTCTCGCTGTAGTGTAAAGTTCTGACACATACAGCAGACTTGTCCTGACCTGTCAGGTTAATTTTCAGGAGTCACAATCATAGTCAAACCACAAGATGCTAGTTAACTTTCTTTACTATAAACTGGTCCACTTATGAAAATAATTCAGTCAAGTTCAGTCACTTGTAGATCATGTACTGGGTTGGTCTCTTCCAAAATACAGTGCCCAAGGACAAAGAACACAACCAGACAATATCTCAAGGAACTAATTTTTACTGACAACGGAACCTGAGTTGCCCAGACAATGCAAGAAAAAAAAGTTACATTTCACACACACCTAGCCCGAGTCGGCTAGGATTTTGCGCTGCACAATTAATAGGCACAGGATGTTATATCAGATACACTATAGGTTGTCTGACCTGTGCTTCTACCTAATGTGGTAACTGAGGGTTAACCAAGGTCAAGGGAATAATTAGGTTCACAAAGTTAACAGTTCTCTAAGATTACAATTCTGCTAGGCTATAATATATATATATATATATATATATATATATATATATATAAATTTCCCCCTAATGAGGTGAGTGTTTAGCTGTGGTTTATACAGTTCTACTAAAATGTCTCTAGGTGAGACTCTATATTTGGCGCCAATGTTCTACTAGCCACTGAAATGTCCTGGATGCATTTGAAAACCCCAAAGGCGTTCTGTTGAACTTGTAGAGTCCTTCTGGAAGGATAAATGCTGTCTTCACCTTGTCTTTCCCTAACACCAGAACTTGCCAATATTCACTGGCCAAGTCGAAGGTGAAGAATTTCTTTACCCAACTCAGAGAAAATAGTGATTGTTTGATCCAGGGAAGAGGATAAGTGTCTCATACTGTGTGAGCATTCAATTTCCTGTAGTTGACACAGAAGCAGAAGGACCGTACTTCTTATGTGCCACTTCCACTGACACGCCCAAGGACTCTAGCTCTCTCATATGGCCTTGTTGTTCAAAAAGCTGAACACCATCTTCTTTACTTCTTGGTACGCTTTTGGAGGAATCTGGCAGTAGCAGATTGGATGAGTACTACCTGTTGGAATCTCATCGTAGAGGAGCATTTAAAATCTTCCCCATGAGGAGAGAAGGCCTCCTGAAATTCTGATTAGGTGTCTTCCAGAAGCCTCTGCTGGACAGGGGTCAGAGTCTTTCGATCCTCCCCCATTGGTTCCATTACAATTCTGCCATTCCACTCAGCAGTCATATTTTCCATCCTGGCCACTTCAACAGCATAAGTCCAATTGCTGGAGTTTGAATCCTGTTCTTCAGAGTATCTCTTTATCAGGCACATAGTTTTCAGCAAGCGGTGTACCTCCTAGTATAGTGACTTTGCTATCTAGCACGTTAATGCAATAGATGGGCACACAGCCATCTTTCACAGTTGCTACCACATGGGTCACCAAAGGTCTTATCAGGGACCTTTAGTCGAATATCAGCTCAATCGGCACCACCAGTTCATTCAGCCTCTGATAGGCTCCAACGGGTAACATCAGCAGTTGTTCTCTCTTCAGTGCAATCACCACTGGTATACTGTACATGAGAGAACTTTGACTAGGCCCATGAGATGATCAGATAAGGTGCTTTTCCTAAATCTGCAACTTTTCACCACCTGCTGAAAGACCCTCTTGGTTGTATTGTGTTGCCAGTACTGCGGCCCTTCCTTAGTGAACAGAAGGTGATCCAGATTCCCAAGTTCATATCCCTTTCTCTCCTTGGGGTTTGATCCACCAGAACCACTCCTTTCATCCCAATGTCTTGCCGGCATAACTTCAATCCCATCCACACAATTCCCTTAGCAAGCAGCTGGTTGTTCTTAGCTGCTTTGAGACGAATAACGCTCCCATCTTCAAGTTCCACCTGTCAATCAACTGAAGCAGAAAGGGAAGAAGGCAGCTGTGGATGGCGCCAGACTAATCAGGTCTCTCTCTATAATTCCCAGATGGCTTGTCAAATTATGCTTAATGCTTTCTCTGAAATGGAGTATTTTAGAGAAAGCCATACTTGGCTGCAATTTATATCTAAGCTCTTATTTAAATTGTTAAAATTGATGTTAAAATTTGAAAATACAGACAAACATTAACATTAAAAACAAACATTTCTATGATCATTTGTCAACCATGGTAATAAGGGAGCATTCGTCCTCCACTCTCTTATACTATCAATTACAAAATGGAGTTGCATTATATGGTTAAGTATATATTTCACTCAGTACTGACTAACATACGATTTCTCTTAAAGATGTTATTAAAGTGGAAATGATCAGCTTGTCACAGCTAATTGCAGAGAGGCAAATCAAGTTTTCTAAATAGCTTAAGATTTAGGGTATATACTAAACATGATTGGTTTTCTTAAGGCTAGAGTACTATTAAAGTAGTCACTTTCAAGATATATCCCCACAGAATAGATATGCTGTATATTTTCTGCTGCTGATTTGTTTGGGGAAAATCTACTTTGTATTACACTACCAGCAAAGTGGATATGCTTGAATGAGAAATTTGCTTCAGTTCTGCAATTAAATTTTCAACAAAACCGCATTTGGTGCTGTTTTTGCTGATGATATTCTCCTGTTAAAGATCGTCAATGTATCAGTCACATGTAAATATATCTTTAAAGTTAATAACTTGGGTGTTTGGACATTTTACCCACAGGAAAACTGTATTTATTAAAGAAGCATCAAAATTTTTCTCTTCTAAATATATTGTAATCATCATATTATATTGCACGTGCACTTACAATTGCTCATTTTGTCTATCTACCCTGTTAATTCTTTGCATCTCTGTGTAGAAGCAGGAAGTCTTTCCCTGCATAAATCATTCCACTATTCCCCTTCTGACCCAGCTTGTCCCTCCTCCCTCCTGCCAAGGACTTTTGCATTGACGCATGGCTCATGCAGGGAAAATAGACTTCCTATTTCTACATAGAGCTTGAAAGGATTCAGCTAGTTAGTTTTAAATCATGCGATGTTATAGACTTAATGGAAAACAAGAATTAGCTGGGAAGAAGGACAAAATAAGAAATTGTAAGTACACAGTACTATATAATGTGATGATTGCAATATACTAAGAGGAGAAAAACTTTGATGGGAGTGCATTTAAAGTTTTGTGCAATTTGTTTTTGTATAACCCTAGTATGCATCATCAAACTATGACACTGTAAATTCAGATCATTATATCCAATATAAATGGTTGCATAAAATTGTATAGTGAGATTGTGAATACTAGGTAATAACTAACAACATTAGTGGAAGAGATAAAATTTGGCTTCACATTAATGTAAACTAAATTTTTTAATTTTGGTTGGCCTGCTGCCAAAACCTTTATATTTAACTAAATTTCCAAACATTGTGAAGATTAAGTATAGAACAGAAACCTAGTAGATTTTAATACCAATAAGGCCATTGTGGTGTGCAGTCACTTGATATACAGTAGGACAAAAGTATCTCCTTATGACACTTACACGAATAGGGTCACTTTGTGATTTACAAGTTACCACAATTGAAGTCCGACAATCAGTAGACATTCAACCCTGCTCTTCTTCTGGATTATCACAGTGCATAATTTTTTTTTTTCCAGCTCAAGAATGGCAAGGTCCAAATGAACCAATCTGTCCCGTTCTAATACAAATTCATTCACATCAAGTGATTAGAATTTTGGATAGTAGATTTGCTTTGATACGAACCATCAATATGCAAAATCATCAGCAATTTAATGTGATTCAATCTAATAATCATGGATGCCGTACACTGCTAGTAAAAGTGCCTAATGAGTATGATATGGTAAGTAATAATATAACGTCACAGCATGTTGTAGTTGTGATCAATCTATTTGAGCACAGTTTCATTTAAGTATCTCACCTTTTTGCTGATGTTAGTAGTATTTGTAATAAAACTTCTTAGAAAAGATTAAAATTGGCTTTTTATTGAAGTTTTTTAAGAGAAATGCTACTGTATCTTTGAATCATATTATCCGGAGTTGTGCATATTTGGTCTTTAGAATAAGTATATCTGTGAGTGACAATAATTTGTACAAACTGAAAAGGTTTGTGCATATAGTTATCAACAAGCAGGATATATGAATTGGCTGACATTAGCAAGTTTCCATCAACTACTAAAATATTTGACTGGGTGGATAATGGAAATGTTGTAGATATAGAATATCTCGACTTCAGCAAAGCATTTGGTAAAGTATCCCATACTATCCTCATTGAAAAAATGTATGGGATTGACAAGGCTACGGTTATGTTGCTTCATAACTGGCTCAGTGATCGTACTGAAAGAGTTGTAATAAATGGTTGCACATCCAATTGGAAGAGTGTTTCAAGTGGGGAACCGCAAGGCATTGTCTTGGCACTGTCTTGGCCCCAGTGTTCAACATTTTTACCAATGATCTAGATAAGGGAGCTGAAGGTGAACTAAACAAATTTGCAGACGATGCAAATCAAGGAGGAAGAGCGAACACTAGGGAAGACACAGAAAGGAATCAGAAGGATTTAGATAAGTTTGAACAATGGGTAGCAACTAGTGATGAGCAAGCACTAAAATGCTTGGGTGTTCGTTGCTCAGGTCGAGCAAATTGGAATGCAGGAGTACTCGACCCGCGCAACGAGCCCAATGTAAGTTTATGGAAAAACAGAGCCTTTTTACCGCGATCCCCCAGGGGGTCCTTTTAGGGTCTAAAAACATCTGAAATCAATGGGAACAGTGCTCAAATGACACGGAACATCATGGGGAAGACGCCTGGAAGCATTTATAACTCCTAGGTCACTGCTGTAACAAATGTTGTCAGAGTGTGACGCCACTTTTACAGGCGCTGACAAAAACGAAACCAAAATGGATTTTCCAGGGAAATATGTTAAGGAACAACCTTTCCAGGGTAATAATTTGTATGTAAGGTAAGAGAAATAACCCGCCCCAAAAAAATGTACCTCCACCACTTGGGCTCTATTCACACGTAGCATTTTGATATGTTTTTCAACTTTCAACCAATACAAATGCATTCACTGGGAAATGTCATTTTAACATTTAACAACATTAGCTGGCCATGTGATGTGTGACATATCATCAGACACATCCTGTTTCATTTATAAAGGAGGGACTCTGAAAGTCACAAAGCCAATTTTCATAGGGCCATCAGGCGGTATTAATATTGTTAAAGGGCCATTATTAAACAGTGGGTCTCCTATACTATTATTGTCTATACAGTGAGTGACTGGGCTGCCAAAAATTAGGACGCACTCCAAAACTCCTTTGACGAGACGTACAGGAGGGCCTCCTGAAAAAATGTTCCCATTATAAGAAAGTGGGTCTCCCATAGTGTTTGCCTATGCATTGAATGCAAGGCCTGCCCTGCCATAAAGTTACCCGTACCCCAATAACACTTGGAGCAGACATCCTGGATGGCCACATGAAACCAAAGTTCCCATTTTTTTCATTTGTTACTGCCATACTGTTTGCTTATGCATTGAATGCAACAGCATTCAACAGATGTACTTGAGGGCCTCATGTCAAAAATGTTCCAATTAGAAGAAAGTGTGTCTCCCATACTGTTAGCCTATGCATTGAATGCAAGGCCTGCCCTGCAGCAAATTAACATGCACTCCTGCACTCCTGTAAGCCTTTGAACCCACGTACTGGATGGCCACATGAAAATCAAGTTCACATTATTCATTTGGCACTGCCATACTCTTTGCATATGCATTGAATGCAAGGCCTGCCCTACACCAAAGTAACATGCACCCCAGCATCCTGCAGCTCCGGGTATGTTTGAGAAACCGCTGAACCACAAGGTTAAGCACATGGGACAGGCATGGTATGAGTGTGAGCTCGCCTCGCCTCAGAGCCGCCACCAGATTCTGCCCATTATTACACATGACCATGCTTGGCTGTAGGTTCAACGGTGTCAGCCACAGATCTGCCTGCTCTTTCGGAGCTGTCCACAACTCTTCAGCATTGTGCGTTTTGTCACCTAAGCATATTAGCTTCAGCACAGTCTGTTGCCGCTTGGCTGAGGCAGTGCTGCAGTGCTTCCAGCTTGTGACTGATTTGGTCATTTCGGAGATGCAGGCTGAAGAGGAGGAGGATGAGGAGGATGACGTGCAGGAGCTGTAGACTGTGGGGGCAACCCTGATTGACCTAGGGCCCGCAATCCTCGGCATCGGGAGGACGTGTTCCATCCTAAGGTCCGACTGGGTCCCGGCTTCCACTATGTTAACCCAGTGTGCCGTCAGCAAGATGTACCATCCCTGCCCAGAAGCACTTGGCCACATGTCCGTGGTTAGGTGTACTTTCCCAGTAACTGCTTTGTTGAGGACATGAGTAATGTTGTGGGACACGTGCTTGTGTAATCCGGGAGAAATAGTGGAGGCTGGGTACAGAGTACCTTGGGGACGGCCGCCGTCATCAGGTTGCGGAACGCTTCCTTCTCCACGAGCCTAAAAGGCAACATTTCGAGTGCAAGCAGGTGAGAAATGTGTGAATTTAGTACTGTGGCCTGTGGGCGTTGGCTGGGTATTTTCGCTTGCATTCCAAAGACTGGGGTATGACAACTGAAGGTTGTGCTGGGACAAGGACGTGGACATGCTTGATGATGAAGGTAGTTGACTGTGTGCAACGACAGGTGCAGGGCAGGAGCCATCTTCACATGCACCATGGCAGGGGATTGGCTATAATGCACAGCAGCGGAAGAAGCTGTGGTGTCACCCACAGTGTTCCTAGACCTTGGGGTTCGGCCCACAAAGTCGGGTGCTTTGCTGCCATGTGCCTAATCATGCTGGTGGTGGTCAGGCTGGTAGTTTTGGTACCCCTGCTGATGCAGGCAAGGCAGCTGGTGCAAATGGCCTGTTTGGGGTTATCAGCAGAGTCTTTTAAAAACAAACAGACTCGGGAAGACCTAACAGTTGTACTGCCAAGTTCCATTGTGTTGGTGTTACGAGGAATGGTTGCCCGCCTTCTGTCTGCGGCCACCACAATGCTTCCTGCCTGTTGTGGTGCTATGCCTTCCCCTGTGTGCTGCTGTCCTTGCTCTACATGTCCTCCTGCCAGGTTGGGGCAGTTACTATATCACCCACCACCTCCTCTTCCACTTCGCACCCTGGTCCTCCTCCTGACTTCCTGGCAATTGTGTCTCATCATTGTCCACCTCTTGTGACACATTCCCACCATCACCTTCATGTGAATGTGGCTGCTCACATATTTGGGCATCGCTACATGCAATCTCAATTTGCCCCGCTTCAAGTGGACCGGGCGAGAGGCCTGAATCTATAAATGGAAAGGTGAACAGCACTTTGGAGTGTCCAAGTGTGGGATCAGTTGTCTCCAGGCACTTGGCATGGCGGGAGGAAGGAGGATCAGGGTGAGGATTATGCGGTCCAGACTCACGGTTACTCATACTTGACCGTGTGGAAGACAGGGTGCTGGTGGTGGTAGTGTCGTGCCCTCGGAGCCGTGTGATCTTGGTAATGGGCCCGTTAACTTCAATGGGAGATGTCACGACAGCAACGACCAGGTCCGTGGCCCCAGGCGGTCAGTTAAAAAGGGTAGAATTGAATGAGAGTAAAGTTTCTGAAGTGGTTCGTGAAGCCAGTTGGAGTGTTCGACTGTAGTATAGCCGGCACTGCAGAGGATCCTTGGGGAAGTAGATGGTGATGGCAGTGCAGATTTTAAAACCCTCTCCAACCAGAGCAGGTTCTCCAGAGATGGTGAAACAGATAGTAGGCACAGAGTAATGAGGCAGGAGTCAAGAAAAGTCACTTTCGTATTTACTGAAGTTCTGGTGCAGTTCAGAGGAGATATTACAACGCTCACCGGTTACAGTCTGCTCTGGACAATGGGAGTTATCTTTCCCTGCCAGGACTCAGTGCATCCTCCAGCTAATCTAATGCCTTCTGGGACCGAGGCTTTCTGGAGTTTAGAACTTCCACTATTGCTTCTACTCACCGTGCCTTTTGCTTTCAGCAACTTGAAGTTTGAGTCCTTTGTGACACCACTTGCACTGTCCTTCACTGTCTCCTGGTCACTGCTGTAATTCTGAGGGAAAAACACCTTTCTGCTGGTTGTGTAATCCCACGCAGTCTCTCAGCTTATCACCAGCCTTGAAAGCATAGGTGATCTAGGGGCTGGCTCCCTGCCTGTTAGCTATCATTCTGGGATCAGCCACATGTCATCATGGCGTCCAAGCGTTCTCCTTCTTCTCCCCACACCGAGAACAACTCCCCCCTCCCGGTATGTCTGCAAAGATCTCAGCTTCGGACAAGTAAGGGAGTGAGGCAAATTATGTGTGTATGTCCAGCAGAGAAGGCATAACTCCCATTGCTCACAAAACATATACAGAACAGTACATTTTTAACCCTTTTGTGGCGAATAAGACGCAGGGCGCCACATTCCCCCTAGTTAAAGGAAGCACGTCCTCGGGCTGCACCAGGAACAAAAACATCTAACAAGTAACAACAGTGAACTTGAGTATAAGTAAACAGGCCTAGTTGAAGTCGTGGATTACAGCCCCGAACCACTCCTGAATGTTTGGATCGCCCCTGAGTGCAGCTGCAGGACGCACAGACCATAATAGAAAATTCACTGCACTGGCTGTTTTAGATGGCTTCCTGCCAAGGCACGATGAACAGTCTTTCCTTTTTTTCTGAGTTTAAAAGTCTTTATAAGAGTTCTTATAGCAGCAAAAAAAACATATTATCCACTAAAATCTCACATTAGTCCATGTGGGCACAATATCTTTAACATTTTTTTTTTTTACGTTACCTAAGGCAAAGTTCAATGTTAGCATAATTCAAAGTATTGTTTCAAATTATTTCTATAACGAGAAAGGGTTTGACCCTGTGTGCTACGCTGTGATCTTTGCACTCTATGAATACTTGACGGCTTCCTACAACTCTTTGAACCTACCATGGGTACAACAGGTTCACTGCTAACTGTGGGTAAGTTTTCTGATTCTTCACCATACTCAGTATTAGTGGTTGGCATTAGCGATCATTGCTTCCAGAACAATTTGGTGCCTCTGGTAAAGACCTTTGTGGGAAAACCATCACTGGAATTACCACTGCGTTGTTAACTTGAAGCCAAGAACTAGGGAATTCACCTAGAACGGTGCGAATATTGGTATCAGTCTTTTCTTTTAGCTGAGAGTCTTCCTTCTTCTCAACTCTTTCACGCAATTGTGCTGGACACACTAGCATATGGATGCACTGTGGAGGGCTGCGGATTTCCTCTGTGAAGCTCCGCCTATGTCTGCAAGCGACCTGCATGCTGCCTGAAGACCTATATTTAACATTAGGTACGCAGGCCGTGCAGATGTATGTGGATGCCGCGCATGCGTCATTTTGATGGCGTGGCAACCTGTGCCAAACGCAACATGTCACATTTTGTTGCGATCGCCGCACCATCAAAATGACGCATGCGGCAGCATCCACATACATCTGCATGGCCTGCATACCTAATGTTAAATATAGTTCCTCAGGCCGCATGCAGGCCGCTTGCAAACATAGGCGGAGCTGACCGGAGGAGGTGCGGCGGTGGGTGGAGCTTCACGGAGGAAGTCCGCAGCCCTCCGCAGGGCAGCCATGCGCTAGTGTGAAACTAGGCTTAGATGTGTGGTGAGCACATTAAACCCTCATGTGCTTCAAAAAAGTTTACAACTTTGAGCCATAAAATAAAAAAAAATCAAATTTTCCCAACAAATGTTTACAGCACAAAATATTGCATTTTCATAAGGGTAACAGGAGAAATTGCACCATACAATTTGTTGTACCATTTCTCCTGAGCACGCAGATACCCCATATGATGGAGAATGCCACTGGTTAAGCGCACGGCAGAGTTCAGATGGGTAGGAGTGCCATTTGACTTTTTGAATGCAAAATTTGCTGCAACAATTGGCGGACGCCATGTCGCGTTTGGAGAGCCTCTGATGTGCAAAAACAGTGAAAATCCACCACAAAGTGACACCATTTTGGAAGCTAGAACCCTTCAGGGAACTGATCTAGATGTGTGGTGAGCACATTGAACCCTCAGGTACTTCACAGAAGTTTTTAACGGTGAGCCATAAAAAAAAAAAAAAAAAAAAATGTTCCCCATAAATATTTATTCAGCACAAAATATTGCATTTTCCTAAGGGTAACAGGAGAAATTGCAGTATACAATTTGTTGTGCAATTTCTACTGAGTACGCCGATACCCCATATGAGGAAGAAAACTGCCGTTTGGGTGCATGGCAGGGTTCGGAAGGTAAGGAGGGAGCGTCATTTGACTTTTTGAATTTAAAATTTCCTGGAATCGTTAGCGCATGTCATGTCCCATTTAGAGAGTCTCTGATGTGCCTAAACAGTGAAAATCCAAAT
Organism: Oophaga sylvatica; assembly: GCA_033576555.1. Classification (NCBI taxonomy): domain Eukaryota; kingdom Metazoa; phylum Chordata; class Amphibia; order Anura; family Dendrobatidae; genus Oophaga; species Oophaga sylvatica. The sequence continues at coordinate 368,474,103 of JARQOD010000004.1, read as the reverse complement.
TGGCCCCTCAAGGAATGTATTTAAATGCATGTTAAGCATCTTGAACCCCCATGTGCTTCACAGAAGTTTAAAACGTTGAGCTGTGAAAATTCTAAAATCACACTTTCCTCACAAAAATGTTTTAGACCCAAGTTTTTAATTTTTCTAAGGGCTAATAGGATTTTTTTTTACAACAAACTGAGGTCCATTTTTTCCTGAGTGCGCCAATACCCTGTAATCAAGAAATATTTTTCAGGCACAGTGCAAAGCTCAGAAGGCAATGAGCGCCACATTTTACTGTTATGGTTTGCAGGTACCATGACACACTGGTAGAGCCCATGAGGTGCCAGAACAGCAGAATCCCCCATATGTGACCCCATTGCAGACTACCCCTTTCAATGAGTTCATCTAGGGGTGCAGTGATCATACTGACATCATGGGTGTGTTACAGAATTTTATACCATTGAGCAATGAAGAAAAAATAACTACATTTTAGCATAAAAAATTTATTTTTAAACCCAGATTTTACATTTTCACACAAGAAGTGAGTAAAATGGCACTAAAATTTGTCCCACAATTTCTACTCGATGTGACAATACCCCATATATAGATGTACAGTACTACTTAGCCATATGGAGAGACTCGGGAGGAACGGAGCGCTATTTGCCTCCTGTAGAGCAGATTTTCCTAGAAGAGTTTGCAGACTCCAAATACAGAGCCCCTAAGGCTGTGGTTCCACGGTCCGGAACCACAGCGCTTTGGACGGAGCGGAAATTCCGCTCCGTCTAAGCCACGCCCCCTTTATGACGCGTGATCTTTCTGGAGGTGTTCAGGACACCTCCGGAACACCTCCGGAAAGAGCGCAGGGCTACATAGCCCTGTGTTAATTCTGTTGCGGCGACGCACCGTCGCCGCAATACGCGAGGACATGCTGCGGTCTAAAAAGACGCGCCGCATGTTCGTTTACGCAGGTCTGCCACCTGCGTATTGTTACGCATAGTGGAGACGGGATTCTTGAAATCCCCTCCACTATGCTGTAACATCTGGACATTGCGTGTTTGGCGCTGCGCCAGCGCACAGCGCGAAACACGCAGCGTTTCCTGACCGTGGAAACTCACCCTAATCCCCCCTCAAGTGACCACATTTTGGAAATATACTCTTTTGGGAATTTATCTGCAGGTGTAGAGCTGATTTTGACTCCATGGGCATTTTCCAGAAACAAACAGCAATGAATGTTGCTGAATGAAAATTGCAAACTGCCGCTGTAGTGACCAGTATGCTGTAGTGACCAGTACATTGTACAGTCATGGCCAAAAGTTTTGAGAATGACACAAATATTAATTTTTACAAAGTCTACTGCTTCACTTTTTCTAATGGCAATTTGCATATACTCCAGAATGTTATAAAGAGTGATCAGCTTAACAGCAATTACTTGCAAAGTCAATATTTGGCTAGAAAATGAACTTTATCCCCCAAAACACATTTCAACATCATTGCAGCCAGCCTTGCCTTAAAAGGACCAGATAACCTCTTTTCAGTGATTTCTCCATTAACACAGGTGTCGGTGTTGATGAGGACATGGCTGGAGATCAATCTGTCATGATTAAGTAAGAATGAAACCACTGGACACTTTAAAAGGAGGCTGGTGCTTGGCATCATTGTTTCTCTTCTATCTCTAAAGAAACACGTGCAGTCATCATTGCAATGCACAAAAATGGCCTAACAGGGAAGAGTATCGCAGCTAGAAAGATTGCACCTCAGTCAACAATCTATCGCATCATAAAGAACTTCAAGGAGAGAGGTTCCATTGCTGCCAAAAAGGCTTCAGGGCGCCAAAGAAAGACCAGCAAGCGCCAGGACCGTCTCTTAAAAGTGTTTTAACTGCGGGATCGGGCTACCAGCAGTGCAGAGCTTGCTCAGGAATGGCAGCAGGCAGGTGTGAGTGCATCTGCACGCACTGTGAGGCGGAGACTCTTGGAGCAAAGCCTGGTCTCAAGGAGGGCAGCAAAGAAGCCACTTCTCTCCAGAAAAAACATCATGGACAGACTGATATTCTGCAAAAGGTACAGGCAGTGGACTGCTGAGGACTGGGGTAAAGTTATTTTCTCTGATGAATCCCCTTTTCGATTGTTTGGGACATCAGGAAAACGCCTCATTCGGAGAAGACAAGGTGAGCGCTACCACCAGTCTTGTCTCATGCCAACTGTTAAGCATTCTGAAACCATTCATGTGTGGGGTTGCTTCTCAGCCAAGGGAATTGGCTCTCTCACAGTCTTGCCTAAAAACACAGCCATGAATAAAGAATGGTACCAGAATGTCCTCCAAGAACAATTTCTCCCAACCCTCCAAGAGCAGTTTGGCGATCAACAATGCCTTTTCCAGCATGATGGAGCACCTTGCCATAAAGCAAAGGTGATAACTAAATGGCTCAGGGAACAAAACAGAGATTTTGGGTCCATGACCTGGAAACTCCCCAGATCTTAATCCCATTGAGAACTTGTGGTCAATCATCAAGAGACGGGTGGACAAGCAAAAACCTAAAAATTCTGACAAAATGAAAGCATTGATTGTGCAAGAATGGACTGCTATCAGTCAGGATTTGGTCCAGAAGTTGATTGAGAGCATGCCAGGGAGAATTGCAGAGGTCCTGAAGAAGAAGGGTCAACACTGCAAATATTGACTTGCTGCATTAACTCATTCTAACTGTCAATATAAGCTTTTGTTACTCATATGTTTGCAATTATTATATTTCTGTTTGTGATAAAAAAAAACATCTGTCAAACACACATAAAAACCAGAGGGCAGCAGATCATGTGAAAATATAATATTTGTGTCATTCTCAAAACTTTTGGCCATGACTGTAGTCACCAGTACGTTATGCCCAGCCCGTGCTTGTGGAGGCATGCAGCAGTAAGTTAGGCAGGCTCTCATCCCTTCAGAAATGCCAAACGTGGATGCTATATGTGGTTTAGGCACACTGTGGGGCACAGAATGGAGGGGCATTTGGATTTGGGAGTGGAGAATTTGCTGAATTTCTTTTGGCGGGTGAGGAGCCAATTCATTTTCCAGAGTATTTGTACTCAGTAATGTTGAAGCCCACTATATTTCCGTTAAGAGATAGCGCAGGGTTCCCCAACTCCAGTCCTCAAGGCCCACCAACAGGTCATGTTTTCAGGATTTCCTTAGTATTGCCCAGGTGATAATTGCATCACCTGTGCAAAACAAAGGAAATCCTGAAAACATGACCTGTTGGTGGGCCTTGAGGACTGGAGTTGGGGAACCCTGAGATAGCGGATCTGAGTGAGGGTTTGCTTTTTTTTGTGGATTGAGTTGAAGATTTTATTGTGAACATTTTACATAACGTTTGGGATCACATTTATCTGGCGCTCTATGCTGAGTACTTACTTTGGGGTTTCCATTTAAATCTCTGAGTGATGTGAATCAGATGAAACCCCCGAGGGATCCATTTACTATAATGAGTCAGCAGTGTTACTATGGACTCCATGTGGCCTCTGTTCAGCGGGGTCCTTTTCTTTTTCAGAAGTGCACAAAACTGTCGCCGATGTCCCTTTTATGGCCACCTAAAAAGATGGACACCGCTGGATCATAGGCCAGACAGCGTGTTATGTTATGGTAGCTGAGGAGGCAGGAGCCAAAAACCGCATAGGCAGCCTAACACCAGAGAGGTTGGAAACTAATAGGTTGCAGACTCCTAAACTAACCGCACAACTAGAAGCAGCCCTGGAGCGTACCTACGGTGGGCCTAGACACCTTGGCACAGCCGGAGAGATAGCTATCCCTGAAGATGGAAAGAGGAAAGCTAACTGCCCCGGAGTAGACCCCAAAAGAGTAGGAAGCTCCCAAACATATAATGGCAGTTAGACAAGATGAAAATACGAACATAGACAGAAAATAGATTGAGCAAACGCTGGGGCCCAAAACTGTCTAGATAGGACAGCACAGGAGAGAATACTTTCTGCAACCCAGAAAAAACCTAGGAAAAACTCCAACACTTCTGAATCCAAAAACACTGAGACCACATGGTCTCGACCACCTATATTAGATCTCTGGTGTGGACACGTAGCTACCCAGCAAAAAAATCACAAGAACTGAGCAAATTAACAAATACAAAAAACGAACGGAGACCAGCCAAAGCCCCCCATAGGAGACCCGGCAGAAGACAAAAAGCAATGCAGCAAAAAGCAAAGAATTCAAACCACAGTAAAAAAAGCTGAAAGAGACTTATCTGAACACAAGCAGGAGACAGCAGGAAAGCAAGCTGAATTCCAAACTAAACCAGGAAGCACAATTGATTACCGGCGAGGATCATGGGAGATCAGCTCACTTATATCAGGCCAGTCAGTACCACCTGACACCCACTCGTTATCTGCGGGTGTAGGACTCTTGGTATTCAAGATAGGTTCAACACCCTCAGCAACCACCAGAGGGAGCTTCAGCTCCGAAGTCGTCTACAAAACGTTCACAACACAGCGTCCGAAGTGCCTCCATCTGCCTCATTATAGGAAATCTTCCACCAGAAGTTCTGTCTGAATCACGTATTTCAGAGATTTACACAGAAAACCCAGGGTAAATGATCAACGCAGAGCACAGGATAAATGTGAGCCGAGCCTTACTGCGATCTTTGGGAGGCAGAATGAAAAAATTACCAGTAGGTGAAGAATTGGTTTTATTTATTTTTTTACGCCGTTCCTCGTGTGGTATAAGTGATTAGGCGACTTTATTCTTCGATTCGGTGTGATTACAGCGATACCAGGTTTATATCGGGTTTTTATGTTTGGCTGCTGTCACACACTAAAAGACACTTTTTATTGCAAAAATTAGTTTTTGCATCACCACATTTTGAGAACTATAATTTTTCCATATTTTGTCTCACAGAGTCATGTGAGGTCTTGTTTTTTGCTGGAAGAGTTGATGTTTTTATTGGAATTTCTTTTTTAGGGGGGTTATGCCGTTCAGTGTGTGATAAAATTAATAAGGCAGTTTTATTCTTCGGGTCAGTACGATTACAGCGATACCTCATTTATATAGTTTTTTCACGTTTTTACGCTTTTATACAATAAAAACTATTTTATAGAAAAATTTTTGTTTTTTGCATATCTTTATTGTGAGAACTATAACTTTTATTTTTCCGATGATGGAGCTGTATGGCGGCTTGTTTTTTGCGGGACAAAATGACGTTTTCAGTGGTACCATGTTTGTTTATATCCGTCTTTGATCACGTTTTATTCCACTTTTGTTTGCGGTATGATGATAAATCATTGTTTTTTGCCTTGTTTTATATTTTTTTTTTCAGTGTTCACTAAAGCGGTTAACTAGTGGGACAGTTTTATAGATGATACCAAATATGTGTACTTTTATTGTTTTGTTTTTTTTCATTCAAATATTTATTTTGAGATACATCTTTTGATTTTTATATTATTTTTGAGCATTTTTAAATATTTTTGCAATTATTTTACTTCTTTTTACTTTTTTCTAACTTTTTTACTTTGTCGCACTATAGGACTACCATTTTTGCAGGCTGATCGCTTCTGCAAAATGAGGCTAAAGCAGCATCCCCATGCTTCAGTAACTGTCAGCTCTGCACTGACAGAGAGACTTGCTGATCGTGCAATGCGCATGATCAGCAAGTTTCCTAGTTTCCTAGTTGTGGTGAGCTATGACGATATCCGGTCACCATGGCAACTATTGTTTCTCCGCATCACATCGCGGGGTCTCCAATTCAAAGACAGAGGAGCTGTCAGCCTTCTGCCTGCTCCCAGAATGCTTCAATCATGTTCATTGCAGCATTTCGAGGGTTAAAGTGCCGGGAGCAGGCTGTGATGGGTGTCAACTGTCAGAATCACCTGCCACCTGGTGGCAATCACCCACACATCCCCTGTGTGCGTGAAACCATTTCACTAGAAGTTTATATAAAAGGTAAGAACAATGTATAATATAAGATTCTACTTGGTTCAAAAATTGAATACATTTTTTGACATTTATAAAAAAAAATGTTGTTAATGATAAAAGATAATTTGAAAGATGTCAGAGAAACTAATTTTATAAGTGGGCTTTTTAACATCTTCGCTGATCATTGACAAATTTGTGGGAAAGCATTTTCCCTATGTTATTGAGCTGAACTAGGACTCTAAATACTTAATTTTTTGTCAAGGAATATTTATACAAAGACTATCATTATAATGGAAAATGTTGAAAACTGGAGGGGTATATAAAAATATATTAATACAAATATATTAATATGTTGAAAAATTATAGATTTTTTTTAAACAAACTTCCAAAGGCAGTGTCTTCATGACAGATCTATATACTGGTATACTAAGTAAAAGAAGTACAGAATGAGAATGCTAATTGAAGAAGTTAGCAAATAATTGAGCCAGTAAAAAATATCAGAGACTACATTAAGGCCATGTGTCTTGAGTTTTTTTTTTTGTACATCAATGTACGATGATATCATGGGGCATCGATTGGAGGGAAGACTAGGCTCCCTCTCTCTGCTTGGCTTCTAAATGCTGCTATCGATATTGATAGCAGCATTTAGAGGATTAATCTGCCAGGAGCAGTGCAGGCACAGCTCCTGGCAGCGGGTGTCAGGTGTCAGCTGTGACATCAGTTTATCACCCTATAGCAATCTCACATGCACAGCTAATGTGCATGCTATGACATATCCATACATCAAAGGTCGGTAAGTACTTACCGACCTGGACATATGGATACAACATAGGTCATGAAAGGGTTAAATTGGCTATGTGGAATGTTCAGTAGCCATTTCGGATAATGATCACTTATAAAATGTGTATAGCCATTTTCATGACTTAAAATAGGTTTTACTACAGATTTGACCATCCCTACAGAAAATGGTAAGATGCCAAAAATGATTGTCAATAACACAGATAAAAATGGATAAACAGAATGTCGATAAAATGTTTATACAATATAATGCTGTTGACAAAAGGGATGTTGTATATCCTCAAACACCTACAATCCCTTGTACCTGATGGTTTAACTTCTTCTAAAATGTAAAATAATTATTCTTAAGTGTAAGATAAGTCGGCTAAAACGAATTCTTTCTGTTAAGGTGGAAGTCTATTATCCTGAGAGACAAATTTTTCTAAGCACATAAGACCAATATCATGGGAGATAATTGATTATAAAGAAGAGACATATAGTGTTAGGGTTCAAGTTCCCAATGCTGCACAAGGGGAGTCTCGAGCCATTCCCGCTGCGGTCCCCCATCCTTATCCGGCCGCAGAGGAGCCTGCTCAGCAGAGATGTCGGTCCCAGCGTCTTGCCCGGTCTAATGCTGTGCAGAGACTTGCTGCTGCGTCTCCTGGATCTTCTATTATAACAAGTGTTGGAGCAGACGTCTTTGGGACGAAGTCCTGCTTTTCCCCTTCTGAGCATGCCCAGAGTAAGATCTCTCATTGGAGATCAGGGGTCACATGCTCAGGTAGTGCAGCAGCTCCTATTAGTCCGCTAGGAATGTCCTGAAACCACTTGTGTTCTGGAGCAGTTTCCTATTGGTCCTTATCTGGCAGGCCCTGTAGTTGCTACTATAAAAAGGTGGCATGGCTGGGCCGCCATGCGCTAGTATCAAATCTGTTACGTGCTTACGCCAGTCTGGTCATGTATGAATGTGGTTAGGTCTGGCTGAAATAAGCCCCTAGAATACCGGCACCTCCAGTGAGGAGATTGTATGCACGTGTTCAGGGCTCGGCTGAAAAGGCCATTAGAATACCGGCTACTCCGGTGAGGAGATTATTGCTTGTGTTCTGACTGCATGACCACAGACTGCAATCCGCTTAGCAGTCATCTGTGTTCCCTGTGAGTCTAACAGGACACAGTCTTTTCTCAGCGGCTCTGTGACGCAACAGGGTTCGCTTTATATCGCTGGTCAGCGCCCTAGCGTTTTACTTTGCGGCTCACTGAAGCTAAGTGAGTTCGCACTTATCACCATATAGCGCTGTGGCATTCCTGTTAGCGGCTCTGGGGATTAACAGAGTTCGCACTAACTGCCACAGCGTGCTACGGCATTTATTTTAGTGACTCTGTGGGATAACAGAGTTCGCTACTTACGCCATCTTACTAGCAGCGGGCTTTGCCTGCACAGTGGACTCCGGGCTGCGAACGCACCTCTCTACAATATCTATTAGGTGCGTTCTGCAGACCCTAACATATAGTGTGAGGAAAACAAATGACTCATGCCATTTAATTCCTTTGAGAAGATCAATAAGTTGCATGGAGTCTCTAAGATGACTGGATAACTTTAAAACATGCATTTGCAAGAGTTTATCTATATACAGTAGACTGCTATATTGCTATTAATAGATCCAATACCCGAAATCATGGGACATCAATAGGGGGTTGTTTATGTGTTTTATGGATTTTAGGTAAATGAGAGAAAAAATGATTTATGGGATTTTTTATATTGACTGATATTATGGTGTCTCTTACTATCAAAAGGATAAAATTTAGATTTTGCTTTCACATCTACGTGATCTTTTTGATCAGGCAGTGTTATGTTTGGTAGCTGAGGAGAGCAGGCAAAAACGGCAATACACCAGAGAGGTTGGAATCTACTGGATTGCAGTACCCTGACTAACCACCACAACTAAAGGCAGCCGTGGAGCGTTCCTACGTTGGTCCTAGACGCCTCGTCACAGCCTGAGAGGCTAACAACACCTAAAGATAGAAAGAGGAAAGCTTTCTGCCCCGGAGCAGATCCCCAAAGAACATAGGAAGCCCCCAAACATGTAATGGCGGTTAGACAAGAGGTAATATAGACACAGACAGAAAATAGTATGAGCAAACGCTGGGTCCCAATCTGCCTAGACAGAAAAGGATAGGAAGGATACTTACTGCAATCCAAAAAAACCCTAAAAAAAAGCCAACGCTACTAATTGCAAAAACACCTGAGATCACACGACCTCTACCACCTAAATTAGTTCTCTGGTGTAACAAAACTAAGCCGCAGCCACTGAAAAAACTGGAAAAGGCAAATGAACAAACAACAGTGGCTCCAGAGGAACCGAGAGGAGCCCAAGCCCCCGGGGAGGGGAACCTGGCCAACCTCACAGTAATGCAGAGAAATATGCAAATGGCAAGCACAAAAACAAAAAACAGAAAATATCTTATCTGAGAGCAGGAGAAGAGGCAAGACTCAGCAAGCTTCCAAGTGAACCAGGAAACAAAGTTGAGACAAGAACAATTGATCACCGGCAACCATGATGGGGGGAAACCTCCCTTATATCCAGCCAGTCTGTGATTCCTGATTGCCAATCCTCATTGAATGGTTCAGTACTGTTTGTAACCACCAGAGGGAGCTTCCGCTCCGAATTAATTTCTAAAACATTCACAACAGTACCCCCCCCTTGAGGAGGGGTCACCGAACCCTCATTTGTGCAACCAGGTCGGTCAGGATGAGCTCTGTGATACGCACGGATCAGTCTCCTAGCATGGATGTCCGAAGCAAACACCCAAGAATTGTCTTCCTGACCATAACCTCTCCACTTAACCAAATACTGGAGTTTCCGTCTAGAAAAACGAGAATCCAATATTTTCTCAACCACATACTCCGGATTGCCCTCAACCAAAAGAGGGTCAGGAGGCGCATTCATAGGAACCACTGGCTCGACAAACCTCTTCAATAAGGACTTGTGGGACACGTTATGGATCTTAAAAGTCCCTGGAAGAAGTAAACGAAAGGAAACAGGATTAAGAATCTCCATGATCTTATAAGGTCCAATGAACCTAGGCTTAAACTTAGGAGATGCAACTCTCATAGGGATATTTCTTGAGGACAACCAGACCAAGTCCCCACTTTAAACCGAGGACCATCAGTCCTATGCCGGTGGGCAAACCGCTTGGCCTTCTCCTGAGAGAGAGACAACCTCTCCACTACCTGGTCCCAAATCTGCTGCATACACTCCACAACAGAGTCAACACCAGGACAGACAGAAGCCTCCGTCTGTCCCAAAGAAAATCGAGGGTGAAACCCAAAATTGCAGAAAAATGGAGACATCAAAGTGGCAGAGCTTGCCCTATTATTAAGAGCAAACTCAGCCAAAGGCAAAAAAGAGACCCAGTCATCTTGATCAGCAGACACAAAGCATCTCAGATAAGTCTCCAATGTCTGGTTTGTTCTCTCAGTTTGTCCATTGGTCTGAGGATGAAAAGCAGAGGAGAAAGACAATTGAACACCAAGTTTAGAACAAAAAGTCCTCCAAAATCTGGAAACAAACTGGACTCCTCTGTCAGACACAATATTCTCAGGAATGCCGTGTAACCGAACCACGTGCTGAAGGAACAAAGGCACCAATTCGGAGGAGGAAGGCAACTTAGGTAATGGCACAAGATGTATCATCTTGGAAAACCTATCACAAATCACCCAGATAACGGTCATTCTCTGAGAAACAGGGAGGTCAGAAATGAAATCCATAAAGATATGGGTCCATGGTATCTTGGGCACAGGCAATGGCATGAACAAACCACTAGAGCGAGAGCAAGGCTTGGAGCGAGAGCAAGTCCCACAGGACTGCACAAACTCCCTGATGTCACGAGACAAAGTAGGCCACCAAAAGGACCGACTCACCAAGTCTCTGGTACCAAAAATTCCGGGATGACCGGCCAACGCGGAACAATGAATCTCAGACATCACACTCTTCTTCCACTGGTCTGGGACAAACAATTTCCCAACAGGGCAGCGCTCGGATTTATCCTCCTGACATCCCTCCAGAGCCAGTCTCAAATTGGGCGAGATGGCGGAAAGAACTACACCCTCTTTCAAAATAACAGCAGGATCAGATAACTCAGGAGAGTCCGCAAGGAAACTCCTCGAGAGGGCCTTAACATTCTTAGTGCCAGGAAGAAAGGAAACCACAAAATTAAAACGTGTGAAAAACAAGGCCCACCTGGCCTGTCTAGGATTAAGTCGCTTGGCTGATTCCAGATAAACCAGATTCTTATGGTCCATGAGGACCACCACCTGATGTTTGGCTCCCTCCAGCCAATGTCTCCACTCTTCAAAAGCCCACTTCATGGCCAATAACTCCCGTTTACCCACGTCATAATTACGTTCAGTTGGAGAAAATTTTCGAGAGAAAAAAGCACAAGGGTTACTTTTAGAGGTCTCAGGATCTCTTTGGGACAAAATGGCAGCTGCCCCAATTTCAGAGGCATCAACCTCCACCTGAAATGGCAGAGAAACATCAGGCTGCCGTAGAACAGGAGCAGAAGTGAATTTCTGTTTAAGTTCCTGAAACGCAGAGACTGCCTCAGGAGGCCAATTCACCACATCAGAACCCTTTTTGGTCAAATCAGTCAATGGTTTAACAATAACAGAGAAATTACCAATAAATTTATGATAAAAATTGGCAAAACCCAAGAATCTATGAAGAGCCTTTAATGAAGTAGGTTGGACCCAATCACAGATGGCCTGAACCTTGACCGGGTCCATTTCAATAACAGATGGAGACAAAATGAATCCCAGAAATGAGATCCTCTGTATGCCAAAAAGACACTTTGATCCCTTCACATACAGAGCATTCTCTCTCAAAATCTGGAACACAGTCCGAACATGTTTCACATGAGAGTCCCAGTCATTGGAAAAAATCAAGATATCCAAATAAACAATCAGAAATTTATCCACAAAATCCCTGAAAATGTCATTCATGAAGGACTGGAAGACGGAAGGAGCATTAGTGAGCCCAAAGGGCATCACTAGGTACTCAAAATGCCCCTCTGTGGTATTAATCGCCGTCTTCCATTCAACCCCGTGCTTAATGCGAATAAGGTTATACGCATTGCGTTTTCGAAACTCATGACGCTGTGCCCCAGAAGCCACTCTCACACTGCATGGGTTCAGAAGCTGGTTCACAAGGCAACACCATTCCACGCATACCTCTACGCTCACGCAAACGTCTGTCAATTTGAATCGCCAAAGACATAGAATCATTGAGACCAGAGGGACCAGGGAAACCCACCATAACATCTTTTACATTCTCTGACAGACCCTTCCGAAAAAGGGCTTCCAAAGCATCATCATTCCATTTGGTCAGAACTGCCCACTTTTGGAATTTCTGACAGTACAACTCAGCGTCCTCAAGCCCCTGATTTAATGCCAACAAGGTTTTTTCAGCTTGATCAGTGACATTAGGTTCATCGTACAATAACCCCAGAGCCAGAAAAAATGCATCAACATTACTCAAAACAGGGTCCCCAGGTGTCAGGGAAAAAGCCCAATCCTTGAGTATCGCCGCGCAGCAGAGAGATGACAATTTGAACCTGCTGTGCTGCATTCCCTGAGGACTTAGGTTTTAAGGCAAAAAACAACTTACAGTTATTTTTGAAATTCAGAAATTTAGCTTGATCCCCCAAAAACAAATCTGGCATGGGGATCCTAGGTTCCACAACCGGCAACCCTGCAAGATAGGTAGCAATACTCCAACTTCAGTGGCAAGCTGATCCACACGGCCAGACAACTGTGCAAACTCCATTGAGAGAAAAAAAAAATTCCTCCTCAGCACCCAGAGAAAAGGAGGGAAAAAAATGCAACAAACAAAGAAATAATAAAAAAAATTCGGACAACTCCCCTTTTTTTTTTTCCTTTTACTATTTTTCCCTTCTGTGAGTACCATATAATTTTCAGTTAGGCCGGTGATACTGTTATGTTTTGGTAGCTGAGGAGAGCAGGCAAAAACGGCAATACACCAGAGAGGTTGGAATCTACTGAATTGCAGTACCCTGACTAACCACCACAACTAAAGGCAGCCGTGGAGCATTCCTACGTTGGTCCTAGACGCCTCGTCACAGCCTGAGAGGCTAACTACACCTAAAGATAGAAAGAGGAAAGCTATCTGCCCGGAGCAGATCCCCAAAGAACATAGGAAGCCCCCAAACATGTAATGGCGGTTAGACAAGAGGAAATACAGACACAGACAGAAATTAGTATGAGCAAACGCTGAGGCCCAATCTGCCTAGACAGAGAAGGATAGGAAGGATACTTACTGCAATCCAAAAAAACCCTAAAAAAAAAGCCAACGCTACTAATTGCAAAAACACCTGAGATCACACGACCTCTACCACCTAAATTAGTTCTCTGGTGTAACAAAAGTAAGCCGCAGCCACTGAAAAAACTGGAAAAGGCAAATGAACAAACAACAGTGGCTCCAGAGGAACCGAGAGGAGCCCAAGCCCCCCGGGGAGGGGAACCTGGCCAACCTCACAGAAATGTAGAGAAATATGCAAATGGCAAGCACAAAAACAAAAAACAGAAAATATATTATCTGAGAGCAGGAGAAGAGGCAAGACTCAGCAAGCTTCCAAGTGAACCAGGAAACAAAGTTGAGACAAGAACAATTGATCACCGGCAACCATGATGGGGGGAAACCTCCCTTATATCCAGCCAGTCTGTGATTCCTGATTGCCAATCCTCATTGAATGGTTCAGTACTGTTTGTAACCACCAGAGGGAGCTTCCGCTCAGAATTCATTTCTAAAACATTCACAACAAGGCAGTATTTCTACACATGGTGACTAGGTTTGTCTTTGTATCGCAGACAATGCCTTTTTAATGTCATTTTTAGAGTTGAGCGATACTTTCCGATATCCCTAAGTATCGGAATCGGAATGGTATCGCCGATACCATTAAAATATCGGCGATACCCGATACCGATACCGGAAGTCCCATGTAAGTCTATGGGAACAAAATATCGGAACTAAAAAAAACCCCATTCTTTCCTTGTAAACACTAAATATACACACATAGAATACATATATATATATATATATACATGTCATTGTGACATATATATACATATATGTATAGTTTATACACTTCTACATAGTAAAATATCCTCTGATTCAATTGCCGGGTAAAGCCGGCTTGAGTGAAAAGACAGAAGCACCCGACATGAAATGACACTTGGTGTACATAGGGTTAACCATGTCTTTTCATGTCGTTTGCTATCTGATTTGCACAAACAATTAAATCAGTCTATGTTTGCAAAATGTCACACCTGTAGGGGTTAATTAAAGGTGTAAATTCGTTGTAAAAAAAAAAAACAGACTTTTTTGCTACGAATTTACACCTTTAATTAACCCCTACAGGTGTGAAATTTTGCACACATAGACTGATTTAATTGTTTGTGCAAATCAGATAGCAAAGGACATGAAAAGACATGGTTAACCCTATGTACACCAAGTGTCATTTCATGTCGGGTTCTGCATTTTCACAAAAGCCGGCAATTGAATTAGCGGCTATTATACTATGTAGAAGTGTATGAACTATAAATATAAATATATATATATATGTGTCACAAATTTAATGACATGTATATATATATATGAGGTGTAAAATTGCTGAAAAAAAATGCGTGGGCTCCCGCCCTATTTTCGCAACCAGACAGACAAAGCCAGTGAGTGGGGGAAGATAATAATAGCCCAGAGAGGGACCATTATTTTTGGCCCCCCCCGGCTACTAACATCTGCCCCCAGACACCCCAGAAAGGGCAAATCTCTAATTAGATTTGCCCTTTCTGGCACTTTGCCCGTCTATTCCCATTGCCCTGTAGCGGTGGCGAATGGGTTAATAAGGGGTTAAAATGACCTTGCAATTGAAAGGTCACTTTAAGCCAGGTTAATAATTGAGAGCTGTCAATTAGACAACTATCAATTATTAATCCTATTGTATGAAAGAAAAATCAAACACACACACACTTTAATAAAAAAAAATTTAATGAAATAATCACACAGTTTTTGACCATATTTTATTTACCTGCTAAAACCATTTCCTGTAATAAAAATAAAATAATAAAGCAAAATTATTCTTACCAATCCGATGCACAGTCAGGTCCCACGGTGTAATCCTTCAGAAAGGGTTAATGTTTACTGCAGGGACCGCAGCTAATGCTGCAGCCTCACAGTAAACCCCCAAATGAATGAGTTCCTCTCCTGGCTGACAGGAGAGGAAGTGGAAAGCTTAATTGATTGCTTTCCACTTTCACTTCAGGTCAGCCAGGGACACCATCAGTGACGTCAGAGGGAACTGATTAACAAAAATAGGGGTTCCCTTCAAAATAAAAAAATGCCGTGGGGTCCCCCCTATTTTTGTTAACCAGCCAGATGAAGCAGACCGCTGAGGCCTGGATTTTCAGGCTGTTAAGGAGCCAAGATCCATGGACCTTGCCAGCCTGATAATACCAGGCCACAGCAGTCTGCATATCTTGGCTGATTAACAAAAATAGGGGATCCCCTCGAAAAAAAAATGGCGTGGGGTCCCCCCTATTTTTGTTAACCAGCCAGATGAAGCAGACCGCTGAGGTCTGGATTTTCAGGCTGTTAAGGAGCCAAGATCCATGGACCTTGCCAGCCTGATAATACCAGGCCACAGTAGTCTGCATATCTTGGCTGATTAACAAAATTAGGGGATCCCCTCGAAAAAAAATGGCGTGGGGTCCCCCCTATTTTTGTTAACCAGCCAAGTAAAATGCAGACTGCTGCGGCCTGGTATTGAAAGACTGTCAAGGCCCATGGATTTTGGCCCTCAACAGCCTGATAATACCAGGCTACAGCAGCCCCACATTTGGCGCATCAAAAGATGTGCCAATTGTGGCACTTTACCCGGCTCTTCCCACTTGCCCTGTAGCGGTGGCAAGCGGGGTAATAAGGGGTTATTGTCACCGTTGATTGCACGGTGACAATAAGCCCGGTTAATAATGGAGAGGTGTCAATAAGACACCGATACATTATTAATCCCAAAGTTTTTAAATGTTTTAAAAAAAGACACAGCAAGAAAAAGTATTTTAATGAAATAAAAGAGACAACACAGTTTTCATTTTTTTTATTACTCTCTCATTCCTGCGACACCATCGATCTCCTGTAAAAAAATTAAAAAAACAAACCAACAGTATACCACCTGTCCGACGCAGTCCATAGTAACGATTGTCCCACGACGATCCAGCTCTGCTACATCGGAATGACAGGCAGAGCCTGACATCCCGGCGCAGCACAGCTGCTTACCAGCTTCCCCGGTGGTGACGTCATCGGACTGCTTTACAGCCGCGATTACCCAGCAGTCACTGCAGTTATCGCGAGATACTGCATGTGACCGCCGGGGAGAAGAGGATGGCGGCCATTAAGCATCCCGGGATGTGACCGCCGGAGATCTTCTGCCAGGTAAGTGCCGCTGACTCCTGACAGACCCGACCGACGGACACTGACAGTGACAGTGACATTCCGATTCCGGTATCCGATATGACGAAAATATCGGAACTCGGAATCGGAATTCCGATACAGCCAATATCGGCCGATTCCCGATACTTGCGTTTTCGGAATGCTCAACCCTAGTCATTTTATTCTAACTTGCACTCACCACAGGCAGCCATAGAAGGGGAATTACATTCCCATGGGTCTCAGGTCTTTTGTCAATGCTTGGCAGAGTTCTTAAAAAACCTGCTTATTAAATTAGTGTCTTTATCATCTTTCTAACTATCTTTAATTAATAATATTCTTTTTTTCATAAATGTCATAAAATGTATGCAATTGTTGAACCTAGTAGGGTTTAATGTTCCACATTGTTCTGTTCTTTTAGATATAATTGTAGTGCACCGGTTTCTTCCGCTAAACGGTCATTTTTTTGAAGATGAGCAGATAGACACTCTCTAGCAACTTCTAGTCTATCTATTTGAACATCTAAAAATATTTAGTTCAATTTTTACATGCAATATATTTTATAAACTATTTTAGAAATAACAGAATAGTTTAGTACTTTCAGTAGTTCACTGATTAAGAATGAACTGATGTTCACCCGTGAGGTCTATTTTATTTGATCAACCTGTTCATTGTTCAATTCACCCTTTGTCTACTTATTTTATCTAATACTCTCTAGCAAGTTATTTTGTAACCGCTACTGCCTACATAGTGCTCGGGTAATTAATACCGTTTCTCTGCCTCCTCAAATCTGAGACCCCGGATCTATTTGTCTTATAACGATTTTTTTTTTAGGGAATAATTTTAAAACAATTTTTTCTTCATGTATTTGTTTAATAAAAAAGTTTTTTCTAAAAGAATTTATATTTTTTGATTTCTTGTTCACATGTATAGTTATACAAAATTTCCGTTTTTTTCCACCCAGCATGAGAATTTTCCCCCTTATTTTACCTTCAACAACCTTTATTCAAATGGACAAATGATGAGTCATCTGACACCCTGTATGTCAATTTTGGCTCTCTTTATTTGAATAGTTAGTCCATTTAAACTTGCATGCAGACTTTTCTGCAGTCTGTGAACTTCAAAATGCTTTGCATTGACTACTCAAAAGCTGAAATTCTGTACACATTGCTTCCTGGATTCCTTTCTTCCTCCTATTGAGGTCATCGACAGTGCAGAAAATATCCATCTTCCATTACCATTCTTGTGCTCTAGTAATATAGCAGAACTTGTACGCATTGGAGGAAGCTCTTTGGGTCAGTCCACTGCTATCTAATATATAAAGCTGAATGTATGTATGTGTGTATGTATGTGGGTATGTTTGTCCGGGATTGGAATCCGCACCGTCGCACTTACGGGCATGAAATTTTGCACGCCCGCACGTCTCGACCCCGAAAGCGTCCTAGGCTATGTTTTGAATCGAAATTTTAACCCCGCGCGTTCCAAATCGCCAAACAATTTTGGCCCTATCTACATAATGGGGAGAAAGCTGAATGCTTGTGTGTATGTCCGGCATAGGAATCTGCATTTACGGGCATGAAATTTTGCACATCCGCACGTCTCGACCCCGGGAGCGTCATAGGCTAGGTTTTGAGTCGAAATTTTAACCCCGCGCATTCCAAATCGGCAAATAATTTTGGCCCGGGATAGGAATCTGCACCGTTGTACTTACGGGCATGAAATTTTGCATGCCCGCACATCTCAACCCCAGGAGCATCATAGGCTATGTGTTGAATGGAAATTTTAACCCCAGCACGTTCCAAATCGCCAAACAATTTTGGCCCTATCTACATAATGGGGAGAAAGCTGAATGCTTGTGTGTATGTCCGGCATAGGAATCTGCATTTACGGGCATGAAATTTTGCACACCCGCACGTCTCGACCCCGGGAGCGTCATAGGCTAGGTTTTGAGTCGAAATTTTAACCCCGCGCATTCCAAATCGGCAAATAATTTTGGCCCGGGATAGGAATCTGCACCGTTGTACTTACGGGCATGAAATTTTGCATGCCCGCACATCTCAACCCCAGGAGCATCATAGGCTATGTGTTGAATGGAAATTTTAACCCCCGCACGTTCCAAATCGCCAAACAATTTTGGCCCTATCTACATAATGGGGAGAAAGCTGAATGCTTGTAAACTAATAAAAAGCTCTTTACAAGATAGACATACGACGTCAATAGAAATTATTCATTTTGTGATATAATTGTGATGCAACAAGTAATACAAGATAGATATGTGTATTACAATATATTACCAACTGGCCCATCCAGAGAAATATCTAGGTTTTTTGTTACTCAATGTAAAGACAGACGCGTAATAATAATAATAATAATAATCTTTATTTATATAGCGCCAACATATTCCGCAGCGCTTTACAGTTTAACAATTTCAAAACACAAGTCATAGGTAACAACGTTAACAATACAATAATTAAAGCAAAATAAGCCGACCCTGCTCGTGAGAGCTTACAATCTACAATGAGGTGGGGGAGATACAAAGTACAGGTGTATATATACAATGGTGCATTTACAATGATGGTCCAGCCATCTTGAGGGAGTGAGGGATGGATGGAGATAGTGAATGGGCTACACACACACACTTTCACATAGAATGACTTTGGTTAGTGAATGTGATAGGCCGCTCTGAACAAATGTGTTTTGAGGGAGCGCCTGAAACCATGCAAATTGTGGATAGTCCTAATTTCTTGGGGTAGAGCATTCCAGAGGATTGGCGCAGCACGGGAGAAGTCTTGGAGTCGGGAGTGGGAGGTATGGATTAGTGCAGAGGTTAGTCGAACGTCGTTTGCAGAGCGCAGCAGTCGGTTGGGCCGATAGATAGAAATGAGGGAGGAGATGTGGGGGGGTGCTGCACTG
The DNA here is from genome assembly GCA_033576555.1 of Oophaga sylvatica. Lineage (NCBI taxonomy): Eukaryota > Metazoa > Chordata > Amphibia > Anura > Dendrobatidae > Oophaga > Oophaga sylvatica. The sequence continues at coordinate 368,455,027 of JARQOD010000004.1, read as the reverse complement.
TGGAGAGATTTGTGGGTGAGAACCAGTACTTTGAATTGGATCCTATAATGAATGGGCAGCCAGTGTAAGGACTGGCGAAGAGCGGACGCGTCCGAGTACCGATTAGCCAGATGGATGACCCTGGCTGCTGCATTAAGGATGGACTGGAGAGGGATAGTCGAGTAATGGGGAGGCCAAGTAATAGTGCGTTGCAGTAGTCCAGGCGGGAGTGGATCAATGCTACAGTGAGGGTTTTTGTTGTTTCCATTGTGAGGAAAGGGCGGATTCTAGAGATGTTCTTTAGGTGTAGACGGCAAGAGCGGGCAAGAGATTATATATGGGAGGTGAAGGAGAGATTGGTGTCAAACATAACACCCAGACAGCGAGCCTGCTGCCGGGGTGTTATTATGGTGCCGCCCACAGAGAGGGAAATGTCAGATTTAGGGAGGTTATTAGATGGCGGGAGCAGAAGCAGTTCAGTCTTGGAGAGGTTAAGTTTCAGATAGAGAGCGGACATGATGTTGGAGACTGCGGACAGACAGTCGGGTGGTGTTCTGTAGAACAGCGGGGGTAAGGTCGGGGGATGACGTGTATAGTTGTGTGTCATCGGCATAAAGATGGTACTGAAAGCCAAATCTGCTGATGGTCTGTCCAATTGGGGCCGTGTAGAGAGAGAAGAGAAGGGGGCCAAGGACTGAGCCCTGGGGTACACCGACAGTGAGAGGAAGAGGAGATGACGTGGAGCCAGAGAACGAGACACTGAAGGAGCGGTCAGAAAGATAGGAGGAGAACCAGGAGAGAACAGTGTCCTTAATACCTAGTGACTGGAGCCTAGACAGTAGGAGACGGTGGTCAACCGTGTCAAAAGCTGCAGAAAGGTCGAGTAGAATGAGCAGAGAGTGGTCACCGTTACGTTTTGCTGTAAGAAGGTCATTGGTCACTTTGATGAGTGCAGTTTCAGTCGAATGTAGGGGTCGGAAGCCGGACTGTGAAAGGTCTAGGAGGGAGTGAGTGGAGAGGTAACGGGTGAGGCGGGAGTATACTAGGCGCTCCAAAAGTTTAGAGATGAAGGGGAGATTGGAGAGCGGTCTGTAGTTGTTTGTGCAGGAAGGGTCAAGAGTGGGTTTCTTTAGTAGTGGAGTAACGATGGAGTGTTTGAAGGAGGATGGGAAAATGCCAGAGGAGAGGGAGAGATTAAAGATTGTAGTTAGGTGAGTTGTGACAACTGGAGAGAGAGACTGGAGGAGATGTGAGGGGATGGGGTCGGTAGTGCATGTAGTCGGACGAGAGGAAGAGAGGAGTCTGGAGACTTCTTCTTCTGTGATGGTATCAAATGTGGAAAGTGAGCCAGGGGAAATGCAGGGTGGGATGGGGGTCATCCCACCCTGCATCCCTAACGCGTAACCCCGTTTGCTGCTCACAACCAATTCACGCAAGATATAACCTTTTTTTATGTTATTTTCCATATCACTGTAGCTCTGGTCACACTCTGTTTTATACATCTATGGGCGGAATATGTCAAAATGATAGCTAAACAAACACCTCCTATGAATGCCACTGAATAGCCATACAGTGAAATTTGTTGTTTTTTACTGGGCCCTTTTGTACGGGGAAGCATAGTAGTAGACTATGATTAACTGTACAGTTAAAGAAAGATATCTCAATGTATACCATCCCATATATCAAAAACATATGGGGGTCATAGGTACATTCATAATGTGCTCTGAATATTGTTCTGCTGTATACGGCAAAGAAGTAAAAATGCAAAGTATTAGCAGAGCCTTAGTGACATAGGGGGTTTCTTACCCTTGTAACTTGTGCTGTCTTATCAATTGTCAAACAAAAGGCTTTATGAGGCCAAAAGTAGTCAACAATCCAACCGGTCCGAGAAAAGTTATACGGAATCTGCAGCATCAAGCTGGTGTTAGGGGCTGCGGAACGCACCAAATATATGCTGTAGAGAGGTGCGTTCGCAGCCCAGGGTCCACCGTGCAGGCGGAGCCTGCTGCTAGTTAATAATAATAATAATAATAATAATAATTGTTTGATAAATGTTAACGTTATTTCTTTTTCTTATAGGTGCTACATTTTTATAATGAGGAGGAATGCACAATCTTTATCAATCAGCTGCAAGAAAATGGATTTTCCCTAAAGGAAAGCAGAATGGATGAGGAAAGCCTTCTAAACGAAGCCGTTACAAAAATACAGAGAAGTCAGATACTGGAAACTTTTTTCAGACATTCTTTTGCTCAAGTAAATTTAACTTTGTGTTCATGCATAATTCATAATATGACATCTTCCTTTAGGCTCTGAGTGCTCTTAGGTGTGGTCTTTATAGACATTAATCAGAATTAATTTGGCTTTTTGCTTTCACCTTCTTAGCAAAATCTTTGGGAAAATCCAGTAACATTTGTGGTTCCAGAGATAACATTGATAACAGCCTAACATTCTTTGGAAACCCAGAAAACTGTAGAGGAGGAATGTACTGAGAATAATGTGTCACACACCAGTCTTTAACATCAATGTGCTGGAGTAAGATATCCAAAATTTATTAGGAGGTTCATCTTTGTACATGAAAATGAAATGAGCTATGAATTGGAATACATTTGTGTTATTATTTATGACACATCGGTAAACCTGTAAGGTGGTAGAAGGCTGGTTCCTTTTCACTAAAGTCAGTCAACTTTTCACACCATTTTTAAAAAGTGGCAAGAGAAGCACAAATTGGCAAAAAGTACACAATTATTGGCCAAATATAGTGTGCCTTTGTAATTTGTGTTTCACTCCACTTTTGTCTTTTAAAGTACAACATAGATCATAATAAACGGGAATTATATCTTCCATCAGCAGGTTTTATGTTTCCAAACTGCACTGAGATCTTGCTTTGCAGCTTAGAACTTATTATCGGCACCTTATTGAATGTGATGTGTATGCATCATTTATATCTACAGTGGGTCCATCTAGATATAAGCAGTTCAATTTGGAAGAAATAGATTTTTTTTAGCAGTGAGCCAGAGGACCTAATAATATTTCCTAAAAACTATGGTCCCACATCCCTCTTAACCATTCTGTAGAAAAAAATTAAATCAAATGGACAAATTAGCCTAATTCTTTCATTTCAAAAGAACGGAAACATGTCTTATGAGTAAAAAGCTATTTATTTGGCTTCCTGATTAATATTATCCAGGCCATTAGTTGAACTAAATTGCACTTACTTGATCAACTTTAATACAGCCACATTCAATGTTTTCATGACCTACAACCTTTAAAATAAGTAACAGAGAAGGCACCAATAAGTGTTTCTAAGAAGTCTAAAAAAATAAAAAAATATTGAGAGTACATTCATTTAAGTAAAGCCTAATAGAAGTTCATTTCAAGTTTATTTATTTATTTGTTTTTTCTATGTTCTAGCATATGTTTCATTCTTTTTCTTGTATGTCTTATGTATCCACTCTGCAAACACTGTAGGTTCTTCACATTGATCAGTCAAGCATTGAAAGCTTCACTGCAAGAAGCTCCTTAAAGGTGCGAGAGGCTCTTAAATGTGAACTGAGCAGAACGGAGTTTGCAGATTCTCTGGGACTGAAACCTCATTCCTTGTTTGTGGAGTCAATGTTCTCTCTGGCAGATGAAGATGGGAACGGATATCTTTCATTCAGAGAGTTTCTAAATATATTATTGATTTTAATGAAAGGTTAGTCTACTAAGTCAGTGGTATTACAGATGATGTCCTGTATCACAGACAAATATCATAATATATATGTGTATATACGTTCTATATCTCAATATTTGGTTTAGCTAAATATGTCCCTTGCTAATTTTTATTTGTTAATTGTAGGATCTCCGGAGGAGAAATCAAAACTGATGTTCACCATGTATGATATTGATGGAAATGGATTTCTGTCAAAGGAGGAATTCTTTACAATGCTAAAGTAATAATGTTTTATTTTCATAATGTTTTCTGTAAATAGTAAAACATTTTACAGAACTGTCTGAATTGTAACCATGTCAATACATACAAGTTTTATGTATCAGCACACCACTTGAAATGAATACACGAATTACTACATATGTCAAACAATATACGAGGTACTTACTACCCCCTTAGTTATCACCAATACGTCTTTTTACTGACCTCACATATCAGACAATAGCATCCCACGGACTGATGAAATCAGTCTTGATTGGTTTTGGCACCAACCATGTGTTTTTAACCACTTACATGCTGCTGTCAATAGTGACTGCGGCACCTAAATGGTTAACTGAGTGTTGGGGCTCCCTCTTTAACCCCATCGGCACCCTGAGATCATGATTGTGTTGTCCTGATGTTTGCCATAGCAATTCACAGCCAAACAACGGCCTTAGAGTCTGTCGGCTATAGAGGCCTGTTCAGAAGTTAGAAACATTTAGGTGGTTAAAATAACATTTTTTCTTCTTGCCATGCCACTTTGTTTTAATTCTTGAAAAGCACCCGAATGGTTAATAAACTGCCTGACAGCAGTTTTGAATATGATGAGGGGTGCTGATTTTAAACTCTTCTCACTTTTGGGGATTTTATGACTTATAGGTCTGCAAAAGTCACTTTAAAACTGAATAGGTTCCTAAAAAAGTAAGTTTTTGCAAATTTCCTTGAAAAGATAGCTGCTACAGTTTTAAACCTTCTAACATCCTAACAAAATAAAAGGATATATTAAAAATGGTTCTGATGTAAAGCACGCATGAGGGAAATGTTATTTAATGACTATTTTATGTGTTATGACAGTCTGGATTAAAGGGATAATCAAGTTTGAAAATTGGTAATTTTTAGAACTTTTTGACAAATTTCTAAAATTTTTATATATAAACACAGAAAATATCGACATAAATTTACCATTAACATAAAGTACAACGTGTCTTAAAAAAACAGTCTCAAAATCATTGAGATCTGTTGAAGTGTTCTAGAGTTATTACCACATAAAGTGAAACTTGTCAGGTTTGAAAAATTTGGCTCGGTCACTAAGGGGCTACTTAACTAACATACGTGATCAAGAGTGTGTAAGCCATCCACCAACAGAAAAGTAACCTTATTGGATGAGCCCTTGCTCAGGTGACTTACCTCTCTATGAGCCTAGCCAGTCCTCAAATAAACTGTAGGAGATGGAAACCAGCTTTGCTCTAACTGAAACCAGAATGGGAAAGATGAGCAGATAAGGCTGTTCAGTACTGTCTGCCACAATCAGGGTCGGACAGGCCCACTGGAGAACCGGAGGATTCTCCAGTGGGCCCTGGCATCTGGGGGGCCCTGGCACCTGCTGGCATACAGGGGCTAGTTGCCTAGGGCCCCCGCTGCTCCAGGGGCCCCCAGCCGGTGACGTTTCGCTAATAGCGGCACACCACGCAGCTGCCATGGGGGCCTCGTGCCAGCGGAGCAGCAGCGGATGACATTAAGCAGGAGCCCCTGTCCCCGCTGCTAAAGAGAAATGACTATTCACTGCTTCCCACGCCCACTTGGGCGTGGGAAGCAGTGAATATCATTACTTACCTGTCTCGTTCCACCGCTGAGCGCCGCTGTCTTCGGGTCCTCTTGCTGCGATGTTCAGGCAGAGGGCGCGATGACGTGGTTAGTGTGCGCCGCGCCCTCTGCCTGAGCATTCACTGCCGGAGGACCCGAAGACAGCGGCGCTCAGCGGTGGAGCGGGTGACAGGTAAATATCGCAGGTGCCAGGGCCCTGAGCCAGCAGTGACACCGGCACCTGTCCCCCATAGCGCGCTGGTGTCCCGCCTGCTCAGGACACCAGCACCTGGCCCCCAGCGACGAGAGGTGAGTATGTCTTTTTTTTTTTGTTGCAGCAGCTGAGGCAGCATAAAGGGGCCTATAAAATGCAGCATCTATGGGGGCACAGTCTGTGGAGCATCTATGGGGGCATAATCTATGGGGGCATAATCTGTGGAGAATCTATGGGAGCATAATCTATGGGGGCATAATCTGTGGAGCATCTATGGGGGCATAATCTGTGGAGAATCTATGGGAGCATAATCTATGGGGGCATAATCTGTGGAGCATCTATGGGGGCATAATCTATGGGGGCATAATCTGTGGAGCTTCTATGGGGGCACAATCTATGGAGCATCTATGGGGGCACAATCTAAGGAGCATCTATGGGGGCACAATCTATGGAGCTTCTATGGGGGCATAATCTAAGGAGCATCTATGGGGGCACAATCTATGGAGCTTCTATGGGGGCATAATCTAAGGAGCTTCTATGGGGGCATAATCTAAGGAGCATCTATGGGGGCATAATCTATGGGGGCATAATCTATGGGGGCATAATCTATGGAGCATCTATGGGGGCATAATCTATGGGGGCATAATCTATAGAGCATCTATGGGGGCATAATCTATGGAGCTTCTATGGGGGCATAATCTAAGGAGCATCTATGGGGGCATAATCTATGGGGGCATAATCTAAGGAGCATTTATGGGGGCACAATCTATGGAGCATCTATGGGTGCACAATCTATGGAGCTTCTATGGGGGCATAATCTAAGGAGCATCTATGGGGGCACAATCTATGGAGCTTCTATGGGGGCATAATCTAAGGAGCATTTATGGGGGCATAATCTATGGAGCATCTATAGGGGCATAATCTATGGGGGCACAATCTATGGAGCATCTATGGGGGCACAATCTAAGGAGCATCTATGGGGGCACAATCTATGGAGCTTCTATGGGGGCATAATCTAAGGAGCATCTATGGGGCACAATCTATGGAGCTTCTATGGGGGCATAATCTAAGGAGCTTCTATGGGGGCATAATCTAAGGAGCATCTATGGGGGCATAATCTATGGGGGCATAATCTATGGGGGCATAATCTATGGAGCATCTATGGGGGCATAATCTATGGGGGCATAATCTATGGAGCATCTATGGGGGCATAATCTATGGAGCTTCTATGGGGGCATAATCTAAGGAGCATCTATGGGGGCATAATCTATGGGGGCATAATCTAAGGAGCATTTATGGGGGCACAATCTATGGAGCATCTATGGGTGCACAATCTATGGAGCTTCTATGGGGGCATAATCTAAGGAGCATCTATGGGGGCACAATCTATGGAGCTCTATCGGGGCATAATCTATGGAGCATTTATGGGGGCATAATCTATGGAGCATCTATAGGGGCATAATCTATGGGGGCACAATATATGGAGCATCTATGGGGACACAAGTTATGGAGCTTCTATGGGGGCATCAATCTAGGAGCTTCTATGGGGGCATAATCTAAGGAGCATCTATGGGGCACAATCTATGGAGCTTCTATGGGGCATAATCTAAGGAGCATCTATGGGGCAAATCTATGGAGCTCTATGGGGGCATAATCTAGGAGATCTATGGGGCACAATCTATTGAGCTTATATGGGGGCATAATCTAAGGAGCTTCTATGGGGGCATAATCTAAGGAGCATCTATGGGGGCATAATCTATGGAGCTATCTATGGGGGCATAATCTAAGGGCATAATCTATGGGGGCATAATCTATGGAGCATCTATGGGGGCACAATCTATGGGGCATCTATGGGGGCACAATCTATGGAGCATCTTGTGGGGCATAATACATGGGGCAGCATATGGGGCATAATCTCATTTTCCACCCTAGGCTTATACTCGAGTCGATACGTTTTCCCAGTTTTTTGTGGCAAAATTAGGGGGTCGGCTTATACTCGAGTATATATGGTATCTATCTATTATCTATCTATATATAGCATTATACCCTATGAGGGGAGGCAGCATTATCCTCTATGAGGGGGTAGCATTATCCCCTATGGGGGGCAGCATTATCCCTATGAGGGGGCTGCTTTATAATCTATGAGGGAGGCTACCCCAACTCCTGCTACATAATTAAGACATGTACTACCTTATATTATACTCTGATATTAGTGTGTTTTACTGCACAATTGGTGGTCTTGTATTTATTTCTATGTAGCTACATAGTGGGCCCCAAGAATGATTTTCTCTGGTGGGCCCAAGGTGTTCCAGTCCGACGCTTGCCACAATGCATTCTATTTGTATTTAATGGTCACTTTTATTTCGACCAATGTTTAACGCATCAAAACTGCAATCAAATATAAGAAACTTTGTAATATATTGTACAAGATAAATATGGTTATTTCTTCCACTTATGAGCCACTTCTTCTCCACACTGGTTCATAAATTGATCTTTCTCTCAGAGATTTAACTAAATTCAGCCTTGCTCAAAGCATGACGGACTATATGCTTACTAAGATATGTCTAAGGAGAGGGCACAAAGGTAGAAGTGGAGCAAAGTGAGAAGACCATAGAAACACAGATAATGTTGCTGTTTTCTAGTAATTGTTTTATCTCACTCCAGAACTGAATGTGCTACAGAGGAACAGAAGAGCAGGAATCCTTTTGTGTATGGGAGACATCATAGCAACTAATCTTCACCCACTAGCTCAGAGATTTCTTGCAATTAAAAAAAGGTTATGTGTCATGATCCCAGTGCAGGTTTGACCTGCATGCCAGGGGTTAATATCTTGAGCCCAGTATAGGTTTGATCTGCACGCCAAGGGTTAATGTTTTGATCCCATTGCAGGCTCTTACCTGCACATCTGGGGCTTATTATTGTGGCCTCTCCTTGGTTCGGGGAGAGCTTCTTATAGCCCTGGGAAGCGCCAATCCCCGTCAGTTATACTTTCACCCTTGGCTGAGTGTGTTGACCCCCTGAGTGTGTTTGTGCTGTGTTCTGGTTTGCCTGATACTTTTTTTGACTTGGTCTGATCTCTGGATACAGCTTCTTGGATTCTGTTTTTGTACCTTCCCTGTCTGTTTGGTTTTGACCTCTGCCTGGCCTCGACATCCGTTCTGTGTTATCCTTGGTACTGTACTGCTATCTCGTGCTTTGACCCCGGCTTGTTCTGATTTACATCTCTGTCTTTGCCTCTGGGTAACTTTGTCCCGTAGTTATCTTTCAAGGAGTTTTCCTTCAGCTTCTAGATCTCCTGTGCCTTAGCCACGCCCCCAACTGTCAGGTGATTCAGGTCCTGAAACTATCTCTCTCCTGCCCTGCTCACCCCGCATTCCTAGGAGCCTGAAGCTGTTTTCGGTACCCGTCTTCCGGGAGATTGCACTGGTGAGTACCCTTGCAATCCTTCCCGTGATATTATGCAGGGGAAAACTGGTGAAAAATGCAGTTGCACGTTATATACAGTTATATATCGTATTTTGCAAGTTATGAGACGCCCTAGATTATGAAAAACTTTTTTAATAAAGTAGTGGTGCTTCTTATAATTTGTGCATCTTATTGCTTACTGTGGGTGGCTGTTATGGGTCTGCAATCCAGGAATAGAGCGGGGGGGTGAATCTGACCCTGCACTAGGACTAGACTCGATCCATGCGATGGAGCGGACGACCTATTCCTTGCGAATAAACCCACCGACGATCCTAGTCTAGACTCAAGCGAAGACATGAAGGTGGGGGAAGGTGATCCCTGAAAGATCTAGGGACTGGGAACAAAACCAGACCATGTCCCCAACTTCGAACAACGCCTCACTTCTTTTCCTGTCAAAATATTTCTTAGACCTCCTATGCGGCTCTTTCAAATTATGGCATACATTGGTCCAAACCCTTTCCAAACTTCCTGAAAAACTCTCCTTCTCAGGCACAGCTGCCTCAATCTTTGAAAATGGACCGAAAGATGGATGTCTCCCTCTACAGCAAAAAAAAAGGAGAACACCCAGCCGAGGCAGATGTATGATTATTAAGAGCAAACTCGGCTAATGGTAGATATTCTGACCACATCTCCTGATTGTCTGCTGCAAAACATCTCAAAGACTGCTCAACATCCTAGTTCTTCCTTTCCGTCTGTCCATTGGACTCCGGATGATAACCTGATGAATATGACAAATGAACCTTTAATCTGTCACAAAAAGCACGCCAGAAGCGAGCCACAAACTGTGGTCCTCTGTCGGAAGCAATGTCCGTGGGAACACCATGGAGCCTGACAATCTCTTTCACAAATGCCTTAGCTAGAGTCTTGGCGCAGGGCAATTTATTGAACGGGACCAGATAACACATCTTACTAAACCGGTCCACAACAACCCAGATGACAGAAAAACCTTCATAAACTGGTAGATCGGTGATAAAATCCATAGCAAGATGCATCCATCGCGAGCTAGGAACCTCCATAGGGCAAAGCAATCCTGAAGCCGGGGCATGAGAGGCCTTCGACCTATCGCACACCGTACACTGATGCACCCACTTGATTTATCTATGCCACCCTGGCGACCAGAAACTTCGACCGATTGACTTTCTAGTTTCCGAAATCCCTGGATGACCTGCCAACCGAGACTCATGACATTCAGCAAACAAAGCTCTCCTCAAGGCTTTGGGCACAAAAAATTGTACTATACGGAGTGTTGGTGCAGAATTCTGGGCTTCTAGAATGATATTCTCCAACTCAGAACCCAATGCTGCCACCACCACCCCTCTATGCAAAATATATTCCTCCTTCTCAGTATTAACTGCTGGAGAGATACTACGAGACAAAGCATCCGCTTTAACATTCTTTGTGCCAGAGATATGTTACGAAGAAATGGAACCGGGCAAAAAACAGTGCCCACCTGGCTTGACGGACATTCAAATTTTTAGCAGCATCCAGATAAATCAGATTTTTATGATCAGTAAAAACCTGTATCGGATGTCTAGCCCCCTCCAAAAAATGTGCCAATGCTCAAACGCGAGCTTAATAGCCAGTAACTCTCGGTTCCCAACATTATAGTTGAGCTCAGTCTCCGAAATTTTTTTAGAAAAGAAAGCACAGGGATGCACCCCATTCTCTCCCTCCTGGGACAGAACTGCCCCCACCCCTACTGATGAGGCATTAACCTCTACCAGAAAAGGCTTGGTCTCATCTGTCTGGATCAAGACAGGAGCAGAGCTAAACTTCTCATTGAGATGCTCAAAAGCCTTTACTGCCTCAGTGGACCATTGGACAGTATTAGAACCCTTTTTGGTGAGATCAGTTATGGGTTTAGCGATAACAGAAAAACATTTATGAATTTTCTATAATAATTGGCAAACCCTAAAAATCTTTGGACAGATTTTAAACATTTAGGCCTAGGCCAATCCAGTACTGCCTGAACCTTCACCGGGTCCATCTTAAACCCATCACTGGAGACCAAGTACCCCAAAAAACTCATTTTCTGTACCGCAAACTCGCACTTCTCCAATTTAGCAAAGAGGTTGTTTTCACTCAAAATCTGAAGAACTTCGCGGACTCTCTGCCAATGCGACTCCAGATCAGGTGAATAGATCAAAATATCGTCCAAATAAACAATAACACTCCTACCGATCAACGGCCTCAGAATGTATTAATGAAATTTTGAAAAATGCAGGCGCATTAGTAAGGCCAAAAGGCATCACCAGACACTCAAAATGACCCTCCGGGGTATTAAAGGCTGTCTTCCATTCATCGCCCTCCTTTACCCGCAGTAAATTATATTCCCCAAGAAGGTCAGTTTTAGAGAACCACTTAGCTCTGGTTAGTTGGTTAAACAAATCGGGAATTAGGGGCAACGGGTAAGGATTGCGCACAGTGATCTTATTAATCTCACGAAAATCCAGACACGATCTAAGGCCCCCATCCTTCTTTTTGACAAAAAAAATGCTACTGCCACAGGAGACTTAGAGGGTCTTATAAGACCTGCAGCCAAATTAGTCTGTAGGTATTTCTTTAAGGTCTCCCTCTCGGGAATCGTCAGATTAAATAAACGACTCATAGAGAGTGTAACACCTGGGACAAACTCAATAGCGCAATCGTAATCTCTATGGGATGGTAGTGCTTGCGATTCAACTTCTGAAAATACCTTCCAGAAATCCTGAATGGCTTCAGGTAGCTCTTACTTAACAACGCAGCAATGTGAACATTACAACATTTACCATAGCACCTCTGACCCCAGGACCTTATAATACCAGACGACCAGTCCAGCAAAGGTTTGTGCATTTTTAACCAGGGTAGACCCAGGATGACTGGAACAGGCAATTTATCCAGTACAAACAAGTCAATGCACTCCTGATGTTCCTTATTGACAGTAAGCGGGAAATCAGTGACCTTCCGAGACACGCACCCATGCTCCAGGGGAGTGTTAACAATCGCCACAACAGTGAAAGAAGATGACAATGGTTCAGAATCAAATTTATATTTGTCTAGAAATTGTTGATCAATCAAATTCAGTGCAGAACCACAATCCACCATGACCTGAAAATCAATGGAATGACCACGATAGGTGGAATTACGGGAAAAATAAACTCCTGCGGACCGTAAAAATGCAATACGAACGGTGGTGTTGCTCCTACTGACCTTTTTTTTCTTTTCTTTCTTTATGCAAACCTCGCATTGCTTAATCAAATGTTCAGCCTTACCACAATACAAGCACAGCCCCTCAGAGAACCTCCTCTCCCTCTCCTAGGAACAAGAGGACATCGCCCCAAGTTGCATTGGCTCCTCGCTGTCGACGGGGCTATCCTGAGAGACTGGGTCCAGCTTTATAGAAGTCTTCTCATTATTCTGCCTGTCTCTCAATCTTCTATCCACACGGATAGCTAACTGCATAGCAGATTCCAAAGAATCAGGTGCAGGATAAGCAATAAGCAAATCTTTAACCCTTTCACTCAAACCTGCTAAAAACTGACTCTTGAGCGCTGGGTCATTCCACCTGACCTCTGCGGACCATTGTCTGAACAGGGTGCCATACCTCTCAGCATCACCAGAACCCTGTTTAAGCCATCTGAGCTCTGCCTCAGCTGTGGTGACTCGATCTGGATCATCATATAACAACCCCATAGCAGTAAAAAATGCTTCTACTGACGTCAAACAAGGATCATTAGGTGGTAACGAAAATTCCCAGATTTGGGGATCACTTTGCAACAAAGACATAATAATCCCCACACGCTGTGATTCACTCCCTGAGGATCCAGGTCTAACCCGAAAATATAGTAAACATGCATTTTTAAATGTAAAAAATTCCTGCCGTTTACCAGAAAAAAACTCAGGTAGTCCTACCTTAGGCGCTTCACGGCATACTCCAGGACAATTACTCACGTGCTGTTGAAGACTGGCTACCTTCAAAGTTAACCCTTGCAAATGTTGAGTAAATTCTTGGACGCTGTTCATATTGAAGGACTCCGGGAGAAAGAAAAAAATATATATCCTTTTCCTTTTTTTTTTTATTTTTTTTATATGTGCTGGTTGGAGATACTGTTATGGGTCTGCAACTCAGGAATAGAGCAGGGGATGAATCTGACCCTGCACTAGCACTAGACTCGATCCCTACGATGGAGCATGCGACCTATTCCTTGCGAATAGACCCACCAACGGTCCTAGTCTAGATTCAAGCGAAGACCTGAAGGTGGTGGAAGAGGATCCCTGAGAGATCTAGGGACTGGGAACAAAACACTGTTAACCTCCTAGCATTGAAACAGAGGAAGCTGCAGAAACAAAAGGAAAAAACAAAAAGACTAAGCAAGCAGAACTAGCGTTCCCAGAACTGCGCAAAGTATATCACAAAGCTATCAAGGCTCCTAGGCACTAGGCAGAACTCAAGTGGAAATAACACTGATGTCCAGCAAGGACTGGGAGGCAGGTGCAGGGTAATAAAGGGAGATACAATCACCTGACCAACGACAAGCCCAGCACCAGGGGAAAACAGACCAGCAGCCAGAAACCACAACAAGATGGCGGATGGTCAAACTGAATAGATTCTAACAGTGGCGGCTGCAGTGGTGCGAGGTCCCAGGAGGCAGGAGTTGGGCAATGTTTCGGATACCAGGCTGGGAGGAAGGGGTATTTGGAGGTATGGTGCTGTGGGAGTTTGGTTATGCAGGGGCTCTGCTGACATATCGTTAAAGGCCCGAGCCCCCCCACTTCCATGGTTTGCAATGCTATTGACTCCAGTAAAATGGCTGCCGGGGTGGCACATACACAGATGGAGATCTTGGCTCTGTGATCTTGTCTTCCGAAATCTCCAGCCCTGATATCTCCATCTGCTCATGTGCCGCCCCAATAGCGGCCATTTTCCTGGAGTCCACCGCAATATAAACCATGGAAGTGCAAGGACTCCGGTCTTTAACAAAATGTCGGTAGAGCCCCTGCAATACTGAACACCTGCAGCATTGCACTTCTGAATATGTCCTCCTCCCAGCTTGAGGCCCACAACATCACCTCACTCCTGCCTCCACCAGGAACGACCCTGTAACCCTGCTTAACCACAGCCAATTGTCATGGTTGGGGTGGTAGTTCTGCCTGTTATGTCAGGGGTTCAGGGGTTAATTCTCTGGGCCTCCTTTTGGCTGTGGGAGGGCTTTAAATAGTGCCTCATGAACTCAGTTTGGCATCAGTTATACTATTGCCCTCGACTGTGTTCCTGACCCAGCGTGCCTATGTACTGCTTGCTGGTTATTGTCTGTTCGTGCATGACCCAGTCTGTTTACGTTTCTGCATCAGTCTCTTGTCTTGGTACTAGTTGTATCTTTCTGATTCTGACCCTCGACTTGATTCTGACCATGTCCTTGTCTGAACCTTCTAGTACTGCACCGCCATCTGTCTCTGACCTTGGCTTTGCCCTGATTACGTCCCCTCTTGATCCCTCTCTTCCTTGTGCCATTCTCTGGTCCTGACCCGTGCTTGTCTGACTCCTCTCCTATCTTGTCCTTCAGAGCCTTGCTCTCTGAGACTCCAGGGTGGGTTCCCGCCCCTGGCTACGCCCCCAGGCTGTCACATGCTTCAGGTCCTACACGCCTAAAGCTTCTATCCTCGCTGCTGCTTCTCACACCTCAGAGATTCCTGCCTGCCCAATTTATAGCCACCCCAGCTCAGGACACCTGCACGGAGCAGACGGTAAGTACCGCTACTGACAGCTACCTGCTCCCGTGAGCGTGTGTGTGTGGGGGGGATTTGTTAGTACCTCATTTGGATGGATCCTATTCATACACTCTCTGTGCAGGTTAATACCCTGACTCAGATGATGCAAAAATTGACAGTGGAACAGAATACCCTTGCACAGTCACAGCATTCATTTTATCATGTTATGCACTGGAAAGCGGGAACAAAAGTTCCAAGAGAATTGATATAAAAAATAGTGCAATTCTGCAATTTTGGGTTTTTTTTGTTTACCATGTTAACTATATGGTAAAACTGACAGGTAAAACTAGAAATATGATTCTCTAGGTTAGTATGAGTACACAGACACCAAACAAGTATAATATTTTTTTATTCAAGTGTTGAAAAAAAATTCTGAATCTTGTAAGAGAAAAATTATGTTTATATCGCTATTTTCCAAAACCCATAACGTTTTAATTTTTAAGGATATGGGATTGTGTGCGAGCTTATGTCTTGCACCCTAAGCTGACATTTTTATTAAAACCATTTTGGGTATATAGGGTGTTTTGATTACCTTTTATTCAAATGTTGTGGCAGCCAAATAAATGTAATTCTGATGTTTCGATTTTTTTATCGTTACCCTAGTTAATGATTGGTTTAATTTATTTTATATTTTTATTTTGATAGATTGGACTTTTCCGAATACATTGATGCCAAATACGTGCGTTTTTTTTATTTTCAATGGGGCAAAATTGGCGTGATTTAAACTTTTATTTTTTTCATTGTTTTCATATTTTTAAAATCTTTTTTTCCCCATTTTTAGTGTATTGAATAGTCCTCTTAGGAGACTTGAACGTGCGATCATCTGATCACTTTTGCTTTACAGACTGGGCAGTGCATCAGTGCTGCTATGTATATCAGAAAATCACAATCTCATCTGAACTCTTGCAACAGGCCACTGGCGTTTACAGGAGGACCATATTGACAGGCATTGGGGTCATCAGCAGACCCAAAGCTTTCATGACAAACCACTGGCACCCCGAGATCATGTGACAGGAGTGCCGATGGGCAGGATGAATGATGCGCTTTAGTCCGGCATATATCCAGCTGTCAGTGGATGACAGTGGGATTTTACTGGTTAACAGCGGTGGGCGGAGCACCGTCCAAGGAAAATATGTAGGCTTGGTGTGTGAGCCAGTATCAAATGTACAATGAAGAGGTTAAAGTGTAACTCCCTTCAGGAGAACTTGCAGTATAATGTCTGCGTCTACCTCTAGCTCTTACCTCCTCTTTCTTCCCATCTCTTTAGAATATTATAAGCAGTAACTATCATCCTCTATCTCAGTAAGTGAAAATCTGTATTCACCGTGTTAGGGTTTGCGGATCGCACCAAATATAAATTATGATACGGTGCGATCGCAACCCGGGGTCCACTGCGCTGTGATGGAGAAACCGCAGCTAGTAGACAATAAAGGAGCAAAGCGGAGAGCAAGCAACATAAACACACCGAGTTAAATGTCACATGTCACTCGGTGTGAACAGAATGAAAGTACATGACTCTGTTACTTCAAATAGCAGTGCCAAACTGAGAACACTCTAAGCTGTGCCCTGTTAGACGTCACAGGTGCACAGTAATAAAGACACTAGTTGAGGTCACTATAACTCACCCCCCACTATGCTGGTGATTGAGCCTGCCCTGTCACATGGTTTGTGTAACTCGCACATGAGACGCTATCACCCAGTGCAGGTGCTAAGCTCAAGCGAGAGTTCCCACCCTGCACTGCCTGACAAGAACCACATTTGCAGTGCCAGTGGCAGCACACGTGCATATATGGTGGTAACTGACCCACCTGCACACACACAGCAATACACAAGTGTAAATGATCCTAGCGTGCCGACAGGCACCCCAAAGATCATTTTGTAGACTGCGCCTAAGTCCAGTTATACAAGAACTTGCTCGTGGACCAATCCAGAGCCAGCGCGGGACCTGAGCAGCTGAATACTGACCACCAATGAGAGGTCGCCACCTCACGAGCATGCTCATTAGAGCGAATCCTGGACTTAGGCACAGGAATGACTGCTAGCCACTGTCTAATGTTAGTTATCATAGCTGAACCTGGCGAGGCAGCGGTAACAGCACGCACAGACCAAGTCTGAGCAAGATACTGAGACCGACGTCTTTGTTGAGCAGCATCTACTGCGGTCGAGACTGAATGAGAGACCGCAGGAGTAGACAAGGCTTGGGATTCATCCTGTGCAGGGGGGGAATCCCAGAGCATAACACACTGAATTCAGATTTTACATGTAAAGTGCGAATTTTGAGAATTGAAGATCAGTCCAGAGGGAGAAAAAAGGAGATTTCTCTGAGTAGAGGCCGATTAGCAGGCTCATATTTTCCACTAGGCATTTGAGATCTGGTGCCGAGAGTGGCAGGCTGAGGGGGAGGCGACAGACACCTTTTTTTTTAACAGGCATTCCACTTGCTATCCCTCCATTGGTACCTAGGTATTTAGGTACCCAGGGATTTGTGCACTGGTCATATACTGTTCAAGCCGACTGGCAACAGCTGCAGCCAAGAGGTGGTGGGAGCTTGAGAAGCATCATACTTGATTGGCGGACCAGCTGTCCATGTGCTGTTGCTCCATCAGAGAACACTAACCAGTAAAGAACATTTATAGAACTGGTTTGATCAGACTGGGAGAGGTCAGGGAAGGCAGTATATAAAATAGCATATTTCATAGTACAGACACTCTACAGAGTTATGTGTTCTGATTAGTGTTGAGCGATACGATAATGCAAATATCGGCTATCGGCCGATATTAGCTCTATCGGCCTTTCGATAATTCGTTTCGATATTTTCGTCTTATCGAATACCGGAATCGGATTTGTCACTGTCACTGTCTGTGTCCGTCGGTCGGGTCTGTCAGGAGTCAGCGGCACTTACCTGGCAAAAGATCTCCGGCGGTCACGGCCTGGACTGCTTCATGGCCGCCATCCTCTTCTCCCCGGCGGTCACATGCAGTTTCTCGCGATAACTGCAGTGACTGCTGGGTAATCCCGGCCGTAAAGCAGTCAGTCCGATGACGTCACCGCCGGGGAAGCAGGTAATCAGCTGTGCTGCGTCGCGATGACAGGCTCTGCCTGTCATTGCGATGTAGCAGAGCTGGATCGTCGTGGGACTGTCGTTATGGACTGCGTCGGACAGGTGGTATACTGTTGGTTTGTTTTTTTTCTTTTTTTACAGGAGATCGATGGCGTCGCAGGAATGAGAGTACAATAAAAGAAATGAAAACTGTGTTGTCTCTTTTATTTCATTAAAATACTTTTTTCTTGCTTTGTCTTTTTTTTATGCATTTAATAACTTTGGGATTAATAATGGATCGGTGTCTTATTGACACCTCTCCGTTATTAACCAGGCTTATTGTCACCGTGCAATCAACGGTGACATTAACCCCTTATTACCCCGCTTGCCACCGCTACAGGGCAAGTGGGAAGAGCCGGGTAAAGTGCCACAATTGGCACATCTTTTGATGCGCCAAATGTGGGGCTGCTGTAGCCTGGTATTATCAGGCTGTTGAGGGCCAAAATCCATGGGCCTTGACAGTCTTTTAATACCAGGCCGCAGCAGTCTGCATTTTACTTGGCTGGTTAACAAAAATAGGGGGACCCCTACGCCGTTTTTTTTTCGAGGGGATCCCCTATTTTTGTTAACCAGCCAAGCTAAGCAGTCTGCTGTGGCCTGGTATTATCAGGCTTGCAAGGTCCATGGATATTGGATCCTTACCAGCCTGAAAAACCAGGCCTCAGCAGTCTGCTTCATCTGGCTGGTTAACAAAAATAGGGGGACCCCACGCCAATTTTTTTCGAGGGGATCCCCTATTTTTGTTAATCAGCCAAGATATGCAGACTGCTGTGGCCTGGTATTATCAGGCTGGCAAGGTCCATGGATCTTGGCTCATTAACAGCCTGAAAAACCAGGCCTCAGCGGTCTGCTTCATCTGGCTGGTTAACAAAAATAGGGGGGACCCCACGCCAATTTTTTTCGAGGGGATCCCCTATTTTTGTTAACCAGTTCCCTCTGACGTCACTGATTGTGTCCCTGGCTGACCTGAAGTGAAAGTGGAAAGCAATCAATTAAGCTTTCCACTTCCTCTCCTGTCAGCCAGGAGAGGAACTCATTCATTTGGGGGTTTACTGTGAGGCTGCAGCATTAGCTGCGGTCCCTGCAGTAAACATTAACCCTTTCTGAAGGATTACACCGTGGGACCTGACTGTACATCGGATTGGTAAGAATAATTTTGCTTTATTATTTTATTTTTATTACAGGAAATGGTTTTAGCAGGAAAATAAAATATGGTCAAAAACTGTGTGATTATTTCATTAAACTTTTTTTATTAAAGTGTGTGTGTTTGATTTTTCTTTCATACAATAGGATTAATAATTGATAGTTGTCTAATTGACAGCTCTCAATTATTAACCTGGCTTAAAGTGACCTTTCAATTGCAAGGTCATTTTAACCCCTTATTAACCCATTCGCCACCGCTACAGGGCAATGGGAATAGACGGGCAAAGTGCCAGAAAGGGCAAATCTAATTAGAGATTTGCCCTTTCTGGGGTGTCTGGGGGCAGATGTTAGTAGCCGGGGGGGGCCAAAAATAATGGTCCCTCTCTGGGCTATTATTATCTGCCCCCACTCACTGGCTTTGTCTGTCTGGTTGCGAAAATAGGGCGGGAGCCCACGCCTTTTTTTTCAGCAATTTTACACCTCATATATATATATATACATGTCATTAAATTTGTGACACATATATATATATTTATATTTATAGTTCATACACTTCTACATAGTATAATAGCCGCTAATTCAATTGCAGGCTTTTGTGAAAATGCAGAACCCGACATGAAATGACACTTGGTTTACATAGAGTTAACCATGTCTTTTCATGTAGTTTGATATCTGATTTGCACAGATAATTACATGAGTGTAAGTGTGCAAAATTTCACACCTGTAGGGGTTAATTAAAGGTGTAAATTCGTAGCAAAAAAGTCCGGTTTTTTTACAACGAATTTACACCTTTAATTAACCCCTACAGGTGTGAAATTTTGCACACATAGACTGATGTAATTGTTTGTGCAAATCAGATTGCAAACGACATGAAAAGATATGGTTAACCCTATGTACACCAAGTGTCATTTCATGTCGGGTGCTTCTGTCTTTTCACAGAAGCCGGCTTTACCCGGCAATTGAATCAGAGGATATTTTACTATGTAGAAGTGTATAAACTATACATATATGTATATATATATATGTTACAATGACATGTAATATATAAAATATATATGTATTCTATGTGTGTATATTTAGTGTTTACAAGGAAATAAAGGTTTTTTTTAGTTGCGATATTTTGTTCCCATAGACTTACATTGGACTTCCGCAATCGGAATCGGATATCGACGATATTTAGTGCTATCGGCGATATAATTTCGATACGATATTTTTAGATATCGAGCAATATCGCTCAACACTATTCTGATATACCATGTTGAAAATAAGTATTTGAAACACTGACGATTTTGCAAGTTTTCCCACCTACAAAGAATGGAGAGGTCTGTAATTTTCATTGTAGGTACGCATCAACAATGAGAGACAGAATCTAAAAATAAAAAACAGAAAATCACATTGCATGATTTTTCAATAATGAAATTGCATTTTATTGCATGAAATAATAATTTGATCACCTACCAACCAGCAAGAATTCTGGCTCTATAGACCTGTTTATTTTTCTTTAAGTAGCCTTCATACTCTGCACTCATTACCTGTATTAATTGCAAATGTTTAGACTCATTACCTGTGTAGAAGACACCTGTCCACACACTCAATCAATCACACTACAACCTCTCCACCTTGGCCAAGACCAAAGAGCTGTCTAAGTACACAAGGGAATAAATTGTAGACCTGCACAAGGCTGGGATGGGCTACAGGACAATAGGCAAGCTGCTTGGTGAGAAGGCAACAACTGATGGCACAGTTATTAAATGATGGAAGAAACACAAGATGACTGTCAATTTTCCTCAGTCAGGGGCTCCATGCAAGATCTCGCCTCGTGGGGTAACGATGATTCTGAGAAAGGTCAGGAATCAGACCAGAACTACATGGGAGGACCTGGTCAATGACCTGAAGAGAGCTGGGAACACATTCTCAAACATTACCTTTAGTAACATACTACGCTGTCATGGATTAAAATCCTGCAGGGCACGCAAGTGCCCCCTGCTCACTCCAGCATATGTCCAGGCCCTTTTGAAGTTCACCAGTGACCATCTGGATGATTCAGAGGAGGCATGGGAGAAGGTTATATTGTCTGATGAGATAAAAATCTAACTTTTTGGTATCAACTCCATTCGCTGTGCTTGGAGGAAGAAGGTTGAGTACAACCCCAAGACCACCATCCCAACAGTGAATCATGGGGAGGAAACATCATACTTTGAGGGTGCTTTTCTGTAAAGGAGATAGGATGACTGTACTGTATTAAAGGGAGGATGACTAGGGTAATGTGTCATAAGATTTTGGCCAAAAACCTCAGCAAAAGCATTGAAGATGGATTGTGGCTGGGTCATTCAACATGACAATGACCCGAAACACGCAGCCAAGGCAACTATGGAGTGGCTCCATATGAAGTATTATAAGGTGTTGGCGTGGCCTAGCCAGTCTCCAGACCTGAATCCAATAGAAAATCTTTGGAGGGAACTGGAACTCAATGTTACCCAGTTACAGCACCAAAACCTGAAAGATCTGGAGAAGATCTGTATGGAAGAGTGGGCTAAAATCCCAGCTGCAGTGTGAACTACAAGAAACATCTAACGTCTGTAATTTCTTCAAATATTCAGTTTTGTTTTTATATTTTTTCTATTTCAGAAAACACTTTTTTAATGCAATAAAATACAAACTAATTATGTAAAAATCATTCAATGTGATTTTCTCTACTTTTTTTTTGTTTTTCTTTAAAAAAAAAAAAGGTTTTTGAAAGCCAAAATCCTTGCTGGCTGGTAGGTGATCAAATACTTATTTCATGCAATAAAATGCAATTTAATTATTTAGGAATCATACAACTTAATTTTCTGTTTTTTTATTTTTAGATTCTGTCTGTCACAGTTGAAGTGTACCTACGATAATAATTACAGACTTCTACATTCTTTGTAGGTGGGAAAACTTGCAAAATCGGCAATATATCAAATACTTATTTTTAGGAAAAATCTATATACTGTATTGCTCCTTTACAGTGTATACATGTATACACATGTATTTTTTTATATCAACACACTGTAAAGTATCTGTGCTATATACAATGTGTTGCACTTCACTACATATTCAGATTTAGTGACTAGCGCTGCATGATCTGTAAGTTCACCCTTTGAAGTCAGTATGTTTTTACTTTGTTTAATTTAATAATATTCTAAAATTTTGGTAAAAATGTCAATGATCTGGACATCCCTGTTGACACTGTACAAAAAAGCTCTGTAAAACATAAAATTCTTAACATATCCTATTTATTATTTCAGATCTTTCATTGAGATTTCGAACAACTGCCTTACTAAAGATCAAGCTGAGCAAGTGATAGAAGTAATGTTTAAGGAAGCAGGATTTGAAAATAAGAATGAGCTGACTTGGGAAGATTTCCATTTCCTGCTGAGGGATCATGACAAAGAACTCCGTTTTACAAAGCTACAGTTTAAAGGTGTGGTATACAGACACATACAAAAAGGGGCTGATTCATCAAAACATTTATGCCAGAAAAGTGGTGTACTAGCTTTGTAAAGTCACAACATTTTTGGCATTCTCAGGCCAAAATGGACAGAACTGGGGAGGAGTCAAGGCATATCAATCCCATCTGTCCAATTCCTCAAATGTGGCAGCGTTGACTGGATCTTGACTCCTTGACTGGGGTACCATTTCTGGCACAGTGCATTAAGTGTTTTGTGTTGCTTAACTTACTTGGTGCCTTTTGCTCTATCAAGACTGACGTAGCACTAGCGTGCTTTAGGCTAGTCTTGATGGATCAGCTCAACACTGTTCACAAGTTTCCACTGCTTCAAATCATTGATGATTTATCTTAAAAAAGTCTAAAGGGCTGAAGTTTCTTGAGAAATTATTTTGAAGGCCCAGCTGCCAAATATAAGTTGTTTCCTTTTAACTGGACTCTAAAATATATTTTTAGCACTACACTATATCAGCAATAAAACTGCATTGGAATTTGTGCAATAACTTCCAAAAATATGAAAAACTATTATTTGTGAGGCACATTATAACATCAGGGCTTTAGTCTTTGTGGGTTAGATCAACCCTGAGTGAGAGTGTTCTTCAAGAAAATTGTCTTTTTTGTAATGTTACGTATAAAATAGTTGCAGCTTCCAAGTAACCTGAAAAATGGCCACGCCAATTCTTTCTTTCAAAGCCCGAAATGGTTAAAAAATGCTCAAAAAGAGAGAACATATGTACAAATTATTTATCAGAACTTTCTATAGCACATTACAAATTGCTCAAAGCAGAAGTGTTTGGGTCACAAATGTACTGTATTTTGTCAGCTAGCTATAGTTCAATGTGCTGTTTAGCATAAAAGGATAAAACACTGAATCTACTGAATGCTAATCTGGGAACTCCTATCCTTAGATTGTTAATGAAGGGATCACGCATTTCCTGAATTCTGCAAGCAGGGTCGGACTGAGCCACCGGGACACCAGAGAAACGTCCGGTGGGCCCCGCCCCCAGCTCCTGCCTCCTTCATTAGTCCCTGTGTGGTGGGCCCTGATGAGAAAGAATAGGTCACGGGGGGCCTTTAAAAGCATGTCCGAAGAGTTAATGCAGGCGTGCTCTCACCCTGACCACAGCAACACTGTCCCTGCATTCAGGAAGTAGACATGCTTTGTATGTTGCTGGCTGTAGCAGTGGTGTCAGGTGTCAGCACTGTGCTCTCCTCCTCTGCTGTCCTGACCTGTAATGCCAGCTGTGTGGTGACACTCTCCCTGGAAGAGCGGGCTTCAGCTATATCTCTCCCTGCCTGGGCTGCAGCTAAAGTGCAATACATATTTTTTCTGGGTGAGTGTTCAGCAAAATGTGTGTGTATCTGCCTGGTTTTGGTGCCTGGTAGTGCTCTGTGATGGCAGCTCAATGTGGAGTGTCTGTTGGTCACTGTGTATGGGGGCCAGTGCTTGTTCGTCACTGTGTATGGGGGGCCAGTGTCTGTTCATCACTGTGTATGGGGGCCAGTGTTTGTTCGTCACTGTGTACGGGGACCCCGTGTCCGTCCATCACTGAGTATGGGGGCCAGTGTCTGTTCATCACGGTGTATGGGGGGGCCCCGTGTCCTCCATCACTGTATGGGGGCCAGTTTCTTTTCATCACTGTGTATGCGTGTCCGTCCATCACTGTGTATGGGGGCCAGTGTCTGTTCGTCATTGTGTATGGGGGCCCCGTGTCCGTCCATCACTGTGTATGGGGGCCAGTGTTTGTTCGTCACTGTGTACGGCGGCCCCGTGTCCGTCCATCACTGAGTATGGGGGCCAGTGTCTGTTCATCACGGTGTATGGGGGGCCCCGTGTCCTCCATCACTGTATGGGGGCCAGTGTCTGTTCATCACTGTGTATGCGTGTCCGTCCATCACTGTGTATGGGGGCCAGTGTCTGTTCATCATTGTGTATGGGGGCCCCGTGTAGATCCATCACTGTGTATGGGGGCCAGTGTTTGTTCGTCACTGTGTACGGCGGCCCGTGCCCGTCCATCACTGAGTATGGGGGCCAGTGTCTGTTCATCACGGTGTATGGGGGGGCCCCGTGTCCTCCATCACTGTATGGGGGCCAGTTTCTTTTCATCACTGTGTATGCGTATCCGTCCATCACTGTGTATGGGGGCCAGTGTCTGTTCGTCATTGTGTATGGGGGCCCCGTGTCCGTCCATCACTGTGTATGGGGGCCAGTGTTTGTTCGTCACTGTGTACGGCGGCCCCGTGTCCGTCCATCACTGAGTATGGGGGCCAGTGTCTGTTCATCACGGTGTATGGGGGGCCCCGTGTCCTCCATCACTGTATGGGGGCCAGTGTCTGTTCATCACTGTGTATGCGTGTCCGTCCATCACTGTGTATGGGGGCCAGTGTCTGTTCATCATTGTGTATGGGGGCCCCGTGTAGATCCATCACTGTGTATGGGGGCCAGTGTTTGTTCGTCACTGTGTACGGCGGCCCCGTGCCCGTCCATCACTGAGTATGGGGGCCAGTGTCTGTTCATCACGGTGTATGGGGGGCCCCGTGTCCTCCACCACTGTATGGGGGCCAGTGTCTGTTCATCACTGTGTATGCGTGTCCGTCCATCACTGTGTATGGGGGCCACTGTCTGTTCATCACTGTGTATGGGGGCCTCGTGTCCGTCCATCACTGTGTATGGGGGCCAGTGTCTGTTCATCACTGTGTATGGGGGTCAGTGTTTGTTCGTCACTGTCAACGGCGGCCACGTGTCCATCTATCACTGAGTATGGGGGCCAGTGTCTGTTCATCACGGTGTATGGGGGGCCCCGTGTCCTCCATCACTGTATAGGGGACAGTGTCTGTTCATCACTGTGTATTCGTGTCCGTCCATCACTGTGTATGGGGGCCAGTGTCTTCGTCACTGTGTATGGGGACCATGTGTCCAACACTGTATATGGAGGTCCCGCGTCCGTGAGCGGAGCCGCATGTGTATGGGGTGTGCAAAGCGGAGCCGTGTGTGTACAAAGTGTACAGAGCGGAGCCGCGTGTGTATGGGGTGTGCGGAGCGGAGTGTGTGTGTACAAAGTGTACGGAGCGAAGCCGCATGTGTATGGGGTGTGCGGAGCAGAGCTGTGTGTGTACAAAGTGTACTTTTTTGGAAGTGCATTAGAGCAGCAGGGTGATTTGCTGCTGAAGGAGAAAAAAAAAAAAATCTCTCTTTAAATCTTCTGCTTCAGCGAGTGTGAGCGAGCTGAGTGTGACCGGTGCGCAAGTGTGAACGGTGGTAAGTGTGACTTGTGATTCAGTGAAGAAGTATTTGAAAAACCTTTAATCAAATACCTGTGTGAATTGGTGTGAGTGGCTGAATTGTGGATTGCTGAGTGCCTTTCTACCTATTCTATATTTTGGGGGCTTTTTTAACCTATTTTTTCTCTCTAAAGGATTAATCTCTTATTTTACTATCTGTGTGTTTAAAGGTTTAAAGGTTAACTATATTGCATTTAAATCTTGGTGTAGCTATATTCACAAGGGGTTAATTAAGGGTGGGGGTTCATAATTAAGGGTTTATAAGGGCCAGCTGGTTGGGACTCAAGTCTTTTTGGAAGTGCATTTGAGCAGCAGGGTGATTTGCTGCTGAAGGAGAAAAAAAAAAAATCTCTCTTTAAATCTTCTGCTTCAGCGAGTGTGAGCGAGCTGAGTGTGACCGGTGCGCAAGTGTGAACGGTGGTAAGTGTGACTTGTGATTCAGTGAAGAAGTATTTGAAAAACCTTTAATCAAATACCTGTGTGAATTGGTGTGAGTGGCTGAATTGTGGATTGCTGAGTGCCTTTCTACCTATTCTATATTTTGGGGGCTTTTTTAACCTATTTTTTCTCTCTAAAGGATTAATATCTCTTATTTTACTATCTGTGTGTTTAAAGGTTTAAAGGTTAACTATATTGCATTTAAATCTTGGTGTAGCTATATTCACAAGGGGTTAATTAAGGGTGGGGGTTCATAATTAAGGGTTTATAAGGGCCAGCTGGTTGGGACTCAAGTCTTTTTGGAAGTGCATTTGAGCAGCAGGGTGATTTGCTGCTGAAGGAGAAAAAAAAAAAATCTCTCTTTAAATCTTCTGCTTCAGCGAGTGTGAGCGAGCTGAGTGTGACCGGTGCGCAAGTGTGAACGGTGGTAAGTGTGACTTGTGATTCAGTGACTTTGGATTCAGGGAGTTTCCAAGGGAGGATTTACTGAATTGCTGTTATATTTTATTAATACTTTTTATTTATTTTTACTTATCTTTGCTGTCTGGTGAAATCCCCATTAGATATGTGCTCCACTATTGCCAATGCCATCCAGTGTACATCTTGCCACATGTATGCAGTCCTTGAACAGCCAGTCGAGGGTGCATACTGCTGTGTGAGATGTGAGCACGTTGTGCATTTGGAAGCCCAAATCTTGGATCTAAATGTGCAGCTGGCAACACTGAGATCCATAGACAATATGGAAAGGAGTCTTCTGCTCACTGAGCAGACGCTCAATGGGATAGATGAGGGGGGGGATGCTAGGGTGGAGCTGCAGGACACTGAAGTAGGAAGCTGGGTGACAGTTAGAAAGCGGGGTAGAGGGAAGAGCGCCAGGGAGGCTAGTCCTGATCTGGCACACCCCAATAAGTTTGCAAAGTTGGCAGATGAGGGGGTTGTCAGTACAGGGGTAGCACTGCTGCAGCCAGGCATGTCCTCTGAAAGCCGGGGGAGTGTCTGCTCCAGTAAGGGGGGAATTAGGAGAGCAGGGCAGGCCAGACAGGTGCTGGTAGTGGGGGACTCAATTATTAGGGGAACAGATAGGGCAATCTGTCACAAAGACAGGGATCGTCGAACAGTGTGCTGCCTACCTGGCGCTCGAGTCCGACACATCGCTGATCGGGTTGACAGATTACTGGGAGGGGCTGGTGAGGACCCAGCGGTCATGGTGCACATTGGCACAAATGACAAAGTTAGAGGCAGGTGGAAGGTCCTTAAAGATGATTTCAGGGAATTAGGCTGCAAGCTTAAAGCAAGGACCTCCAACGTGGTATTTTCTGAAATACTGCCGGTACCACGTGCCACACCAGAGAGGCAACGGGAGATTAGGGAGGTTAATAAGTGGCTCAAGAATTGGTGTAGGAAGGAGGGGTTTGGGTTCCTGGAGAACTGGGCCGACTTCTCAGTTGGCTACAGGTTCTATGCTAGGGATGGGCTGCACCTCAATGGGGAGGGTGCAGCTGTGCTGGGGGAGAAAATGGCTAGAAGGTTGGAGGAGTCTTTAAACTAGGGACTGGGGGGGAGGGTATTCATTTTATAGGAGGGGAAGGCAGTACAGATAGAGACCTGGGCACAAATAATGAAATTGGGGGTGGGGGTGGCATGGGGGGTGGGGTTAGAACAGTTAATAATTTAAGAAAGAATAGAGGTTCAGAGAGATACATAAAGTGCATGTATACTAATGCTAGAAGCCTCACCAACAAAATGGCGGAATTAGAATTAATTTTGTTGGAACATAATTATGACATGGTGGGGATATCTGAGACTTGGCTGGATGAGAGCCACGACTGGGCGGTTAATTTACAGGGCTATAGTCTGTTTAGAAATGACCGTAAAAATAAGCGAGGTGGGGGTGTGTGTTTATATGTAAAATCATCCTTAAAACCCATCCTGCGTGATATCTGTGAATCTAATGAAGATGTAGAGTCTCTGTGGGTGGAGATTAGGGGAGGGGGGAAAAATAATAAATTATTGATAGGGGTTTGTTATAAGTCTCCTAAAATAATGGAAGCAACAGAGAATATCCTCGTAAAGCAAATAGATGAAGCAGCAACTCAAGGAGAAGTCATTATTATGGGGGACTTCAACTACCCTGAAATACATTGGGGAACAGAAACCTGCAGTTCCAGCAAAGGTAATAAGTTTTTGGCAACTATGAGAGACAATTACCTTTCACAACTAGTTCAGGACCCAACAAGAGGGGGGGCACTGCTAGACCTAATATTATCCAACAGGCCAGACCGCATATCAATTATAAGGGTTGGGGGTCACTTGGGTAATAGTGATCACAAAATAATAAGCTTTCATGTATCCTTTAATAAGATGTGTAGTCGAGGGGTTACAAGGACACTAAACTTCAGGAAGGCAAATTTCCAACGGATGAGAGATGATCTTGGTGCAATAAACTGGGACGATATCCTGAGACATAAAAATACACAAAGAAAATGGGAGACGTTTATTAGTATCCTGAATAGGACCTGTGCACAGTATATACCCTATGGGAATAAATATGCTAGAATTAGATGGAAACCACTATGGCTAAATAGAGCTGTAAGGGGCGCAATAAGGGACAAAAAGAAAGCGTTTAGGGAATTAAAGCAAGTAGGTAGTGAAGAGGCATTAAATAAATACAGAAGACTGAATAAATTCTGTAAAAAGCAAATCAAGACAGCAAAGATTGAAGCAGAGAGACTCATTGCCAGAGAAAGTAAAAATAATCCCAAAATATTCTTTAACTACATAAATAGCAAGAAACTAAAAAATGATAGTGTTGGTCCCCTTAAAAATAGTCTGGGTGAAATGGTGGATGAGGATGAGGAAAAAGCCAATATGCTAAATGACTTTTTTTCAACTGTATTTACACAAGAAAATCCCATGACAGATAACATGATCAGAGATAAAAAAATTTCTCCATTAAATGTCACATGCTTAACCCAGCAGGAAGTACAGCGGCGTCTAAAAATTACTAAAGTTGACAAATCCCCGGGCCCGGATGGGATACACCCCCGAGTACTGCAGGAATTAAGTACAGTTAAAGATAGACCATTATTTTTAATCTTTAAAGATTCCATAATAACTGGGTCTGTACCACAGGACTGGCGTATAGCAAATGTGGTGCCAATATTCAAAAAGGGGGCAAAAACTGAACCTGGAAATTATAGGCCAGTGAGCTTAACATCTACTGTGGGTAAAATCCTGGAGGGTTTTTTAAGGGATACTATATTGGAGTATCTGAAGCTGAATAACCTCATGACACAGTATCAGCATGGGTTTACGAGGGACCGTTCTTGTCAGACTAATCTGATAAGCTTTTATGAAGGGGTAAGTTCAGGACTGGACCAAGGGAATGCAGTGGACTTGGTGTTCATGGACTTCTCAAAAGCTTTTGATACAGTGCCACACAAAAGGTTGATACATAAAATGAGACAGTGGGGATAGGGGAAAATATGTGTAAGTGGGTTAAGAACTGGCTCATGGATAGAAAACAAAGGGTGGTTATTAATGGAGCACACTCGGACTGGGTCACGGTTAGCAGTGGGGTACCACAGGGGTCAGTATTGGGGCCGCTTCTCTTTAACATATTTATTAATGACCTTGTAGGGGGCATACAGAGTAGTATTTCAATATTTGCAGATGACACTAAACTCTGCAGGGTAATAAATACAGAGGAGGATAATTTTATATTACAGGAGGATTTATGTAAACTAGAAGCTTGGGCTGATAAATGGCAAATGAGCTTTAATGGGGATAAATGTAAGGTCATGCACTTGGGTAGAACAAATAAGATGTATAATTATGTGCTTAATTGTAAAACACTGGGCAAAACTGTCATTGAAAAAGACTTGGGTGTATGGGTGGACGACAAACTCACATTTAGTGGCCAATGTCAGGCAGCTGCTGCCAAGGCAAATAAAATAATGGGATGCATTAGACGAGGCATAGATGCTCATGAGGAGAACATAATTTTACCTCTATACAAGTCACTGGTGCGACCACACTTAGAATACTGTGTGCAGTTCTGGTCTCCGGTGTATAAGAAAGACATAGCTGAACTGGAGCGGGTGCAGAGAAGAGCGACCAAGGTTATTAGAGAACTGGGGGGTCTGCAATACCAAGACAGGTTATTACACTTGGGGTTATTTAGTTTGGAAAAACGAAGGCTTAGGTGTGATCTTATTACAATGTACAAATATATGAGGGGACAGTACAAAGACCTTTCTAATGATCTTTTTACTCTTAGACCTGTGACGGGACGAGGGGGCATCCTCTACGTCTGGAGGAAAGAAGGTTTAGCCATAATCACAGATGCAGATTCTTTACTGTAAGAGCAGTGAGACTATGGAACTCTCTGCCGTCTAATGTTGTAATGAGTGATCCCTTACTAAAATTTAAGAGGGGACTGGATGCCTTTCTTGAAAAGTATAATATTACAGGCTATATTCACTAGTTTCCTAGATACAGCGTTGATCCAGGGAGCTAGTCTGATTGCCGTATGTGGAGTCGGGAAGGAATTTTTTTCCCCAATGTGAAGCTTACTGTTTGCCACTTGGGTTTTTTTTGCCTTCCTCTGGATCAACATGTTAGGGCAGGTTAGGATAGGATATGGGTTGAACTAGATGGACTTAAAGTCTTCCTTCAACCTTAATAACTATGTTACTATGTTACTATGTTACAGAACGGTGCCCTGTGTGTATGAAGTGTACGGAGCCATGTGTGTACGGAGCAAAGCCGCGTGTGTACGGGGTGTACGAAACGGAGACCTGTGTGTACGAAGTGTACAGAGCTGAGCCGTGTGTGTACGGAGCGGAGCAGAGCCATCTGTGTACGAGGTTTACAGAGTGTAGCCATGTGTGTACTGAGTGGAGCCGTGTGTGTGCAAGGTGTATGGAGTGGGACCATGTGTGTATGAGCTGTGCGGAGCCGTGCGTGTACAAGGTGTATGGTGGGGAGCATTCATACCTCCCAACCGTCCCAAATCCAGAGGAACAGTCCCGATTTTGAGAGTCTGGACCGCTGTCCCGGCCGGGAGCTTACTTTCCCACGCACACAGGAGTACACGGTGGAGCCCCGAGGAGCGCTTTAACATTCGCACGTGACGTTCTAACCGGAAGTGACGTGTTGGAAGCTGACCGGAAATTAGGTAATTTCGGGAGGAGATTGTGACGGAACCATGGAGGCACTTCAGGGAATGCTTCAGATCCATCCCTGTGTACTCCTCCGACAGCGCAGACAGCGGGATCTCTTTGGAATCGGGGATGTCGGCCATGTGAGCGGATCATGATATGTCCTGCATCAGGATGCTCAGGTGGGCATTACAATGGGAGCCGGACTGCTATAGTATCTTTATAGAATCTTTATTTCTCTTTCTTTCTCTCTGTTCTTTCTTTCCCTGTCTAATCTTTCTTTCTTGCTCTCTCTGTTTCTTTCTTTCTCTGTTCTTTCTTTCTCTCTCTGTCCTTTCTCACTCTCTGTTCTTTCATTCCCCTTTTTTTCTTTCTTTCTTTCTTTCTTTCTCTCTGTTTTTTTTTTCTCTCTTTTCTTTCTTTCTGTCCTTCCTTTCTCTCTCTCTGTTCTTTTTTTCTCTCTCCTTTGTTCTTTCTTTCTCTCTGTGCTTCCCCTTTCTTTCTCTCTCCCCCTGTTCTTTCTTTCTCTCTTTGTTCTTTCCCCTCTTTCTTTCTCCCTCTGTTCTTTCTTTCTCTCTCTATTCTTTCTCTCTCTATTCTTTTTTTCTCTATTCTCTCTCTATTCTTTCTCTCTATTCTTTCATTCTCTCTATTGTTTCTTTCTCTCTATTGTTTCTCTCTCTATTATTTCTCTCTATTCTTTCTCTCTATTCTTTCTCTATTCTTTCTCTATCTATTCTTTCTCTCTATTCTTTCTCTCTCTATTCTTTCTCTCTCTATTCTTTCTCTCTTCTTTCTCTCTATTCTTTCTTTCTATTCTTTCTTTCTTTCTTTCTCTCTCTATTCTTTCTCTCTATTCTTTCTTTCTCTCTCTATTCTTTCTTTCTCTCTCTGTTCTTTCTTTCTCACTCTGTTCTTTCCCCTCTTTCTCTCTCTGTTCTTTCTTTCTCTCTGTTTTCTTTCTCTCTATTCTTTCTTTCTCTCTATTCTTTCTCTATTCTTTCTTTCTCTCTCTATTTCTCTCTCTCTCTATACTTTCTTTCGCACTCTCTCTAGTCTTTCTTTCTCTCCAGTCTTTCTCGCTCTCTGTTCTTTCTTTCTCTCTCTGTTCTTTCTTTCTCTGTTCTTTCTTTCTCGCTCTCTGTTCTTTTTTTCTCTCTCTGTTCTCTTTCTCTCTCTTTTCATTCTTTCCTCTCTTTCTCTCTGTTTGTTCATTTCTCTCTCTCTCTCCTTTCTTTCTCTCTCGCTGCTCTTTCTTTCTTTTCCTCAGTACCAGCCACTGTGCCGATAATGCCAGCCATTCTGCCCTCAGTACCAGTCAGTGTGATCAGCAGTGCTAAATGGGTGCGGTTGGGGCGTGGATATGGGTGTGATTAGTTGTGAAATGGGTGTGGTCGGGGCGTGGGCTAAGATTTGCCGTGGCGCGCGTAGCAGCCTTTCTCCCTCTTTCCTGTCTTCAAAAGTTGGGAGGTATGTGTCATGGGTGCATCGCCACGAAGATCGTCGCGATTGCACATTCTGACTTCTCACAGCTGAGCTGCTGTTTCTTTGTGTTTGGTAATGAGAGAGTTAATTTTACCTAGCTCTTTGCTAAGACTAGGTCCAGCCTCGACCGGCTGCTTTTGATTATGTTCTAATTAGTTTCCTTTATATTCCTGCCAGTCTGGGTGTTAGACGCCGGTGAAAGCATTCATGTAGTCTAGCAGACTGGATCGGTTCTGAGAATATTTAAGCTAAGAGTTCATTAGTTGTTTTTACTCTTATAGCTTATAGTTTATCTCTGAGACCTTAGGTGTACCTACTGTGTGTGAGTGTTGTATGTAAGACTTATTTACTTTATTTCTTGTCTTTCTTGTATGTCTTTCTGTTCATTAAACCGTTACCTGTTCATTCCCTTTGGTGGTATTCAGGGTCCTTCTTAGGACTAGAATACAGTTGGCAGGGATTGATAGGAGACAGGGTTTACGCTGGTGGCCTGGACCTCTGTACCTTTAACAGTACCTCCAGGTTGAGGGAATAGTTAGGACCCCAGTTTAGGGTCAGCTTAGACCCCGGTCACCCTCTAGCCGGAAACAGCGTATTACGGATTCCGTTTTGACCCACTGGACATTCTGTCAGGTAAATCTATGTTATCATATATCTATGCGCATGTTATATAGAATGTTGCCCTTTTGATATGGATTACTGACATCACATATATATATCTGCTATACAGCGTGACATTTTCACCGGCCCTACTAAAGATTCTCCCCAGCTGTCATGGATCCAGTAGCCCAGCTGGCCCGACAGTTGCAGGGGTTGTCCATGGAATTTGCAGACATTAAGTCCAAGGTTTTGTCATCCCCGGAGCAAACCAGATCTGAACCTAAGGTTGCTCTCCCGGACAGGTTCACTGGTGGGCGGGACAAATTTTTTACTTTCCGGGAGGCATGTAAATTGTACTTTCGGCTGCGGCCTCGGTCATCTGGGAGTGAAGAGCAGAGGGTGGGAATTGTTATCTCGCTCTTACAAGGGGACCCTCAATCTTGGGCGTTCTCTATTCCTCCAGGCTCCCCAGATCTCCAGTCAGTGGATCGATTTTTTACTGCCCTGGGTCTGGTATATGATGATCCGGATCGAGTCTCCCTTGCTGAAACAAGGTTACGTAAAATACGGCAAGGAAATCGTCCAGCGGAGGAATATTCTTCTGAGTTCCGTAGATGGGCAACAGATACTCAGTGGAATGACCCAGCTCTTAGGAGCCAGTTTTGTCAAGGGTTGTCTGACAAATTAAAAGATGTGTTGGCTCAGTATGATTCTCCTCCATCACTGGAGGCTGCTATGGCCCTCGCTATTCGCATTGATAGACGACTTCGGGGAAGACGCGAGGTAACTCCGCCTCCCGTGATGACTCCACCTACTACTAAAGTCCCTTATACTGAGGTTCCCCTGGTCTGTTCTGAGGAACCCATGCAGTTGGGAGGGACATCTTTTTGTAGGAGGGAATCAGCGGTGCGCCGCAAGACTAGAAGGTGTTTCTTTTGCGGGAGAGAGGGACATTTTGTTGGGGGGTGTCCATCCCGGACCTCTTTGAGCCAAGGAGTTAACCTGGGAGTGTGTATTTCGTCCCCAAATCCCTCTCAGTTTCTCGTGCCTGCGGAGGTGGTGATTGGTACTAGAACTGAGAGGATTTCTGTTTTTCTTGATAGTGGGTCCGGGGCTAATCTGGTGGACGCTCGGTTTGCCCAGGTGCATGGTATGCAACTGAGTGTATTGGCCAAACCGGTCCCTATACTCTCTATTGATTCTAGACCTCTTGGTCAAGGTAGCTTGGTACAAGCTGTTCATAACATAGATCTTCGAGTAGGGGCAATACATAAAGAGCAATTGTCTTGTTATGTGTTGGAGGGTCTACCTACTCCTATTGTGTTGGGACTTCCTTGGTTGGCTAAACATAACCCAGTGATTGATTGGCAATCCAGAAAGATAAGCCAGTGGGGTGAATTTTGCAGGAATAACTGCATGAGCACGGTCATCGGTGCGGTTGTGCCTAGGACTTTGCCTCCTTTTCTGGAGGACTTTGGGGAGATGTTCTCAGAGGAGGGGTGTAAAGAGTTACCTCCTCATCGCGCATATGACTGCTCAATAAAGTTGCTTCCTGATGCCTTATCTCGTACTTTCCCAGGGGCCGGGAAGACGGATGATCCGGTTCCTATTCCTCAGGAGGGAGTTGTAGTGTCAGCTGTATGCTCTGAGCTTGAGGGGGAGGTATTGGGGGCTCAGGGGGACGCCCCTGTGGGACTTCCAGGGAGACTGACAGTTCCAGATCGCTTAAGACTGAAGGTTACGGGGAACCGTTACAAACGGATGGCTGATAGGAGGAGAGTTTCTGGTCTAGATCTGAAGGTGAACGATCTGGTTTGGTTGTCTACCAGAATATAAAACTTAAAGTTTCCTCCTGGAGGTTGGGTCCCAGATTCATCGGGCCGTACAGGATCAGTTCCATAATTAATCCTGTGGCATTTCGTCTGGACCTCCCTCCTACGTTTAAAATTCATAATGTGTTTCACAAGTCATTACTTAAAAAGTATGTGGCACCAGTCATACCGTCACCTCTATCTCCTCCTTCAGTGGTAGTCAATGATAACGTGGAATTTCATGGGTCGAAAATCATTGACTCACGTCTCAGTCGCCGATCCCCTCAGTACTTAGTTCATTGGAGGGGTTATGGTCCTGAGGAGAGGACGTGGGTCTCTGCGTCTGATGCTAACGCAGATCGATTGGTTCGGACCTTTCACACAACTTACCCGGACAGACCTGGTCATGAGGGTCCGGAGGCCCCTCGTAGAAGGGGGGGTACTGTCATGGGTGCATCGCCACGAAGATCGTCGCGATTGCACATTCTGACTTCTCACAGCTGAGCT
This sequence comes from Oophaga sylvatica, assembly GCA_033576555.1. Taxonomy (NCBI): domain Eukaryota; kingdom Metazoa; phylum Chordata; class Amphibia; order Anura; family Dendrobatidae; genus Oophaga; species Oophaga sylvatica. The sequence continues at coordinate 368,419,130 of JARQOD010000004.1, read as the reverse complement.
GCTGTTTCTTTGTGTTTGGTAATGAGAGAGTTAATTTTACCTAGCTCTTTGCTAAGACTAGGTCCAGCCTCGGCCGGCTGCTTTTGATTATGTTCTAATTAGTTTCCTTTATATTCCTGCCAGTCTGGGTGTTAGACGCCGTGAAAGCATTCATGTAGTCTAGCAGACTGGATCGGTTCTGAGAATATTTAAGCTAAGAGTTCATTAGTTGTTTTTACTCTTATAGCTTATAGTTTATCTCTGAGACCTTAGGTGTACCTACTGTGTGTGAGTGTTGTATGTAAGACTTTATTTACTTTATTTCTTGTCTTTCTTGTATGTCTTTCTGTTCATTAAACCGTTACCTGTTCATTCCCTTTGGTGATATTCAGGGTCCTTCTTAGGACTAGAATACAGTTGGCAGGGATTGATAGGAGACAGGGTTTACGCTGGTGGCCTGGACCTCTGTACCTTTAACAGTACCTCCAGGTTGAGGGATTAGTTAGGACCCCAGTTTAGGGTCAGCTTAGACCCCGGTCACCCTCTAGCCGGAAACAGCGTATTACGGATTCCGTTTTGACCCACTGGACATTCTGTCAGGTAAATCTATGTTATCATATATCTATGCGCATGTTATATAGGATGTTGCCCTTTTGATATGGATTACTGACATCACATATATATATCTGCTATACAGCGTGACAGTATGCTGTATGACCTCCCTACAACATCTGGGCATGCTCCTGGTGAGCACAGCGGATGGTCTCCTGAAGGATCTCCTCCCACACCTGGACTAAAGCATCCACCAACTACTGGACAGTCTGTGGTGCAATGTGGCGTGGTCTAAAATTTGCTGCAGCAGGCACAGCGTGCCGCAGCCTTTGTCCCTCTTTCCCTTCTTCAAAGGTTGAGAAGTATGATGGTGGGCCCCAAGAATGATTTTTCTCTGGTGGGCCCAAGGTACTCCAGTCCGACGCTGTCTGCAAGTAATGCATGACACCAGCCTTATGCGAGTAAATGACAAGTGCAATTTTCATAAGATCTCAGTCATAATTCTTTCAACAATGACACAAAACATCGTGGCACAAATCTATCTTTCAGGGCTACAGACAATAGACATGATAGGCTATACTAAAGTGAATTTTTTTCAATAGGTTTCGGAATTAAATTTGCAGACATAGCACATAGATAAGAATATCACAGTTTTGGGAAAAAGAAAATGTTTCTTTTCATCTAGATTAATCATTTAAACTATATGACCCTGATTCATTAAAGTGTTTTCATCACAAATTTTACAACATTTGGTGGTTTTAGCCAGTTTTGCGCAACTCCGTTACAATAAGTGAAACTGGGACAGGGCCACAATGGTGGCGTGGCACCACAGGTCATCTAATTCATGACCAGCTCTGGCGTACCTTATGCCAGAAATCTTACTCCAGTACTAAACTTTACTGCAATTGATGGCGAAATGAAGGGAAGTACTCGTCACTTTTCCAATGCACCTAATTAACTGAGAGGCATACACCTTTGACTCAAGCACCCCCATTCATCAAGACCGCCATGAGCTATGCCTGTCTTGATAAATCAAGGCCAATGACTTAACACTCTGCAATCCTGTAGCTTTATTCTGTGTATTGGCCCAAGATTAAAGCCAGATTCATTCAACCATAATTTATGGTACATTTACAGACCACAAACCCAGGCCTGATTGCTGATATCATACCCATATATGTCTTTGGGTCTGTTAGATCAGGTCAGGGAACTGGTCATGCTGGAAATTGTGGTCTATGTACAGACCCGTAAAATAGGAATTTATTTGAATTTAGCCTAAGTTCTAAAGTGTAACGTCTCTTCTTGTGGAGACTTATAGGCCATGCAATGCTCATTTGGGTAATTAAATACACAAGAGAGGAAGAGGACTGGAGTTCTACTGTAGTGCCACCAACTGGAAGTAGTAATCCTAAATGTCAATATAAATCCTTAAACAAGTTTTGCCACATGAATAAGGATAACTGTTATGATTTGGTAGCTGAGGAGTGCAGGTAAAAAAGGCAATACACCAGAGCAGTTGGAATCTATGAGATTGCAGTACCCTGACTAACCACCACAACTAGAGGCAGCCGTGGAGCGTTCCTACGTTGGTCCTAGACGCCTCGTCACAGCCTGAGAAACTAACTATACCTAAAGATAGAAAGAGGAAAGCTATCTGCCCCGGAGCAGATCCCCAAAGAACATAGAAAGCCCCCAAACATGTAATGGCGGTTAGACAAGAAGAAATACTGACACAGACAGAAAATAGTATGAGCAAACGTTGGGGCCCAAACTATCTAAATAGAAAAGGATAGGAAGGGCACTTACTGCAATCCCAAAAAACCCTGAAAAGCACCAACTCTACTAATTTCAAAAACACCTGAGATCACACGACCTCTACCACCTAAATTAGTTCTCTGGTGTAACAAAATCAAAACAGCAGCCACTGAAAAAACTGGAAAAAGCAAATGTACAAAACATCAGTGGCTGAACTAAACTGAGAGGGCAAAAGCCCCCGGAGGGGACCCAGAAGGCCCCCAAAGAAGTGCAGGACAAAATGCAAAAATCAAGCACAAAAACAAAAAGAAGAAAATGTCTTATCTGTTAGCAGGAGATGAAGACACGACACAGCAGGCTACAAAGGAAACAGAAATCAAGGATTGAGACCAGAACAATTGATCACTGGCAACCCTGATGGGAAGGCGACTCCCTTAAATAAGACCAGTCAGTAACACCTGATTCCCAATCCTCACAATCTTCACTGGACAGTCCAGTACCGCTTGTAACCACCAGAGGGAGCCCCTGCTCAGAACTCACCTCAAGTCCATTCACAACAGTACCCCCCCTTGAGGAGGGGTCACCGAACCCTCACTTGAGCAACCAGGTCGGTCAGGATGAGTTCTATGATACGCACCAATGAGTCTCCTAGCATGGATGTCCGAAGCAAACACCCAAGAATTGTCTTCCTGACCATAACCTCTCCACTTAACCAAATACTGGAGTTTCCGTCTAGAAAAACGAGAATTCAATATTTTCTCAACCACAAACTCAATATTGCCCTCAACCAGAACAGGGTCAGGAGGCAAAGCAGTAGGAACGACTGGCTCAACAAACCTCTTCAACAAGGACTTGTGGAACACGTTATGGATCTTAAATGTCCCTGGAAGAAGCAAACGAAAAGAAACAGGATTAAGAATCTCCATGATCTTATAAGGTCCAATGAACCTAGGCTTAAATTTAGGAGATGCCACTCTCATAGGAATATTTTTTGAGGACAACCAGACCAAGTCCCCCACTTTAAACCGAGGACCATCAGTCCTATGCCGGTTAGCAAACCGCTTGGCCCTCTCCTGAGAGAGGGACAACCTCTCCACTACCTGGTCCCAAATCTGTTGCATACGCTCCACAACAGAAAAAACACCTGGACAGGCAGAAGCCTCCGTCTGTCCTGAAGAAAATCGAGGGTGAAACCCAGAATTACAGAAAAATGGAGACATCAAAGTGGCAGAGCTAGCCCTATTATTAAGAGCAAACTCAGCCAAAGGCAAAAAAGAGACCCAGTCATCCTGATCAGCAGACACAAAGCATCTTAGATAAGTCTCCAATGTCTGGTTTGTTCTCTCAGTTTGACCATTGGTCTGAGGATGAAACGCCGAGGAGAAAGACAACTGAACACCAAGCTTAGAACAAAAGGTCCTCCAAAATGTGGAAACAAACTGGACTCCTCTGTCAGACACAATGTTCTCAGGAATGCCGTGTAAACGAACCACATGCAGAAGGAACAAAGGCACCAATTCAGAGGAGGAAGGCAACTTAGGTAATGGCACAAGATGTATCATCTTGGAAAACCTATCACAAATCACCCAGATGACGGTCATTCTCTGAGAAACAGGGAGGTCGGAAATGAAATCCATAGAGATATGGGTCCATGGTCTCTTGGGCACAGGCAATGGCATCAACAAACCACTAGAGCGAGAGCAAGGCTTGGAGCGAGAGCAAGTCCCGCAGGACTGCACAAATTCCCTGACATCACGAGACAAGGTAGGCCACCAAAAGGACCGACTAACCAAGTCTCTGGTACCAAAAATTCCGGGATGACCGGCCAACGCGGAACAATGAATCTCAGACATCACACTCTTTTTCCACTGGTCCGGGACAAACAATTTCCCAACAGGGCAGCGCTCGGGTGTATCCTCCTGACACCCCTCCAGAGCCAGTCTCAAATTGGGCGAGATGGCGGAAAGAACTACACCTTCTTTCAAAATAACAGAAGGATCAGATACCTCAGGAGAGTCCGCAAGGAAACTCCTCGAGAGGGCATCCGCCTTAACATTCTTAGTGCCAGGAAGAAAGGAAACCACAAAATTAAAACGTGTGAAAAACAAGGCCCACCTGGCCTGTCTAGGATTAAGTCGCTTGGCAGATTCCAGATAAACCAGATTCTTATGGTCAGTAAGGACCACCACCTGATGTTTGGCTCCCTCCAGCCAATGTCTCCACTCTTCAAAAGCCCACTTCATGGCCAATAACTCCCGATTACCCACGTCATAATTACGTTCAGTAGGAGAAAATTTTCGAGAGAAAAAGGCACAAGGGTTACTTTTAGAGGTCTCTGGATCTCTTTGGGACAAAACGGCACCTGCCCCAATTTTAGAGGCATCAACCTCCATCTGAAATGGCAGAGAAACATCAGGCTGCCGTAGAACAGGAGCAGAAGTGAATCTCTGCTTAAGTTCCTGAAATGCAGAGAATGCCTCAGGAGGCCAATTCACCACATCAGAACCCTTTTTGGTCAAATCAGTTAATGGTTTAACAATAACAGAGAAATTGCTGGTCAACTTTTAACACTTATAACTTCCTAACAAAAAAAAATTTTGGTTACCAAAATTGTGCTGAAAGATAGAAAAAAAAAATCCTCCCCAGCACCCAGAGATACAGAGGGAAAAAAAAATGCAACAAACAGAAAAATATCTCTGACAACTCTGACAACCTTTTTTTTTGTTTCACAATATTTTTCCCTTCTGTGAGTACCATATAATTTTCAGTTTTGGCCGGTGATACTGTTATGATTTGGTAGCTGAGGAGTGCAGGTAAAAAAGGCAATACACCAGAGCAGTTGGAATCTATGAGATTGCAGTACCCTGACTAACCACCACAACTAGAGGCAGCCGTGGAGCGTTCCTACGTTGGTCCTAGACGCCTCGTCACAGCCTGAGAAACTAACTATACCTAAAGATAGAAAGAGGAAAGCTATCTGCCCCGGAGCAGATCCCCAAAGAACATAGAAAGCCCCCAAACATGTAATGGCGGTTAGACAAGAAGAAATACTGACACAGACAGAAAATAGTATGAGCAAACGTTGGGGCCCAAACTATCTAAATAGAAAAGGATAGGAAGGGCACTTACTGCAATCCCAAAAAACCCTGAAAAGCACCAACTCTACTAATTTCAAAAACACCTGAGATCACACGACCTCTACCACCTAAATTAGTTCTCTGGTGTAACAAAATCAAAACAGCAGCCACTGAAAAAACTGGAAAAAGCAAATGTACAAAACATCAGTGGCTGAACTAAACTGAGAGGGCAAAAGCCCCCGGAGGGGACCCAGAAGGCCCCCAAAGAAGTGCAGGACAAAATGCAAAAATCAAGCACAAAAACAAAAAGAAGAAAATGTCTTATCTGTTAGCAGGAGATGAAGACACGACACAGCAGGCTACAAAGGAAACAGGAATCAAGGATTGAGACCAGAACAATTGATCACCGGCAACCCTGATGGGAAGGCGACTCCCTTAAATAAGACCAGTCAGTAACACCTGATTCCCAATCCTCACAATCTTCACTGGACAGTCCAGTACCGCTTGTAACCACCAGAGGGAGCCCCTGCTCAGAACTCACCTCAAGTCCATTCACAACAGATAACAGCTAAACCAGAATCTCAATTTACAGACACAGTGTTTCTTTACCCCTTAGACCCTAGTCAGAGCATTTCATACAGCTGAATCAGATCTTATACGTTAGACTGAGGAGGGGCAAAACCCTAAAACATGTATTTCAAATAGAGATTTTCATTTGGCTTTTATCCTAAATCATGTGGCAAAACTCATTAAAATGTCAATATCGACTTTTAGGATTGGATTTCCAATAGGTGGCAGTTCAAGTCCTCTTCCTATATGAAAAGGCAATTTGAATATTTAGCCTAAGAGTTATCTTTAGCAGCTGTGTTACACTGCTTAGATTTGTATGTTTTAACAGGTATGGATGGTTCAGAAGTCTACAAACAAATGTTCAGAAGAGTTTCCTGTATTGAATCAAGCAGGGACAAGCAAGAGTACGTATGCTATATTCTATGATTATATGCAACTAAAACAAAATAGCTTAAAGAGTAACTGCACTTTAAGAAATCCTTTGACATGTCATACAGAAATGTCAAAAGCTTTGATCTGTTGGACCTCTATTGGATACCCGTAATGGTCACTTAATGTAGGAGAAGACCTGTTGAGCACTGCTATCCTAGAGATTGAAGGTGCGCTAATACACTTTCTAATGGACCTGTATATAGTCTTGGAGGAGAACAGAGTTCAGCTGAGAACTTTTGCCCTTTGTTTTAGCGATTGGTTTAGGTGAGTCTCTCACAGATCAAACCTTTTGATTCATTTCTGGTTAATTTAGAGCAGACAATGTCTGACATGTGTCTTGACTGCTTAGTCTGTTGTTTTTCTTGATATTGTACCTCATGTTAACTAGATATCTCTGCAAATATATTATTTTATAATAAGCCGAAGTAAGTTGTACTATTTTCTGACATATATCAAATATTTAGATGTGACAAAAAATGTTTTCTTTTCATAAGATCTTCTAATACTTTAGAGGAAAAGCATTTATACACAGAGGCTAAAAAGGAAAAATACCAAAGAAGCAAAGTGCATCAGAAAATCCAGGAGGTTAAGCGTTTTGTTGAGAATTACCGGCGGCATATTGTCTGTGTAGTTATATTCTATGGAATTTCTGCAGGAGTGTTCTTAGAGAAAGCTTATTGTAAGTATGGATGAAGTCATTGGTTTTTAACTGTACTGAAATGCTCTAAGAATAATTTTTTAGTGTTTTTCATATTGTATTGTTAGAAAAAGAATAGAAAACCCATCTGCAAACTCATGAACTGTAAGCAGTGGAGTGACTAGAGTCTGATGGCCTCTGGTGCAAGATTTAGACCGGGGCTCCTCCATCCTGATTATATATATACTGTGCCTTGCGAAAGTATTTGGCCCCCTGGAACTTTTCAACCTTTTCCCACATATGCTTCAAACATAAAGATACCAAATGTAAATTTTTGGTGAAGAATCAACAACAATTGGGACACAATTGTTAAGTTGAATGAAATGTATTGGTTATTTTAAATTTTTGTGGAAATACAATAACTGAAATGTGGGGCGTGCAATATTATTTAGCCTCTTTAACTTAATACTTTGTTGCGCCACCTTTTGCTGCGATTACAAGCTGCAAGTTGCTTGGGGTATGTCTCTATCAGTTTTGTACATCGAGAGACTGAAATTCTTGCCCATTTTTCCTTGGCAACCAGCTCAAGCTCAGTGAGGTTGGATGGAGATCGTTTGTGAATAGCAGTTTTCAGCTCTTTCCACAGATTCTCGATTGGATTCAGGTTTGGACTTTGACTTGGCCATTCTAACACCTGGATACGTTTATTTGTGAATAGTGTTGAGCGATACGATACTGCAAATATCGGGTATCGGCCGATATTAGCTGTATCGGGCTTTCGATTCCGAATACCGATATTTTCGTCATATCGGATACCGGAATCGGGATTGTCACTGTCACTGTCACTGTCTGTGTCCGTCGGTCGGGTCTGTCACTGTCAGTGTCCGTCGGTCGGGTCTGTCAGGAGTCAGCGGCACTTACCCGGCAGAAGATCTCCGGCGGTCACATCCCGGACTGCTTAATGGCCGCCATCCTCTTCTCCCTGGCGGTCACATGCAGTTTCTCGCGATAACTGCAGTGACTGCTGGGTAATCGCGGCCGTAAAGCAGTCCGATGACGTCACCGCCGGGGAAGCTGGTAAGCAGCTGTGCTGCGCCGGGATGTCAGGCTCTGCCTGTCATTCCGATGTAGCAGAGCTGGATCGTCGTGGGACAGTCGTTACTATGGACTGCGTCGGACAGGTGGTATACTGTTGGTTTGTTTTTTTTCTTTTTTTACAGGAGATCGATGGCGTCGCAGGAATGAGAGTATAATAAAAGAAATGAAAACTGTGTTGTCTCTTTTATTTCATTAAAAGACTTTTTTCTTGCTGTGTCTTTTTTTTTATACATTTAAAAACTTTGGGATTAATAATAGATCGGTGTCTTATTGACGCCTCTCCATTATTAACCGGGATTATTGTCACCGTGCAATCAACGGTCGACATTAACCCCTTATTACCCCACTTGCCACCGCTACAGGGCAATGGGAAGAGCCGGGTAAAGTGCACAATTGGCACATCTTTTGATGCGCCAAATGTGGGGCTGCTGTAGCCTGGTATTATCAGGCTGTTGAGGGCCAAAATCCATGGGCCTTGACAGTCTTTTAATACCAGGCCGCAGCAGTCTGCATTTTACTTGGCTGGTTAACAAAAATAGGGGGACCCCTACGCCGTTTTTTTTTCGAGGGGATCCCCTATTTTTGTTAACCAGCCAAGCTAAGCAGACTGCTGTGGCCTGGTATTATCAGGCTTGCAAGGTCCATGGATATTGGATCCTTACCAGCCTGAAAAACCAGGCCTCAGCAGTCTGCTTCATCTGGCTGGTTAACAAAAATAGGGGGGACCCCATGCCAATTTTTTTCGAGGGATCCCTATTTTTGTTAATCAGCCAAGATATGCAGACTGCTGTGGCCTGGTATTATCAGGCTGGCAAGGTCCATGGATCTTGGCTCCTTAACAGCCAGAAAATCCAGGCCTCAGCGGTCTGCTTCATCTGGCTGGTTAACAAAAATAGGGGGGACCCCACGCCATTTTTTTTTCGAAGGGAACCCCTATTTTTGTTAATCAGTTCCCTCTGACGTCACTGATGGTGTCCCTGGCTGACCTGAAGTGAAAGTGGAAAGCAATCAATTAAGCTTTCCACTTCCTCTCCTGTCAGCCAGGAGAGGAGCTCATTCATTTGGGGGTTTACTGTGAGGCTGCAGCATTAGCTGCGGTCCCTGCAGTAAACATTAACCCTTTCTGAAGGATTACACCGTGGGACCTGACTGTGCATCGGATTGGTAAGAATAATTTTGCTTTATTATTTTATTTTTATTACAGGAAATGGTTTTAGCAGGTAAATAAAATATGGTCAAAAACTATGTGATTATTTCATTAAACTTCTTTTTTATTAAAGTGTGTGTGTTTGATTTTTCTTTCATACAATAGGATTAATAATTGATAGTTGTCTAATTGACAGCTCTCAATTATTAACCTGGCTTAAAGTGACCTTTCAATTGCAAGGTCATTTTAACCCCTTATTAACCCATTCGCCACCGCTACAGGGCAATGGAATAGACGGGCAAAGTGCCAGAAAGGGCAAATCTAATTAGAGATTTGCCCTTTCTGGGGTGTCTGGGGGCAGATGTTAGTAGCCGGGGGGGGCAAAAATAATGGTCCCTCTCTGGGCTATTATAATCTGCCCCCACTCACTGGCTTTGTCTGTCTGGTTGCGAAAATAGGGCGGGAGCCCACGCATTTTTTTTCAGCAATTTTACACCTCATATATATATATACATGTCATTGAGTTTGTGACACATATATATGTGTATAAACTATACATATATGTATATATAATATGTCACAATGACATGTATATATATATATATATATATGTATCTTGTG